>OX940799.1:44059385-44618347 GCA_954870605.1 Acer campestre
AAACTAAAGATAGGCATATCCCCAAGGGACACATTGAGGTTTGGGGGAATTTCACTCCCAAATGGGGGATGGGATGGGGTGGGGTGGGGTTGGGGAACCTCCCGCCACCCCCATTTTCCCCAAACATTACAAACATTTAATTTAATCTTATTTTTCCTAATTTGTATTTATTTTGGATTAAATTAAACCAATTATTTATTTTTGGATTGGATATTTGGATTATTATTTAATTTTATTTGCATAATTATTTTCAATTTCAACTTAAATGAGGTCAAATGGGGAAAATGGAGTTTAACATGATGAGACTGGAGATTGGGGATTGACGAATTCCGAATTGGGAATTGAGGATCAAGCATTGGAGAAATGGGGGGAAGGGGTGGGGTGGGGTGGGGAAACCTTCCCCCAAACATCTTTGGGTGGGGGTTGGGAAAGTAGCAGGGGAATGGGGAATGGGGCAGAGGTGGCCACAGTTTTGGTAAACCGTCGGTTTTGTCTGCAGTTTAATCGGAACCGGAAGTGCCAAACCGAAACCGAAACCGAAACCGAAAACGAAAACGAAAACGTGAACGTGAACCTGAACCGACGGTTTGAAAACCGGTTGGAAACTGGTGGTTCCGGTTCCAATTTCGGTTTGGGTGGCCTACAAACCGGCCAAAACCGACGGTTTTGTCCGCGGTTTAAACTGCCGGTTTTATTAAAAAAAATTAAAAAAAAAAATTGACGAATCAGAAGTTGCCACGTGGCACTTTTTGGAATTTTTTTTTGAAAAACCGCCGAAACCGTACCCAAACCACAGTTTTGAAACCGAAACCGCCAAACCTACGGTTTGAAACCAGTACCAAACCGGTGGTTCCGGTTTTGGTTTTGGTTTTGGTTTTGGTTTTAGGTGGCCACCAAACCGAAACCGACGGTTTCGAATCGAAACCGGTGCCACCTCTAGGTATAGCATTTCCCCATGCCCATCCCACACTAAAACTAATGAAATGTGAACGATGTGGCAAAGCCTACTAGGATTCCACATTATTTTGACATCAAATTTGGATACCATTTTGAGGAAAGCAGTATTATTGTTTAAATTCTTTCAAAAAAAATTGTTTAATTAAACTATTAAAAAAAAAAAAAACAATTATATACGATTGTGTCAAGGGTGTGTCTGAACATGGTGAGATTAATTGTTACATGCATGACTTGGAATGCAACTCCCACAACAAGAGAGATGTCTTCCCACATATTGTGATTTAAATGACAAATGTGAGACCCGAATCTCTATCACAAAAGAAAAGGGGCAGTGTCTCGATAAAGAACCTATTGACACAAAACAAAATTCGTCTTGATAAAAACCCTTTTGGGATGAAAACTGTTGTTCCTATTGATTTTTTTCTAGTTTATATGGTAATTTACTTATTGATTTGTCTAGTAATGGTAAAAACCAAAAGAAAATTAATAAAAAAATTCAACAAAATTTATTAATTAATAAAACTTTAAATTAATATAGGAAAATAAAAGTAAACTTGGGACTAAACAAAATTCTTCTTGATAGATAGATGAAAAATATAGTCTCAACAAATTATCATTGGCAACAAACATCTTCTGTCCCAATGAGTCCTATAGCTCAAATCATCACTTTACATTTCCTTCTATAAAAAAAATAAAAATAAAATAAAAAAAATAATAATAATAAAAAATCATCACTCTACATGGGATGAATTTGAGATTTAAATAAATGACTCATAAATCAGCGGTTCAAATCCTAGCGATGACAAAAAACTTCAAAAAAAATAGCTTAATTTAAAGGCTAATTGGCACGAATACCCCCTGAACTATACCCAAATTTGCATCTTACCCCCTGAACTTTTTTTTTTTTTGCCATTAAACCCCCTGAACTCTTGTAATTTGGCAATCGCTGAAGGAATTTGCCCCCTCACTAGGGGGTAGATTCCTTCAGCGATTGCAAATTTACGAGAGTTCAGGGGGTTTAGTGCCGAAAAAGAAAGTTTAGGGGGCACAGTGCAACTTTTTGAAGAGTTCAGAGGGTATCTGTGCCAATTAACCTAATTTAAATAGATGGATAGACAATATCAGAAAATAAATGAATTTTTAGATTTGCATTTTTCTGTAACAAAATCATATATTTCATCCTCCCAATCCTATCGGGACCAATGTTATTGGTCCCTAAATATATACATTGGTCCCTAAATATATATCTTGTCCATATTGCCTAATTTTATTGTAGTACATATCATAAATCTCCTTCAAACTATATGTTTGAATTGGTGTTTTTCTACCATTGGTATCAGATATATAATTTTTCGATCTCACATTTCAATGTGACATGACATTATTTTAGTCGGTGATCGGCTATATGCATCCTTGTAATGGATTATCAATTTATTTTTAATGTTAAAAATAAATATCTTTTGCATTAAAAAAAAAAAAAAAAACAGAATGAGCGGATCGAGAAGAGTGTAAACGAGCCACGTTGGCAAGCTTTATTCACAACAACTGTACATGGCGAATTCTAGCACAGCCTCGCAAATTAGAACATTGAACTTGGAGTCTCTCTGCTTCCTGTATCTTCCTTTCTATAGAATCGAACTGAATTTGACAGCTGTATCCATATTCCTTTCTATAGAATCGAATTTCAACACATCTCTCTGCTTCCTTTATCTTCTCTCGGCCGGTAATTTTCAAGTAGTAAAGAAAGAAAAGCCAAAGATGCAGCAGCAAACAGATCAACGGCTGAGAGAGACTAAAGTAAAGGATCTAACGGCAGAGAAGAGGAGGCTAGTGGAGGTGCCATACACGGCGTCTCTGACACACGCCATGAACGTATTTGTTGCCAACAAGGTGGTGGCTGTGCCAGTGGCTGCGCCGCCGGGGCACTGGATCGGTGCCGGTGGGTCCATGATCATGGAGTCTGATAAGCACACTGGGGCTGTACGGAAACACTATATAGGGATGCTTACTATGCTTGATATCTTGGCACACATAGCTGGTGATGATCAGATCAACGGTGGAGGTGGAGGTGGTGGTGATGATGGGTCTGATATTGATAAGAAGATGTCGGTCCCAGTTTCATCAATCATAGGGCATTGTCTTGAAGGACTCAGTTTGTGGACTTTAAATCCTAACACCAGGTGACCTATTCATTTATTTCCTCCACATTAGAGGAAATTGCACCAAATGACCAAAAAATTTATGGATTTATTGTTTTTAGCCACAAGTTTATTTTTGATTATATTTGTCACTTTTAGCCTTGAACTGACAAGTATACCCTTGTTTTTGTCTTTTCTTCAACCAAAATTTCCCCCCAAAACTTCCCTCTCTTATATCTATATCTGAAACCCCATCAGCTTTTTTTTTTTTTCATTTAAGATACTCTCTCTCTCTCTCTCTCTCTCTCTCTCTCTCTCTCTCTCTCTCTCTCTCTCTCTCTCTCTCTCTCTCACACAACCAAATGGATTCCGACTTGAATCCGGTGACGGCGACGGCAGGAACCCGGCGACGGTGACGGTGACGGCCACGGCAGCACCGACGGACTCCGACCTCCATTTTGTGGTCTTTTCTCTCTCTTGAAGTAGATTTCGTGACCTAGAATGTATGTATCCCCTTCCCAGTTATTTTTTTTACAATTATATGGTGTTTGATATGAAGATTAAGAGAGTGGATTCGATTTTTAGTGAAATCCCGATTTTTTTATTTTCTGGTACGAACTTACATGCCTGGTTGTTTTAATATTACATGCTCGTTGTTTTTATTTTACATGCCCGTTTGTTTTAATTTTACATGTGATTTGGTAATTTTGTTTTATAATGAAATCAATCTCCTGTTGTTTTTTTACAATTATAGCTTGTTGATATGAAGATTAAGAGAGTGGATTCGATTTTTAGTGAAACCCCGATTTTCTTATTTTCTGTTACGAAATTAGATGCCCGTTTGTTTGAATTTTACATGTGATTTGGTAATTTTGTTTTATAGTGAAATCAATCTCCTGTTGTTTTTTTACAATTATATGTTGTTTGATATGAAGATTAAGAGAGTGGATTCGATTTTTTGTAAAACCCAGAATTTTTCTATTTTCTGTTACGAACTTACATGCCCGTTTATTTTAATTTTACATGCCCGTTGTTTTTATTTTACATGCCCGTTTGTTTTTATTTTACATGTGATTTGGTAATTTTGTTTTATAGTGAAATCAATCTCCTGTTGTTTTTTTACAATTATATGTTGTTTGATATGAAGATTAAGAGAGTGGATTCTATTTTTAGTGAAACCCAGATTTTTTTAGTTTGTGTTAAATTTACATGCCATTTTGTTTTAAATTTACATGCCAGTTAGTTTTAAATTAACATGTCAGTTTGTTTTAACGTTACATGCTAGTTTATTTCTAATTTACATGTGATTTGGTAATTATGATTTATAGTGAAATACTTGACATGCAGGAATATGGATACAAAGAGATTGGTCATCTATCACGGTGGAAGTTGGGTGGGCAATTGTTACGAGGGTGGTTTGACATGCAGGAATATGGATACAAAATTTGTCGTTTTATTTTTCCAGATACTTGATACCCTTTTAAGATAATGATGACTATGTTTATATATGTGTGTAATTTTATAGATTGTGCTATTGCTATTGTTTTTGCTTGGTTGCTTATCTGCAGTTTTTAGTTTTAGCTTCTTTGGTTTCTTGTTTATTTTTAACTTTCAATTGTATGTTTCATTGAAGCAAGAAAACTGGGTGCAACATTGTTGAGAATTTATAGTTGGTTGAATTGTATAAATACAGTTACCCTTCTTGTGCATTACATAATAAGTTTTTATTAACATGACTTGGCTTTTAGGTGACATAAAAATCAATTCTGGTTAGTTATATGGAAGTTTAATCCCCTGTTTTTCAATCAAAGGTTGCCCCACTACGTTATTGTTTTCTTTTTTCTGTGACTTGATTACTTGATAATATAATAGCCTTGTATTTGCTTGGAATTTTTTCCCCAGGAGATTATAAACCTGAAAAAACAATTGTTTTAGATGATGTACCAAAATGGATCTACTGAGTATTTACAGAATCTGAGTCTGAATGGAAGCACTGACCCAGAAAGCTTCAAAGCTTATGTTCCTCTTGTTACACACAAGGACCTGGAGCCTTACATTCAGAGAATTGCCGACGGTGACACTTCACCTATTCTCACTGGAAAGGCCATAACTACCATATCATTGAGGTACTTCTTGTGTTTTGTGAGTTGGATTCAAATATTCAAGGTTTGTAGCTAAATTGTCAAAAGTTTTATTTTTTATTTGAAATCTAGAGAATGGAGTTAGAGAAGAAAAGGATAATCTATGGAGGGCGGCGAAGGAAGAGATAGTAGAAGCGAAGACTAGTTTCGAAGGGTTGGCTATAGCTGTCAGATTGGGGCGACTTCTTTTGTGTATAGAAGTTTTATATTTTGTTGTTGCATAGCTTTTGCGATATAAAATTTGTTCATATTCCTAGAGCTTGTAACAGTGTAGCACATCTACTGCTAGATTTGTAGTTGGTCTGGTTAGTTGGCCAATAAGGATTTTTCTTCTTGTAATTTTAATGTTGTTTAATGAAAGAAGAATGCCACAATTCACAGAAATGTCCATTGGCATCGGAAGTTGGTTGTACAACTTAGGTATTAGCAATGATGATTTAATTCTTATATGTATTTCTTATTGTAGACTTTATTCAGTTAAATTCCAGTATTGAATGAATTTATTTCAGTGATCAAATATCAATATTGAATGAAGACCAAATAACAGTATTGAATTCATGTATTTTTTTTTTTTTTTTTATCAAATTCCAGTAGTTTTACATGCCAGAACCTTAAAAACTTACATGCTAGTGTTTTTTAAAGTCACATGCCAGTGTATCTCGAAATTACATGTTAGTGTATTTTCAATGATTTATCTATTTGAATGATTGAGTTGCAAAACTAAACATTCCAGTATTGTTACATGCCAGGACCTTCACAAGTTATATGCCAGTGTATTTCGAAGTTACATGCCAATGTATTTTGAAATTACATGCTCGAATATTCTTGTTTCCCCACTTGAAAGACACCCACTTAAATGATCAAATTCCAGTATTGTTACATGGCAGCACCTGTTTACAAGTTTTTAATGATGTATCTATTTGAATGACTGAGTTGCAAAACCAAACATTCCAGTATTGTTACATGACAGGACCTTCACAAGTTACATGCCAGTGTATTTCGAAGTTACATGCCATTGTATTTTAAAGTTACATGCCCGGATATTCTTGTTTCCCCACTTAAAAGACACCAACTTAAATTATTTCACAGATCCATGAAAACAATATGATAACTGGATTATCAATTCATGCCATTTTTTTTTTCTGATTTATTTATCAATCATTAAAACCATTTTTCAAAAGTAGTCGAGGAAGATAAGATCTTCTAAAATCCTTAATATATGAAAACAGAATAATAATAAGAGATTCACAGCATGCGAGCAAAACATATATCGGCTATATTGCCCAATTTTTATCTATATGCCAAATATACTAATTTAACAGGTTTTTGCTAGAATTAAAATGAGAAGATAAATACAATTTCATGTCCGCGCATTCTTCTACTTCTTTAAATATAATGTTTGGTAATATACAACTGAAAGAAACCAAGTGACAACCCATTAAAGATGGCTTCAATCCTTGCCAATTCCATATTCACTTGAGCAAAGCGAACCACACCAAAAATATCCGAACCTTTGAATTCAACAACTGCAGCAGTCACTAAAAATTCTGGAGAAAAGAGCAAGGATAAAATACTTCAGAAACAAAAAAAACAAAAATACATTTTTGTCCATTTACATACAAACACAGACTCTTAAGCAAGAACAGGCCGACTTTCGTACCTTTAGATGAACCACAAAGAGTGTCATAATCATAATGCACACCAATGGGGAAAATGCCTTCAAAACTGCAATGCATAATACAATAAATCTCAAACAAAGTTTCTAGTTATATAACGGTAAAACAGCTACAGGCTAAAATATCCGTTCTTAATTTTTTATTTATTTTTTTTTAGAAATTACAATGATTTTTTGCTTTTTTATGTAATCTTGATCAAGTCTGTAAATGTAGTGGTGTCTAGCTGCTGCTAAGTGCTAACATGTCCCTTTAGTGTGAAATGAAGCAACAACTTGTGCAATAAAGAATTAATAAAATTTCATGAGCAATAAAGAATTAATTTAATAAATTATTTATGGTTGAGAGAAAGAGCAAGAGCAAGAGCAAGAGAATCAATCACTCACCTTCTTGACACTTTTCTTCTCTCTAACTTCATATCGACTCTTGGTCAAGTCAGATAACCACATCCCTGGAAAACAATACTGCCAAAAACAACACAACCCACAAAAAAAAATTAAGTCTTTTTTGTTTAAGAAAATTGAAATTAGGTAAAAGATTCTTTTTTTTTTTTGGGTGCGCTTTAGAGATGGATGATGATATTAATATACCTGTAGAGTTCTGTCAACATTTTTGGCTCTTTTCTTGGGTCTATGAGGCAGCTTTGTGCCTTTCATTGCTAAGAAATCATCTTCTTTCTCTTTTCTAGACAAAGACAGATAAATTTTAGGCCACTCAATCGCTTCAATATTCACTTTCTCTCCTCCTCCAACCATGGTGGTGGAACCAGTGTGGTGGTGGTGGTGGTGGTGGTTAGTAGTAGCCCCAGCAATCCCTTGCTCTGATTGAAGAACTGGACCAGAATCAACGATTAAGGATCCATTTGGTTGCTGTTTCTCATCTTTTCTCATCATCTTCTTGTCAATAATTTTGTATGGAGAAGAAGGAGATGATGATTTCACTGCTGTTGTAGATCTAGAAACAGCAGCAGCAGCCCTTGTGTTACTGCCACTGTTGTTGTTTCTTGATGGTGACCCATTTGCAACCCCAGATCTCTCTTCTATCTTCAGATACCAATCCTATCTTCCCAAGGGCATCAAAAGCCTCAACCCTGACCTCCATACTCATGTCTCTTACCATAGAACAGAGCTGCAAACATATATGGCATGAAAGATATCAGGCTACAAAAATCTAGCAAAATCTAAAAACTTTCTGAAACATGAACATCCACATCGAGTTCAGTAGCTTCCAATAGTTCACATCCACAAAAGTTTGAACCAAATCTAGGAAGTTCACCAACATCTCAAAGTTCATATTCAATTTAGACAGTGGGCAGACACATTTAACAATTAATGCACCACAAAATGAATGTGTCATCAAAACAAGAGAACAGAAATAGAAAACACAGTTAATACATTGTATTTCCAAAATACCTGGTTAAACACTGAATCTGAACAATCTGTTCTATTCTTCTCTTGGCCACTTTCTACAAGCATTTGACCCCATTCACTGACCTGGATACACAATCAACAACAAACAATCCCATAAGTGGTCCTCTAGTCCACATGTCTCACTATCATTGAAGTGAAGCCTATACTTTCATGCTTCCCGTTAAACACATTTACCAAACCAAATGGACATATAGATCAAACTATGGCATTAAAGTAAGCAATTCAAAGTAAAACTCATAGTGCAGACAGCAGATTTAACTGAAAAAACACTTGTCACTTGAACTTGAAATACATAATTCGTAATTACATAGTAAAACAAAGATGCTAATAAATTATTCAAGACCAGACATCACAGGGAATTGTAGCCTTCTTTCAACAGCATACATTTTTCCAATTAACTATTCAAGTGTGCACAATGTATTCAATCTACCATACGAATTATCAGCTAAATAACATGAATACAAAACAATGAACTAACTCTAAAGATAAACAATAAAATTGAAATATGTTACCATACAAACACAGATTCTTCTCAGATTTCTCCAGTACTGGAAATTAAGTGTTGAAGTGAACAAAAAAATATCATATTACCAGAATCTTGAGCTCGGTATTACTGGAACCAATCACTAAAATGCAAATCAAACCAACTGGCAGATGATAATTTACAAATCACAATAATTCAATTCATAAAATACCAACTAGATATCAGAAATTAAAAGTGGGTAATGTGATAAATTGACTTTATGGTTGAAAAAGTATGCCAATACTGATGTCATTCACTGCAATACTAAAGTCAATAATGCAAACTGAAATAAATATAACAATCATCATACCACAGTAACCCAGAAAAGGTGTTCATGAATTATTTCACAGATCCATGAAAACAATATGATAACTGGATCATCAATTCATGAAAAAAAAAATCAAGATATATGGATTGGGTTTTTCGAAAAGCATGTTTGGATCCGTTAAACAAATCAAATCTATTCCCAAATTTCTCAGATTGAGTCTTGAAAGAACCCAGATCAGTCCGGGCACCAGAAGCACAACCAGTATTGGATCTTCGTCCTCTAAAACTATCTAAAACTTAAAATCAAATTACTGGATTTGAGTTGAAAGCTCTAATTTCATCTTATAATAACTCTATTTTCAAAGATGCAAATCAAATTCTCCATAAATCAAAACGAAAAACAAAGGGAATTAGATTTTGACAGACAAGGAAAGAAAAAAGACATGATTTCTGATTCAATCAGATGACACCCAGAATGGCATATACAACAATGTTAAAAAAAAAATCAAAGAATTAGAATAAAACATACCTGTTTCTTCTTGAAACCTGAATGCAAGATTCTGTAGAGTGAAGAGTGAAGAATTAAGAACGGATGCGAATGGAGGCGACGGCGAACGGAGGTTGAGGTGGGACACGACGGCGACGGTAGCAACGCCGAGCAACACCGACAGCGACCGGCAGGGACGACGATCTCTCTGTCGGTGACGGACGGTGATCTTCTGCGACGGACGGTGAGCTTCGGCAATCTCTCTCTCTCTCTCTCTCTCTCTCTCTTCTTTTTTTACTTTTGCACCGTTTGCTTTTACTGATGGATCAGCTTCTTTCTTCTTTTTTTTTTTTTTTTTTTTCAAATTTCAAATTTTAAGGGTATTTCTGTCCAAAAGTGGTAAAAGATGACGAAAACAATAAAAAATAAACTTGTGGCTAAAAACAATAAGTCCATAAATTTTTAGGCTCTTTTTGAATTCACCCCTTATATATATATATATATATATATTTGAGATATTACAATAACCGGGATTTCATGGGGCAAACCTAAAACTTGTGACGTGGGTGTGAGGGAATTTACCATCAGATCAACCTAGAGCAAATTATTTAAATTAAATGAAAAATGAATCGCCTTTATTGACAAATTGCAGCATCTTAGATTGTATGGAAGTATTCAGCAAAGGAATCCATAGAGCATTGGTGCCAACAGACGGGCAAATGGAGAATATTTCAGGAGTTGAGCTTGTGGAATCTGCTTCGAGCTATCAAATGGTGACACAAATGGATTTGCTCAAATCCTTGATGAAACATTCTTCTGATGAACTGGATGGCATTTTATCTCACTCTGTCAAGGAATTAGGAGCGGTGATCGAAACTGTTTTCGCCATTACTGACCGCACCAAAGTTATCGATACCATTAAGTGCATGAAGGCTGCTTTGCTTAATGCTGTTCCTATAGTTAAGGCCTATGATTCCATTGAAGAAGATCCCAAACAGCTTATAAATGTAAGTCTCACTCAAATTAACTTCAATTTATTTTGATTGTTCCTAATGCATATGCATATTATTTTCAGGGAAAGAGCAGGCAACTTGTTGGTACATTTTCGGCAACGGATTTAAGGGGATGCCATTTTGCATCGCTGCAGACGTGGTTACCTCTAACTGCTCTAGAATTTTCAGAGACAGTGCGAACAAGCCCTTTATTTGCAGCAGCAGCAGCTTCCAACACAATTCAATCGAGAGAATTGATAACGTGCCATGTAGATTCACCTCTTTCTGAAGTTATCAACAAGGCTTTGACCAAACACGTTCACAGAGTTTGGGTTGTGAACCAGCTGGGCTTGCTCGCTGGTGTCGTTTCTCTAACAGACATGACTCTCACTGCTATCGGATCCGCAGGTAATGTGAGTGATTCGATCAGGATCGATACCAATGTTTTTCACAATATATTTCCAAGGTTTTTGGTCTTTGTAATTAAATGAAACGGAGCTTTATTATCAAGTACTTTTCCTTGATTGATTCTGTCTTCAGATTTTATCTTCATTCCAGTTTTGATGCCTATCATACCGGCAATGTGTTTAATCCTTATTAAAAACAGAGAATTAAGATTAATTTTTGCATAATCTTAATAGATTATATAGATTTATATATATATATATATATTCTATTAACGGTTCATCATGATAATAAATATATCATGACGAAAAATGTGGACCATTAGATTTATATGTTTTGATTCAAAATATATGTCACTGTTAAAACTTCTTTATAATTTGTAGTCCATATTTTTCATATTCGTCCTATATATTTATTGTCAGGACGAAATAAATGATAATAGAAATAATGATTATATATATATATATATATAAAAGCAGCCACTACAAAACTTTGGAAATTCAAAATTTATTGCAGGGTTAAAGCAAAAAGAATTAATTAAAGTTATATATTAAACCTAGCTTTTTATTTTATTGAGTAAATAAAAGTTTCTATAAAAAGAATTCGAATATTTCTCTAGAATTTTTTTTTCTTTAATTTATCCGAAAAAGCATTTTTGTTCAGAAAAAATAGACATTTGACTTTTCTTTTACTAATTGTAAATTTATAATTACCATATACCAAATGTGTTATTAAAATAATAATAATAATTAAAATATTAAAAGATAAAATACTTTAGATGATTTGAGAGATATTAACTTGTCCCTCCAATCTCTGTCTCCTCCAATTGCCTTTAATCTTATCTCTTTACACTTTTGAGCACTAAAAGAGAGTTTAATTGGGCAGCTGTCTACTGTTATGTCTCGGAGGGAAGAAACGGCATATAATTGTATGTGTATCCATTATCCAACTGTGGGCTCAAATAATCAAAATTGGTCTCTTTTGAGCTTTAGATTGAATAATTGTATTTGTATCCATTTTTGTCGTTTTGGAGTCGGCTACTGTGCAGCCACTTAAAAAATAGTTGTATCATACAGCTATGAATCGTGAAGCATTTGGTCTGTTGGATCATTTAAAAATGGATCTAACGGTTTGTATTAATTGCCAACTAAAAAAATATTATTGTAAAATAGAAATAAACTAAAAACCCATTCAATAGGTTAGAGCTTCTCCAACCCTGCGCCAAATCCCTCTCCATCTTCAAGTTGCTACGAAATTGCCGCCAAAACAGGCTCCAACCCATCGCCAAAACCATTGCTATTTGAGGAAGATGAACAGTGCCACGCAATATATTGCACGACACTGTTCATCAGCGCAAATACTGTGTTTTTTTTGCTTTTTTTGTTTTGATCCCTTAGCTTTTATACAATCACGTTTTTACCCTATATTTAAAAATATTTTCTAATTATATCCTTTATTAAAAGGTTTTGTGTATTCATAGTTTTACCTAATAAATTAAATTTATTCCAATTTGGTCCTTTTTATTATTTAATGATTTTGTTTTGATTTAATTATTATTGATATTAACATTTATAATAAACTAAAATGAAGTGTATAATTAAAAAATTTAAATGTCATTTTTTTTTAATAAATCACTTCATTCCTACAATTATTCATAAGTTTGAAATGCAATTTTTTTGTTAATAAATCACTTCATTCATACATTAATTAATAAAGCAAAATACATTAATTGATAAAAACATTAAAAACGAAATACAAACTTCATAGTGATAAAATAAATTACCACTAATTGGAATACTCTAAAATTAAGGAAAAATACAACATAAATTATTTTTTCGATTTAGTAGTCTGCAATACCATTTCTAGATCCTCCGATATTATTGAAAAAATCACCAAAAGGTTCAGATGAACTACCAGATCCATGGTCTTGTTGCCGAGCATGTTTCACCATAATTTTTCTTTGTTGTTGATCCACAAACTCGCGCTTTCTTGGATCTATTATGGAATCCAAATCCATCATTACTATTTTGGTTTCCTACAGCTCCAATTTTCTCTCCAAAATATCATTAGTTTTTTGTCTCTCCAGATTGTTTTTTTCAAAAACTTCCACGAGTTTATCTTGTCCTTCTGTAAAAGTGGCAACAATTGATGCATTATCTTCCGCAAGCCTCTTTTTTAGTTTTGCTTTTTTCACCCCAATGGGCCGTTGAGATGAACTACCCCCGGCGTCATCACTAGATATATTCAGAGAAAATGAAGATATCCCGGGAGATGCCATTGTTGGAGACTCTGGAGTTGGAGAGTCTTCTTGTGATGATACATTATGGCCACGTGGCCTTCGCGGGGTTGATGTTGCACTATCATTATCTGAAAATTTCTGCATATCCTTGAGAATGGGCCACACATGGTCAAACTTGAAACCCCTTTTGTATTTCTTATCTTGGGCTAATAAGACTTTTGCCCGGTTCATCTGCAAAATGATTCAAATAAATTTATTGTTCAAATTTTTATTAAATATAATTTTTTCTACAGTAATTTTAACAAATACTCACTATATCAACTTCAGAGGCACCACTAGGATTCAGACTTTCGATTTGTCGTAGGCATGATCGTAGTTTCCTAATTGCGGGAAGGATAATCCCCATACGACACTGCAAACTTTGCCAGGTACAATTTTCGGTCATAAAATCTGGTCTGGTGTTGTTGTATTCACCCTCAATTCGAGCCCAGAACATTTCCATGGATTGGTAAATCCCTATGATCGGATTTTGGGAAACATCCAAATATATGTGACACAGGTGTGTGTCTTTTGCAAGCGTGTATGAAGAACTTCGGCTTGAAGTCATTTTTTGGAAAAAAGTGATTTGAAGGGAAAAATTGATTTCAAGAGATATGTGATTCGAAGGGGTAAGAGATTTGAATGGGTAAGAGATTTGAAGGGATAAGTTTAATTTAGTGTGGGTCGATATTTGTAGACACTAGGAGGCATTTTTTTTTTTCTGATTTAATCCTACGGTTCAGAAGGTGAGGAAATCCATCCATTGGTTGGATTTGATGATGAGCAAATTTCTTATCTTCAGATTTTGGGAAAGGTGAAGATAAGAATTATTTGAATCGATTTAATCCTACGGTTCAAAATGTGAGGAAATCCATCCATTGGTTGGATTTGTTGATGAGCAAATTTCTTATCTTCAGATTTTGGAAAAAGTGAAGATAAGAATTATTTGAATCGATTTAATCCTACGGTTTAGATGGTGATGAAATCCATCAAATGGTTAGCATTTAATAGCCCAGATATTTTATCTTGTTATTTTAGGAAAAGTGAAGAACAGTTTTCTGGACAATTTGAGAGTGGGCCCCACAATGAGTACTGGATGTCTAGGTTCAATAAATCTGGTTCACGCATTGGTTTTTTTGAATTAAAGTGTTTTTGCCTATATCTACTATTTCCACGTGGGCTTGCATCTATTGTCGGCCACGTTCTGAGATGTAACCAGCTAGATACAACTGTCATCCACTCACCCTTCTAGAAGCACATGTATCGCAATCACTATTTTAATTAATCAAAACTGAAAATTACAGGCTTAATTAACGAAAATTACCAAAAAAGGCAAGTTTGAGATAAATACGGAAACAAATGAAACTAAAAATTCTAAGCAAGACAGAATTGACAGAAGTCGATTCGGACTTGGAAAACTCAAGTTATTACGAAAACAAAACTTTCCTAAAACGGCAAAAACGGTAATTTCGGAGCCTAAACGATGGAATTTGGCCGAAAAAGGCCATGCCACACTGCAATGCAGTGAGTATTGAATTACTCGACGATTCGCTTAAACCGTGAAAGTTTCACACAATTATGACTCCAACACCCAAAAAGGCATGTTTCACTATTGGATTTTTTGAATTAAAGTGTTCTTGTCCGTATCTACTTTTTTTCACGTGGGCTTGCAGCTATTGTCGGCCATGTTCTAAGCTAGATACAACTTTCATCTACTCCCACGAAGTGATATGTTAACCAGCTGGATATAGCTGTCAGCCACTCCCACGAAGTGATATGTTAACCAGCTGGATATAGCTGTCATCCATTCCCACGAAGGGATATGTTAACCAGCTGGATATAGCTGTCATCCATTAGCCCTTCTAGAAACACATGTTCACAAAGATAAATACCCTACACCAGAGTCTGCTAAAACTCATTCAATTCAACTCCAAGCGATAATAAATTTCGATATCGGATAAATTTCGATATCGGAGGTCCATCTAATTTCTCATCTTCATCTTCGGATGATGATGAAGAGCAATTTCTGGCAAATCTTGAAGAGAATGAGTCAGAACAAGATGCAATAATTGCCCAACATTGTAACATCCAACAGGCCATCTCTCAGTATCTCCATCAACAAAACAATCTAGTGACCCGTGGAGGCTCAATTTCTGGTAATAGAGTGATCAATCAAGATCGGGAAAGTACTGATCATCGTTTGTTCTATGACTATTTTGCTGAGAGCCCACGGTATAATGATCAAATGTTTCTTCGACGCTTTCAAATGAGTAGAAGTTTATTCCTTCGTATTTTTGAAAAAGTGGAAGCTCGTGACAACTATTTTGTACAACGAAGAGATAGTGTGGGTAGACTGGGTTTGTCTGCTCTTCAAAAAATAATAGCAGTATTTCAGATGTTGGCATATGGTCTACCAGCGGATGCTACAGACAAGTATATTCAAATATGAGAGTCTACAACAATTGAAAGTTTGAAGAGATTTTGTCGTGCTGTTGTGGAGGAATTTAAAGATGAGTATCTAAGATCACCTAACGCTACTGAAGTTGCCAGACTACTCCGTATTGGTAAAGAGAGAGGTTTTCTGGGAATGCTGGGTAGTCTAGATTGTAAGCACTGGAAGTGGAAAAATTGTCCAACGGCTTGGGTAGGACAATATGCTGGTCGTAGTGGATCTCCAACTATTATTCTAGAGGCTGTAGCTGATTATGATCTGTGGATATGGCATGCCTATTTTGGTTTGCCGGGTACGAACAATGATATTAATGTGTTGGAGGCATCCCATCTTTTTTGCCAACCTCGCTCAAGGTATTGCTCCTTCAGCTCATTATGTCATTCAAGGAAAATAATTTAATATGGGTTATTATTTAGCTGATAGTATATACCCTAAATGGTCTACGCTTGTACAAACTATTCACGATCCACGTGGTCCGAAGAATAAATTATTTGCAATGAAACAAGAAGGATGTAGAAAAGACATTGAACGTGCATTTGGAGTTCTCCAATCATGATTTGCAATTGTGGCAGGACCGGCGCGTTTTTGGCATAAACATGTTTTACATGATATAATAAATACGTGCATTATTATGCACAACATGATAATTGAGGATGAGCGCGATGTTGATGCAGCAATTGAGGATCATACGGAAGCACCAACTCCGGAAGTTGAGATGGTGTTAGATGTAAATACTCAATTTCAAGAATTCCTAGCTTGACATAGAAAAATCAGGGATAAACAGGCTCACGATGCACTCCGAAATGCCTTAATAAATCATTTATGGGAAGAATATACTAATTTAGATGATTAGATGATGATCAATATGTACTTTTATTTTTATGCTTTTGCTTTTTTATTTTATGAAATGCAATGTTTAAGTTATATTAATAAAAAATGCAATATTTTACCGAATTAAATTGAATTTGTATTAATGTATATTAATGTATTAATTTCATAATTTCTTATTGTATTATTGTATTGCAATATTATGTTAATTATGGGGTGAAATGTTAATTGTGGAGAAATATTTAAAAACGGGAAAGAAATGGAATATTCTTGGGAATATTCCTTATAGAGATAAATTTGAAGCAGTGGGTTGGAGATGGAATAGTAAAATAGAGTGACTGTTGAGCTATTTTAGTGCAAAACTTGCACCAAATCCACTATTTGAGTTGGAATTGCTCTTAGGCAGTCACTTTTATACAATAAAAGGTGAATCAATGAATCAGTCATGCAAGCGAGGTGAATCAGTGAATCAACCACAAGTCAAAATTTCCAAAATTTAAAAATAGTTACCAATATCGTAAAAATGGTTACCGGAACCATGAAAGTGGTTACCAAAGCCGTGAAAATGGTTAGAAGTCAAAATTTTAAAAATTAAAAAAAGGTAATGGCTACAAGTCAAAATTTCAAAAATTGAAAAATGGTTACCAAAGCCATAAAAATGGTTACCAGAGCTGTGAAGGTGGTTACCAAAGCCGTGAAAATGGTTACAAGTCAAAATTTCAAAAATTGAAAAATGGTTACCAAAGCCGTACAAATTGTTACCAGAGCCATGAAGGTGGTTACCAAAGCCGTGAAAATTGCTACTTTCAAATTTTGAAAATTGAAAAATGGTTACTAAAGCCGTAAAAATAGTTACCGGAGCCATGAAGGTGGTTTACAAAAGTCGTGAAAATGGTTACAGGTCAAAATTTGAAAAATTTGAAAAATGGTAACCAAAGCCGTAAAAATGGTTACCGGAGCCGTGAAGGTGGTTTACCAAAGCCGTGAAAATGGTTACAAGTCAAAATTTTAAAAATTGAAAAATGGTAACCAAAGTCGTAAAAAAGGTTACTAGAGTTGTGAAGGTGGTTACCAAAGCCGTGAAAATGGTTACAAGTCAAAATTTCAAAAATTGAAAAATTGTAACCAAAGCCATAAAAATGGTTATCGGAGCTGTGAAGGTGGTTACCAAAGTCGTGAAAATGGTTACAAATCAAAATTTCAAAAATTAAAAAATGGTTACAAAAGCTGTAAAAATGGTTACTGGAGCTGTAAAGGTGGTTACCAAAGTCATGAAAATTGTTACAAGTCAAAATTTTAAAATTTGAAAAATGGTTACCAAAGTCGTAAAAATTGTTACCAGAGTTGTGAAGGTGGTTACCGAAGCTGTGAAAATGGTTACATTCAAATTTTGAAAATTGAAAAATGGTTACCAAAGTGGTAAAAATTATTACCGGAGCTGTAAAATTGGTTACCAAAATCGTAGAAATAGTTATCGGAGCTGTAAAATTGGTTACCAAAGCAGGGAAGGGCCACCCCGTCCCAAACCCACCCCATTGCCATCTCTATTTTTACATTATAACCTATTATTAATAATTTGAAACAAAGCAACTTTATCATGCAAGATTAATCAATACGGTTATTATCAATTCAGTCCCTGTATTTCAGTGAAATATCAGATTTTAATTGTCTTTCCATAAGTGCACTGGTCCCAATGTTTTTAGTAAATACATCAATCGTTAAATTTCATAGATCCAAGTGTATTTTTATCTTTAAACAAGGAACATGCTGCGTATCAACACTAAAAAATAGATAACAGAATAAAATTTACATAACAAAAAATAAAATTAATTGAATAAAATAATATATAATTACAAATTAAAAATATAACCAAAACAAAACTAAAAAAGAAGAAATGGATCTAAACTGTTCGTCGAGATCAAATCTTCAAAAAAAAAAAAAAATTAAAAAATAATAACAAATAAAATTGATGGGTGGAGATCCTCCTCTCCACCACCGATCCAAACTAGGAGGTCATGGCTAGCCTCCGCTGTTTCTTTGGGAGGAGGCTTGTGTAAATCCTAGTAAGAAAACAACAAAAATGAAGAACAAAGAAACTATATCGATAGAGAAAGGGAATGAGAAGAATTTTCTGGATTTTCATCAATCGATTTCCTATAAGTTACAGGCCGTATATATATATATATATATAAAGCACGCTCTAACTAACTTTGGAATCTTCAGCTATGATACAAGACCTTCTTGGTGGTGGGTGGATCACACGATACAAGAAAAGATAAATATCAACCATCCATATCTGAGATGGATCTTAACAATCCATATATCTCTCAGATTAAAAAAAAAATACAAAAAATACAAAAAATAAAAAAAGAAACTAAATTTTTTTTAAGAAAACGAAATTGATATCCACTTTGGAGATTGGATCTTCACAGATCCATGGAGATCTCCGGCCTCCCTTATTGGGTAAAATCGTATTTTAAACATTTCAATTAAAGTTAAAGGAAAAAAGGGTCACTTTAATTATTTTGTCACCTTTGACTATTAAATGTTTTTTGAGATACCTATTTTGTGTATTTACCTAATTTAGTGACCAAGAGTTCCAAATATTGTGCATACTACATAGTAAAAAAAAAAAAAAAAAAAAAAAAAAAACTAATAATTAAATCGAAAAAATTTAGAAGGACTAAATTGATAAGTGAAAATCTTCCTTTTTAAGTCCATTCAATCGGGAACAAGGAAATGACATCATGATTATAATTTAGAGCATGTTTGGTTGGGCTTTTGAAAAACCCCTATTAGTAAAAAATCTACTTGTAATAGATCTATTAGAAATATAGTTTTTGAAAAAATATAGGCTAATTGGCATGGATACCCCCTGAACTATACCCGAATTTGCACCTTACCCCCTGAACTTTTTTTTTCGCCATTAAACCCCCTGAACTCTTGTAATTTGGCAATCGCTGAAGGAATTTGCCCCCTCACCAGGGGGTAGATTCCTTCAACGATTGCAAATTTACGAGAGTTCAGGGGGTTTAGTGCCGAAAAAAAAAGTTTAGGGGGCATAGTGCAACTTTTTGAAGAGTTCAGGGGGCATCTGTGCCAATTAGCCAATATATATATATATATATATAGTTGTTTGGTTGATAGACTTTTTTTTTTTTTTTTTATAATTTATATTTGAAGAAGCACCTCTCAATGAGGTTTTGCCTAATAGAGGTTTAAACTCTACTAGTCTCTACTCAATTTAAAATAAACAATCTCAAAAGTCTAACCAAACAACTCTAAAAAACTCAAATAGACGTTGGTAGACCTTTTGATGAGGTAGAAAGCTCAACCAAATAAGCACTTAGGCTCATTATCTGTATGAAATTTATCAAAAGAAAATGGGTAAATTACACTACATCCCTTGAGGTTTGACCTTAAGACACTTAGATGGAAAAGTTTTATTATTCTACATTGACACCTCTGTTTGACCATGGTAAGGTCCAAAATGCCCATGGGTGTCAGTGTAAAAAACTTTTATTTTTTATTATTATACAAGGACATTTTCGACAATACATGGGTGCTAGTGTAGAATAACAAAACTTTTCTATCTAAGTGTCTTAAGGCTAAACCTCAAGGGTTGTAGTGTAATTTACCCAAAGAAAATATAGAAAAAGAAAAAGAAGTACAACTATACAAGCATATTAATTTAATGTATTTCAAGTCACCTCATGGATGATTTTATTAATTGAAGTTAACCATAACACCTTTTTTTTTTTTTTTTTTTTTTTTTGAAAATATCATAACACCTTCTATATAATGATTAGAAGGAATTAACAAGTCCAAGAACAATGGCATTCAACTCCAAAAAAACATTGCCCATGACCAGTGGGTCCTTTCAAACTCTTACAATCTACATCACATTGGGTTGGCTCGCAATCAGAAATGTCTCTAATTGGTTCCGTACACGTTTTTGCATCCACCATTGTTACATCATTTCCTGCCATTAACAGACAAAATATCTTAATTTTGAGGAAAACAGAAAATAAATATATATATTTCTGAAATAAAATAAATAATAGAATCAATTTTTTATATGGAGTCATTTCGAAAAAGAGTATAATTTTAACATAAATTCCTTCTCATGAACCAAACATCAAATACAATTAAACACCTAGAAACCTGTATTGATGAACAGAACAAGTAGTATGACGAGGAAGACTGAGAATCGATTCATTCTTATCTTATTATTTTTGTTTTTTGAAATAATATATTTAGATAACTGGTAGTGAGATGTGTTATTAGCAAGTGATTATATATATACGCAGCCATGGCTAAACCATATTTATGGTAAGAAATTAAATCCATCAAATAATTTTTAAGATATGATATATCATGCTAAAATGAAAATAATAATAATAATAATAATTGAGTAACGCAACGTTTTTACAAATTTGATGTCTAAATGACGTGTCATCACTATAATCCATTCATTTAAATTATGTAAATCTAGTACAATTTAAATGAATAGATTATAATAATGCCACATCATTTGGACACCAAATTTAGATAAAGTAGCGTTATTGAAAAAATTTATATACAAGGAAAAATTAAGATTTTGTAAGCTATGATTTCCTTCATGGAAATATTGAATTTGAGTTTTAAAAATATTCTTGTAATTAATACATTTTTTTTACATTTCATTTTATTATATATTTAATTAGGTAATTAATTATTTTTTGATTTAATTTTATTTAATCAAATCAAATTTCCTTATCTTAAAAAAAAAAAAAAAAATCTAATTTCCATATTAGATAGGTTTATGATATTTTAGGATTTTAGTATTTTCAATTTCTATTATTATCTCAATTATTTCTTTTATAGGAAAATTGTTTATTAATTCCTAGTTCTTTTAGGTTTTTAGATTTTCTATTTGAGTTGGATGGTAGTTTTTGATTGAAATGAACCTAAAATGTGTCTAAACAACCTAGGCCTAGGGGGGATGAGTTGCTAATTGATTAAGTTATTGGTTTCTTTCTCCCCATCGAAATCGAAACATAGATTTTAATTCGGTGAATTATAGTTCAATTCTACACACTATAATCCTCTGCAGCTCAATTCCAAATCAATAATCATAAACATCAACGCAAGTTTCCATATCCAATACACAAAACACACAAACATATATAATTAATCACATATAAGAGTAAAATCATTCAAATTTCATCTTTTCTTAATTTCTTTTTTCTATTTAGATTTTAAAAAAATTTAAAATTTAATTTTTAAAAGTTTTTGGATTATTTTGTAATTTTAATTATTATAGATTAGTAATTTCAAAAATACTGGAGGTTGTTTCGCAATTTATTTTTGTTTTAAATAATTTATACGTAAAAAGACAATTTTACACATGGACTACCCTTGTACTGTTTGGTTGGTCATTAGTCAAGTCGTCATTCAATGTTTTTCAAGGAGATTTATCATTTATGTAATAGAAGGAAAATTTGAATATGTATGCAATTTGGCTAAACTCAAATGAAGTTTGTGAAATTAACCCTTAAATTTATAATATAAAACTTGGAAAAAAAACAATTTATTAACTTTTATTGTTTTGTTTGGTAAATTGCACAAATTTAACCTGTGTTTTGGCAAACAAGGTAAAATATATTAGGAACGTTCATAATTACAGTCAAACACCATTCAATTAACGATCATTCATTAGATTTAACTGTTGAACATGAAAAAAATCAAAATGTCGTTTGTCTAAAAAAGTAGAAAAGATAAAACTCACTTTAAAGAGGAGTGAATATTGGAGTTTGATAACATATGAATTAATGAAGTCCAACAAGCCAAACGGAAATACTTCAGTGTTCAAGCTATTTTATTTATCTATTTCATGTCATTTCTGGTGAGGTAGTGGGGGATAGGTTGTTGATTATTATATTTATTTCATATGGTGATATTTTCTGCACCATATGAATCAGCTGAAGGTTATGTGTTGGTTGGTGGTATTTCAAAATTTTATTACTTCTCTTCATAGCTTATACATGTTTCTCATTCAATTTTTGTTGTTCAATGACTACCCTTAACAAGATTATAGAGCACTGGAACTTGGGGAGAAAATTGAATACTACAATTGACTCTTGAAAGTCTATATTTTTAAAAGTCCAAAAAGTTTTGAAATAAAATCTAGATAATCCTAATAGTCTATAAATAAAGTCCAAAGACTCTTTCAGAATCCTAAAAGTCTAGTTCATATAATCCTAATAATCCTAAAAGTATAATCCTAACAATCCTAATAATCTTAATAGTCTTGCAAATCCATAAAATCCTTGCACCAAAAAATTGTCTATTAAAATCCCAATCCAATACACCCCCCTTAATTTCTGTATGTTATATTTTTCTCACCTCCATTGTATACTTTCATTTTTTTTTTTCTCTTCTTTTTTCCTCAAAAAAATTAATAACAGTAACCATGAAAAAAAAAAAAAAAAAAAAAAAACTGTTCCCATCCCCATGATGGGCTTGTGATTTTGTGCAATTCCAAAGTATATCATGCTTATATTTTTGAAGTGCAGTACATATTGTAAAAATATATATATATAGATCCAAGAACAATGGTTCAATAAAGAGGAAATTGTTTCTTCTCTGTGAAACAATTATCGAATGAGGGGATTTGCTTTGTGTTCATGAGATGTTTCGTATTGGTAATAGTCTTCTAACTAGTTATCGATCCACGATTCCGTTTTCGTATTTGGATTTCTTGTACACAATAATATTATCGAAACCAAAATGTATAGTTAAATGAACTTAAGAATTTATCATTTATGAAAATTGGGTGTGTTAATAACTTAAGAGGGTTTATAAATAAATTATATTAAAATGAAAACATTCATTTAAATAAGGGTACTATTGGCATTAACATGAGTGTTTATAGTAATGTTTTAATTTTAAATTTTAAATTTTAAACATGGGTGTACTTATAAATATAGGTGTGCTTATCATATTTATGAGTGCCAATATCCGCACCCTAATGATTAGAAGGAATTAACAAGTCCAAGAACAACGGCATTCAACTCCAAAAAAACATTGCCCATGACCAGTGGGTCCTTTCAAACTCTTACAATCTACATCACATTGGGTTGGCTCGCAATCAGAAATGTCTCTAATTGGTTCCGTACACGTTTTTGCATCCACCATCGTTACATCATTTCGTGCCATTAACAGACAAAATATCTTAATTTTGAGGAAAACAAAAAATAAATATATATATTTCTGAAATAAAATAAATAATAGAATCAATTTTTTATATCGAGTCATTTCGAAAAAGAGTATAATTTTAACATAAATTCCTTCTCATGAACCAAACATCAAATACAATTAAACACCTAGATACCTGTATTGATGAACAGAACAAGTAGTATAACGAGGAAGACTGAGAATCGATTCATTCTTTTCTTATTATTTTTGTTTTTTGAAATTATATATTTAGATAACTGGTAGTGAGATGTGTTATTAGCAAGTGATTATATATATCCGCAGCCATGGCTAAACCATATTTATGGTAAGAAATTAAATCCATCAAATAATTTTTAAGATATGATTTATCATGCTAAAATGAAAATAATAATAATAATAATAATTGAGTAACGCAACGTTTTTACAAATTTGATGTCTAAATGACGTGTTATCACTATAATCAATTCATTTAAATTATGTAAATCTAGTACAATTTAAATGAATAGATTATAATAATGCGACATCATTTGGACACCAAATTAAGATAAAGTAACGTTATTGAAAAAATTTATATACAAGGAAAAATTAAGATTTTGTAAGCTATGATTTCATTCATGGAAATATTGAATTTGAGTTTTAAAAATATTCTTGTAATTAATACATTTTTTTACATTTCATTTTATTATATATTTAATTACGTAATTAATTGTTTTTTGATTTAATTTTATTTAATCAAATCAAATTTCCTTATCTCAAAAAAAAAAAAAAAAAAAAAAAAATCTAATTTCCATATTAGATAGGTTTATGATGTTTTAGGATTCTAGTATTTTCAATTTCAATTATTATCTCAATTATTACTTTTATAGGAAAATTGTTTATTACTTCCTAGTTCTTTTAGGTTTTTGGATTTTCTATTTGAGTTGGATGGTAGTTTAAGATTGAAAAGAACCTAAAATGTGTCTAAACAACCTAGGCCTAGGGGGGATGAGTTGCTAATCGATTAAGTTATTGGTTTCTTTCTCGCCATCGAAATCAAAACATAGATTTTAATTCAGTGAATTATAGTTCAATTCTACAAACTATAATCCTCTGCAGCCCAATTCCAAATCTATAATCATAAACATCAATGCAAGTTACCGTATCCAATACGCAAAACACACAAACTTATATAATCAATCACATATAAGAGTAAAATCATTAAAATTTCATCTTTTCTTAATTTCTTTTTTCTATTTATATTAACAAAAAATTTAAAATTTAATTTTTAAAAGTTTTTGGATTATTTTGTAATTTTAATTATTATAGATTAGTAATTTATAAAATTCTGGAGGTTGTTTCATAATTTATTTTTGTTTTAAATAATTTATACGTAAAAAGACAATTTTACACATGAACTACCCTTGTACTATTTGGTTGGTCATTAGTCAAGTCGTCATTCAAAGTTTTTCAGGGAGATTTATCATTTATATAATAGAAGGAAAATTTGAATATGTATGCAATTTGGCTAAACTCAAATAAAGTTTGTGAAATTAACCCTTAAATTTATAATATAAAACTTGGAAAAAAAACAATTTATTAACTTTTATTGTTTTGTTTGGTAAATTGCACAAATTTAACCTGTGTTTTGGCAAACAAGGCAAAATATATTAGGAACGTTTTTAATTACAGTCAAACACCATTCAATTAACGATCATTCATTAGATTTAACAGTTGATCATGAGAAAAAAAAAACAAAATGCCGTTTGTCTAAAAAAGTAGAAAAGATAAAACTCACTAGTTGTGGAGCCCACCGCCAATGGAGAATGGATTTCCCAAAACCAAAAAAAAAAAAAAGGTAATATATAATGTACATTTTTTTTTTTTAATTTTTTACATATGTATGGTAAAATAACCTTTGGGAACAGGGATCCGCACTTATGGGATAGTGATGAGTTTTAATTTAGTGGGGATAGAGTGGGGATGAGGATAGATTCTTAAAATATAATATTTATTTATTTTATTTTATGTAGTTTAATATTTATGTTTTAAAATGATTTAATTTATTTGTTTAGTTTTAAGCTTTATATTTATGAGATGGTTTTCAATAGTTTTTTGGAAATACTTTATATATTATATCATATTTGTTAACCGCCAAAAATGGCAGGGGTCCAAAGAATAATTTCTCATCTAGACCAAGACTATTTGAAGTAGGAAGACACTACAGGAAGTGTCCCGCTACCCGGGAAAGGGCTAGACCGATACTTCCAGATAGACTTGCTATACATCCAAAATCAAGATCAGGGGCACCTAGATCCCTAAGTACCAAGAAACAGAGAAGTCAAGGTCCTAAGGACCCCACCACTACGATATCCAGTTACCCCGACACTGCCTTATCTCTTATCCCGGTACCTCGACACCCCGATACACAAAGAATACAAGTATCATAATCTAGCAAGATACATGGTACCCGGATATCTCGACCCTTCCTAGAACCAGCCTACCAGGCAAAGGAAGACCAAGATGCAAGGAAGAATATCAAACTATAAGTAGACCAAAGAACCGGAATCATACTACAAAAAAGGCGGCAAACACCAACATTTAAATACAAGGAAAGTTGACTCCTCCCGCCACCTTTAAAGCTCCATTTTGAAGGGGATTGGTCAATTTTGTTAGAATCACCAAAGAAGGAAACAAAATCACTTGATTATAGGAATTATTCTCTCGCCTAAATAAACGCCACCATTAAAGTCCCGCTGATTGCTTAGTTGATTGAATATCAGAGTAACGGGCGAGGAAGGGGACCAATAAATAATTCAAGACTCTCAAAAGAGGGGGGATCGAAAATCCGACCTTCAACCTACACTTTACAGTTTTTTTTCCACTTATCGACTAGTACGAGATTGCCATCGCCAATTGTGTCTGAAAACTTCATACCGAAACCTCCAAGAAATCACCATTGGTACTGCACCATTGTATAATTTAAATCATGTACCCTTTATCAATAAAACAATGTTATTTGTTTGTTTCAATTGATATATTGTGTTAATAGGAATTTGTTCCTGCTAACACTTTTTTGTGCCGTCTATGGGGACAATCCTCCCAACTATTTACAAAGAAGTTGTGTAGTTCTGCCCAGAAGATAAGAAGATGAGACTATGATTCTCTCAAGGGCAGCCCGACACCTCGAGACCCCAATCCCTCACTTCCACTCAAAGAGTTCGGAGGCAGGGAAAGGGATCAAGGAATAATAATCTGGCACCGGTCCTGCCACCAAATGTGGGCTCCACACCTCAAGATCCGGCTATCCATGAAATCAATCGAGATATCGTGGAACAGCAGGCAGCCACCTACGTAGAAAATATCCGCCTCCAGATGATCGCTCAGAGGATACCCTTTGAAGCACCCAGTATTGTAGGAGAAGCTGGATCGGGTACCCGAGTACCGGTCTTCGATATACTTGGTCTGCCACTACCACTTTCAGATCGTCCTGTATATTTCAGACCCCGATAGGTGAAGTTAGTACTCGATATCCCTCCCAAGAAGAACTGACCAGTGGCCAAACCGATAGTAGAAGAAAGGGCTCCACAGCCCGATGCTGGTGGTAGTATTGGATCCTGAAGGAATCCGTGAAATAACCATCCTCAGAAAAAAGAAGTGTAATGAAGCAACCGTGAATATAGAGACTTCAGACAGCAAAGGCTCAAAGGCCCGGTCTAAGAATGGTGGAACCAAGCGCCTTGAAGATACTAGACTTTTTTTTCTTTTCTTTTGGTTTATTTTCATATTTTCACTTTTTTCTTTCTTTATTTCTGATTTGAGTGAATGAAACTTTATTTTTAATTTTTTTGAATTTTTTATTACTTGGTTAGGTTATCAGTTTAAGGACATGTTAAGGAGTGTTACAAATTTGATATAACATTTTAAATCTTGTAAAATAAAAAACTCAATTTGTTAATATAAATACAAATTAAATTAAATTAAATTAGTAAAAAAAAAAAAAAAGTCGTATGTATACATACGTACTTTTAAACCCAATAACTACTTCAATGCATCCTTGATTATCTATTGAAAGTCCCCTCTACCACTAGCATGAAGGAAATATGCACTAATACCTATTCTATTATAAGAGTTGATGTATTACTCCATTTTTTTTTTTTATTCATAATTTTGCACATAAAACACACATTAATCTAATAAAAAAAAATAAAATAAAAAACTGTCACATAAATAGGGATTAATTTGGTAATATCATTTTGAAAATGAATTTATTATGTAAAAACTAAAATTTGAATTTAATGTTGGTTGCATATTAGATTTATTTTTAGGATAAAGTATTTTTTTCCTAGTTTTTTAATTAATTTGAACCAAGGCCTTGAAGACCAATTTGGTTGCATATTTTAATTATTTTGTCACCTTTGACTATTAAAAGTTTTTTGAGATACCTGTTTTGTGTATTTACCTAATTTAGAGAACAAGAGTTCCAAATATTGTGCATACTACATAGTAAAAAAAAAAACTAATAATTAAATCAAAAAAATTTAGAAGTAAGGACTAAACTGATAAGTGAAAATCTTCCTTTCAAGTCTATTCAATCGGGAACAAGGAAATGACGTCATGATTATAATTTAGAGCTTGTTTGGTTGGGCTTTTGAAAAATCCCTATTAGTAAAAGATCTATTTGCAGTAGATTTATTCGAAGAGTTTTTGAAAAAAAAAAAATTTATAGTTGTTCCGTTGGTAGACTTTTTAGAAAAAAAAAATTATATTTGAAGAAGCACTTCTCAATGAGGTTTTGCCTAGTAGAGGTTTAAACTCTACTAGTCTCTACTCAATTTAAAATAAACAATCTCAAAAGTCTAACCAAACAACTCTAAAAAACTCAAATAGACGTTGGTAGACCTTTTGATGAGGTAGAAAGCTCAACCAAATAAGCACTTAGGCTCATTATCTGTATGAAATTTATCAAAAGAAAATGTGTAAATTACACTGTATCTCTTGAGGTTTGACCATAAGACACTTAGATGGAAAAGTTTTGTTATTCTACATTGACACTTCTGTTTGACCATGGTAAGGTCCAAAATGCCCTTGGGTGTCAGTGTAAAAAACTTTTATTTTTTATTATTATACAAGGACATTTTCAACAATACATGGGTGTTAGTGTAGTATAACAAAACATTTCCATCTAAGTGTCTTAAGGCCAAACCTCAAGGGTTGTAGTGTAATTTACCCAAAGAAAATATAGAAAAAGAAAAAGAAGTACAACTGTACAAGCATATTAATTTAATGTATTTCAAGTCACCTCATGGATGATTTTATTTAATTGAAGTTAATCATAACACCTTTTTTTTTTTTTTTGAAAATATCATAACACCTTCTATATAATGATTAGAAGGAATTAACAAGTCCAAGAACAACGGCATTCAACTCCAAAAAAACATTGCCCATGACCAGTGGGTCCTTTCAAACTCTTACAATCTACATCACATTGGGTTGGCTCGCAATCAGAAATGTCTTTAATTGGTTCCGTACACGTTTTTGCATCCACCATCGTTACATCATTTCCTGCCATTAACAGAAAAAATATCTTAATTTTGCGGAAAACAAAAAATAAATATATATATTTCCGAAATAAAATAAATAATAGAATCAATTTTTTATATGGAGTCATTTCGAAAAAGAGTATAATTTTAACATAAATTCCTTCTCATGAACCAAACATCAAATACAATTAAACACCTAGATACCTGTATTGATGAACAGAACAAGTAGTATAACGAGGAAGACTGAGAATCGATTCATTCTTTTCTTATTATTTTTGTTTTTTGAAATTATATATTTAGATAACTGGTAGTGAGATGTGTTATTAGCAAGTGATTATATATATACGCAGCCATGGCTAAACCATATTTATGGTAAGAAATTAAATCCATCAAATAATTTTTAAGATATGATATATCATGCTAAAATGAAAATAATAAAAATAATAATTGAGTAACGCAACGTTTTTCAAATTTGATGTCTAAATGACGTGTCATCACTATAATCCATTCATTTAAATTATGTAAATCTAGTACAATTTAAATGAATAGATTATAATAATGCGACATCATTTGGACACCAAATTAAGATAAAGTAACGTTATTGAAAAAATTTATATACAAGGAAAAATTAAGATTTTGTAAGCTATGATTTCATTCATGGAAATATTGAATTTGAGTTTTAAAAATATTCTTGTAATTAATACATTTTTTTACATTTCATTTTATTATATATTTAATTAGGTAATTAATTATTTTTTGATTTAATTTTATTTAATCAAATCAAATTTCCTTATCTTAAAAAAAAAAAAAAAAAAATCTAATTTCCATATTAGATAGGTTTGTGATTTTTTAGGATTCTAGTATTTTCAATTTCTATTATTATCTCAATTATTACTTTTATAGTTAAAATTGTTTATTACTTCCTAGTTCTTTTAGGTTTTTTGATTTTCTAGTTGAGTTGGATGGTAGTTTAAGATTGAAAAGAACCTAAAAAGTGTCTAAACAACCTAGGCCTAGGGGGGATGAGTTGCTAATCGATTAAGTTATTGGTTGCTTTCTCCCCATCGAAATCGAAACATAGATTTTAATTCGGTGAATTATAGTTCAATTCTACAGACTATAATCCTCTGCAGCCCAATTCCAAATCTATAATCATAAACATTACAAGAAAATAGAGTTTTGTTGACAGTTATTTGTTGACAGTTTTTAACTGTCAACAATCCTTGCAGTTATTAACTTTGTTGACAGTTTTAACTGTCAACAAATAACTAACATTTTTTACTTATATTATTAATATAATTTATATATAATATATAATATATAATATTATATAATATAATCTAATACATGTATATTAATATATTAATATATAATATAATATAATATAATATAATAATATTATTATATCTATAATGTAATATAATATATAAATATATTATATATATATGTGTGTGTGTATTATATATTATATTATTATATATTATTATTATTATTATTATTATTATATATTATATTATTATAATAATGTTTATATATTATATTTTATATGTTTATATATTATAATAATATAATATATAATAATAATAATAATAATAATATATAATAATATAATATATAATACACACACACATATATATAATATATTTATATATTATATTATATATTATTATTTTTGGAATGGTGTTGAGGCATATGAGAGTATTTATGGAATACAAATTTTATTTTGGAATGGAAGGGCATTCCATTGGTTTTCGGATGGAATGCCCATTCAACCAAAATGGTCAAATCCCTATTCCATTGCATTTTAACAAACCAAATGAATGGAATGGCATTCTTTCCATTCCATTCCGTCTAACAAAACATGACATATAGCAGACTCGTGACATCAATTGTAATTTGGAATACAACTCTCATTATAGGGAATATATTTCTTAGCATGCATCTTGCAATTTAATGAACAAATGTAATACTCAGATTACTAATTTATATGGCTAATTACATTGTTAACATGTCTCTTGGTATGAAAAAAGAGGTGCAAAATAAATAAACAATTTTTTAAAAAATTAATTTTTTTGAATGTTTAAAAAGTGAATTTATTAAATTTAAAATTTTACTTATCCAATTTCGGTTTGCCCAAAAACAGATATTTTACTGTAAAATAAATCCATATCGGAATTTTGTTTGGTGTTGAAAATAGGAATTAAAAGTTTAAAAAAATTATTACAGATAAAAAAAAAAATTATATATTATGAATGTTTTAAAATATATAATACAATATAATATATATAATATATATTATTATATTATTAGATGCGATATCCTATATATTATATTATATTATATATTATATAAATATTATAAATATATATTATTTAATAAATATGTAATATATATTATTTTATAAATATATAATATATATTATTTAATATATATAACATAATATATAATGGATTTTATTTTCTTTGTTTTTTCTGTTTTGTTTTTTAATTATCAATTTAAATAATAAAATAGGTAAAATTGTTGGTTAAAATTGTGGTCAACGGTTAGAGTTAACGGAAGTTAACTATGGGCACTTTAGTTATATTCCAAACTAAAATTTATATTCCAGAAATACCCTTATATGCCCCAATTCCATTCCAAAAATACACTCCTTTTAAAAAATAATATATTATTATATATTATATTAATGATATATAAATATATATTTTATATATATGTACTATATATTATATTATAAATTATACTATTATATATATATTATATATATATAGTATTACATATATAATATATAATATATATATATATTACATTATATTATATAAAATAATATATATTATTACATACATTATAATATATTATATTATATTATATTATATATATTATATTATTATATATTATATAAAAAAAATATTTTTATGTTATATAAATATATATTTATATTATATAAATATATTATTATATATATTTATATTATATAAATATATTATTATATATATTTTATAATATAATACATGTATTATCATTATATATATTATATATATATATATTTATATTTATATATATAAATATGTATTATATATATATTATATACGTTTATATTTTATTATTATTATCCAAAATATATCATGTTATTATGAATGTTTTATAATTAGGGGTATTTTGGTCAAAATACAGTTAACTCCATTCCATTCCATTGCTAACTAATCAAAATAATACTGATTCAGAGTCTAATTCTAAAGTTCCAACCAAACTAAAAGCTTAATTTTCCTTTCATTTCTCATTCTCATTCTGATTACCATTACACCATGTAACCAAACGTGACCATAGATCATTGACCAATAACTCGACTATATATGTTTTTAAAAATATAATTTTATTAAAATTTTCAATAAATATTTTTTAATATATATCTATCGTTGAAATTAAAATTTTGATTAGTTGAATAAATTTAAATTTATCTAATAAGGTTTTTTTTTATTTTTTTATTTTTTTTATATTATTATTTCTAACAACTCATATAGATTATATATAAATATTGTTCAATTGTTAACATATCAAACGTTGTAGTCAAGTGGTAAAGGCTTGCAATTAATGGCTTGAGCCTTGAGATCTCAAGTTCAAGCCTTAGCAATGCCAATTAATTTTCATTATTAATTGGTGGTAGTCTGGTGGTCCGGCGGTGGTCAACCAGAGGTTAGGTCCGGTTTGGTGGTGGTCCGGCAGTGGTCTTTTCTTTTTTTGTTATTTTGTAATCTTCAGGGTATGATACCTTATAGCTTCACAGTTACAATTTATTTTCTCATTACTTTGGGTCTCTCATTTTCGATTTTTATTGGCATTACTATAGTGGGATTTCAAAGAAATGGGCTTCATTTTTTAAGCTTCTCATTACCCGCAGGAGTCCCACTGCCGTTAGCACCTTTTTTAGTACTCCTTGAGCTAATCCCTCATTGTTTTCGCGCATTAAGCTTCCAATGTTCCAGGGCCATCTATCAGATCCAAGATCCCATTCCTGGTCCTCCGAGGGAAGTCATTCTTTATCTGATACAGATGCCCATCAACCTGAACCTGACGGAACGGAATTATTGGGCATCAAGTATGCTATTGAGCCCCCGCAGGGCCCCCCTCCAACCCCTTTACTTCAGATCTATTCCCATTGCCTGAAGCCGAACCAACTGGTACTAAATCAACTTCTTCTCTTTCAAGCTATCCGGGCCCCTAAACAATCTATTTCACTCGATTCCGGGAGTTCAAAGCATTCTAACGGCCGGTCAGGCGGTGGTCAGCCAGAGGTCAGGTCAGGTCCGGTCCGGTCCGGTGGTGGTCCGGCAGTGGTCAGGCGGCAACGGAGGTCCGGTCCGGTCCGGCAATGGTCAGGCGGTGGCATGGAGGTCCGGTTAGGCGGTGGTCTGGACCGGCGATGGTCCGACGGCAGCATGGAGGTTTGGTCCGGTGGTGGTCCGGCAGTGGTCAGGCGGCCTTCCGGCGAAGGTCCGATGGTTGGCCGGCCGGCGATGGAGAGGGTGGTCGGACTGTGGCCATAGGTGAGGTGGTTTGTGAAATATAAAAACTATTATTTAAATTAATGTTGACAGTTTTTAAGTAAATATTATCAGCCTTTGTTGACAGTTAAAAACTGTCAACATAAAACTGTCATAAAAGAAAAAAAAAAAAAAAAACTGTCAAGACTTTTCTTAACACAGGCATCCTTGGCAGTTTTAAAAACTGTCAAGAAACTCTTTCTTAACAGTTAAAAACTGTCAATAAAAGGGGTATTTTCTTGTAGTGAAACATCAACGCAAGTTACCATATCCAATACGCAAAACACACAAACATATATAATCAATCACATATAAGAGTAAAATCATTCAAATTTCATCTTTTCTTAATTCTTTTTCCTATTTAGAATTACAAAAAAATTAAAATTTAATTTTTAAAAGTTTTTGGATTATTTTGTAATTTTAATTAATATAGATTAGTAATTTCAAAAATACTAGATGTTGTTTCGCAATTTATTTTTGTTTTAAATAATTTATACGTAAAAAGACAATTTTACACATGGACTACCCTTGTACTGTTTGGTTGGTCATTAGTCAAGTCGTCATTCAAAGTTTTTCAGGGAGATTTATCATTTATGTAATAGAAGGAAAATTTGAATATGTATGCAATTTGGCTAAACTCAAATGAAGTTTGTGAAATTAATCCTTAAATTTATAATATAAAACTTGGAAAAAAAACGATTTATTAACTTTTATTGTTTTGTTTGGTAAATTGCACAAATTTAACCTGTGTTTTGGCAAACAAGGCAAAATACATTAGGAACGTTCTTAATTACAGTCAAACACCATTCAATTAACGATCATTCATTAGATTTAACTGTTGATCATGAAAAAAATCAAAATGCCGTTTGTCTAAAAAAGTAGAAAAGATAAAACTCACTAGTTGTGGAGCCCACCACCAATGGAGATTGGATTTCCCAAAACCAAAAAAAAAAAAGGTTATATATAATGTACATTTTTTTTTCTTTTTTTTTTTTTATAAATTTTTTACATATGTATGGTAAAATAACCCTTGGGAACAGGGATCCGCACTTATGGGATAGTGATGAGTTTTAATTTAGTGGGGATAGAGTGGGGATGAGGATAGATAATAAAACCCATAATAGGTATGGGGCGGGAATGGGACCTGCCCATCTTAAAATATAATATTTATTTATTTTATTTTATGTAGTTCAATATTTATGATTTAAAATGATTTAATTTATTTGTTTAGTTTTAAGCCTTATATTTATGAGACGGTTTTCAATAGTTTTTTGGAAATACTTTATATATTATATCATATTTGTTAACAGCCAAAAATGGCAGGGGTCCAAAGAATAATTTCTCATCCAGACCAAGACTATTTGAAGTAGGAAGACACTATAGGAAGTGTCCCGCTACTTGGGAAAGGGCTAGACCGATACTTCCAGACAGACTTGCTACACATCCAAAATCAAGATCAGGGGCACCTAGATCCCTAAGTACCAAGAAACAGAGAAGTCAAGGTCCTAAGGACCCCACCACTACGATATCCAGTTACCCCGATACTGCCTTATCTCTTATCCCGGTACCTCGACACCCCGATAGATAAAGAATACAAGTATCATAATCTAGCAAGATACATGGTACCCGGATATCTCGACCCTTCCTAGAACCAGCCTACCAAGCAAAGGAAGACCAAGATGCAAGGAATAATATCAAACTAGAAGTAGACCAAAGAACCGGAATCATACTACAAAAAGGACGACATACACCAACATTTAAATACCAGGAAAGTTGACTCCTCCCGCCACCTTTAAAGCTCCATTTTGAAGGGGATTGGTCAATTCTGTTAGAATCACCAAAGAAGGAAACAAAATCACTTGATTATAGGAATTATTCCTGAAACAAATATTACTCGGGTGTGTTCTAATATATCAATATCAATCTAGAGGGAGGGTGAATTGATTTTAACGAGATTACCCAATTTTCGAGTTAAGTCAATATTACGAAAATACCCCAATCTAGTCTACAAATATAACAAGTGTAATATGGTGCGGAATTATGAAAGACACTTGATATTTATGTGGAAACCCTCATGGAAAAAACCACGGGCTGTATAGTGCGCCACACTCGAACCTCGAATCCACTAAATGTGTTAAGCGATTACAACCTACTCCCGGTATATAATCACACACCTACCTAATCCCGGTATAAGTGAACCTAGTCCAATTGCTTGTGTGACCACCTAATCCCGGTGTCCGACCTAATCCCGGTCTATCACAACAAGACTTCAATTGCTTGCGATCTAAGCAACCTAATCCCGGAAGCTACACGCAAGACTTACTTCTCAATGAAGAGATTACCACCTATGTGAATATATAATGATATTCAATGAGCAAATGAAGCTAGGTAACCTTAGATGCTTATCTAGGATGATTAGATAACAATAAATGCAATCCTAGATGTCAATAGCTAAATGACATGTCATAAAGCTTAGCAAATCATAGATAAAGTAACCTAGATGTTGCTATCAAAATACAACACACAACCATGTCAATACAACAATCTCTATTTTGTATATAGAATATATTCTAAGAGCATACAAATAATATAAGAGATTTCTTTGATAAACAAAACACTAAACTTAGATGAGATTAGTGAAGAACATACAAAAGGATGTGTGTTGACCAAAACCCATGCAAGCAAGCATCCTAACTATGCTAGAAAATGCTAGATGATATTTAGATGCATATGAGAAAGGTTTTGAGTGTGTAAAAATGAGTTCTTGATTTGATTTTCTCTCAAATATCTCTCTTTCAAGTTTAGGGTTCTTTTAGAGTCAGAGAACTAAGTTAGAGATATGAGAAAGTATAATATTTATAGGCATCAAGAACAGGGCAAGTGAAAAGACAATTTTGCCCTTGAAATCACCGATCGGCGGTTTCATTCTGCGGTCGTGGCCGCAGAATGTAACCGCCGAATTGAACCCGAGAAGCAGGGGATCATTCGGCAACCAGATTCGACGGTCACACGAAACTGCCGATCAAAACCCAAAAAGAAACCGACCTTAAAATATCTGATTCGGCGGTTTCAATTCGGCGGCCAGGCCGCCGATTAAACCGTAGAATCAAACCTGAGAATAATAAATGCATCAGGTCTAATTCGACGGTTTCGATTCGGTGGCCTGACCGCCGATCGTAACCGCAGATCCAATCCAGAGCTTTCTGGAATCAAACAGCGGTTTCATTCGGCGGTCATGGCCGCCGATCAAACCGCCGTTTCACCAATGATGGTGAAACCAAAGGAGAAGCCAAGGGCATTCTCCGAAGGCGATCTTCGCCCAAAATCAAGCACATTATCGTGCGAGCGCGGACGTTTCCGAACATATTCGGGAAACGAATTACACGACACAAACAAACACACAACAAGATATAATCAAACAAAGTGCTAGCGTGTAATGTGACATGTAAAGAGAATGCATACATATGCAAGTATGCTAAGTGTGTGTGTGCTTCTAAATCTCTTCAAAGAAAATTAAGCACAAGAATTATACCTTTGAGTGTTTGTCACCTTGAGGTCTTAAAGAGGGCCTTCGATGTTGGTCTTCAATCACCTAATCTACCCTTACAATTCAAACCCCAACTTGTGGTTTGTCCACGAAATAAGCCAATCAATAATGGGAATCCTTACAATTCCCTCGCCTAAATAAACGCCACCATTAAAGTCCCGCTGATTGCTTAGTTGATTGACTGATTATCAGAGTAACGGGCGAGGAAGGGGACCTATAAATAATACAAGACTCTCAAAAGAGGGGGGATCGAAAATCCGACTTTCAACCTACACTTTACAGTTTTTTTTTCCGTTTATTGACTTACGAGATTGCCATCGCCAATTGTGTCTGAAAACTTCAAACTGAAACCTCCTAGAAATCAACATTGGTACTGCACCATTGTATAATTTAAATCAAGTACCCTTTATCAATAAAACAGTGTTATTTCTTTGTTTCAATTGATATATTGTGTTAATAGCAATTTGTTCCTGCTTACATTTTTTGGTGCCGTCTGTGGGGACAATCCTCCCAACTATTTACAAAGAAGCTGTCTAGTTCTACCAAGAAGATAAGAAGATGAGACTACGATTCTCTCAAGGGCAGCCCGACACCTTGAGACCCCAATCCCTCACTTCCACTCAGAGAGTTCGGAGGCAGGGAAAAGGATCAAGGAATAATAATCTGGCACCGGTCCTGCCACCAAATGTGGGCTCCACATACTAAGATCCGGCTATCCATGAAATCAATCGAGATATCCTGGAATAGCAGGCTACCACATACGTAGAAAATATCTGCCTCTAGATGATCGCTCAGAGGATACCCTTTGAAGAACCCAGTACCGTAGGAGAAGCTGGATTGGGTACCCGAGTACCGGTCTTCGATATACTTGGTCTGCCACTACAACTTTCAGATCGTCCTGCATATTTCAGACCCCGATAGGTGAAGTCCGTACTCGATATCCCTCCCAAGAAGAACTGACTAGTAGCCAAACCGATAGTAGAAGAAAGGGCTACACAGCCCGATGTTGGTGGTAGTGTTGGATCGAGAAGGAATCCGTGAAATAACCATCCTCAGAAAAAGAAGTGTAAGGAAGCAACCGTGAAAATAGAGACTTTAGATAGCAAAGGCTCAGAGGCCCGGTCCAAGAATGGTGGAACCAAGCGCCTTGAAGATACTAGACTTTTTTTTTTTTTCTTTTGGTTTATTTTCATATTTTCACTTTTGTTTTTTCTTTCTTTCTGATTTGAGTGCATGAGACTTTATTTTTAATTTTTTTGAATTTTTTATTACTTGGTTAGGTTATCAGTTTAAGGACATGTTGAGGAGTGTTACAAATTTGATATAATATTTTAAATCTTGTAAAATAAAAAACTCAATTTGTTAATATAAATACAAATTAAATTAAATTAGTAAAAAAAAAAAAAAAAGTCGTATGTAAACATACGTACTTTTAAACCCAATAACTACTTCAATGCATCATTGATTATCTATTGAAAGTCGTAAATATAGAATTTCATGATTCTAGCAACATTAGATAAATTTCATATAAATACTTCTATAACAGTATTTGATAAGATTCGAACCTCTACCACTAAAATGAAGGAAATATGCACTAACACCTAATCTATTATAAGAGTCGATGTATTATTCCATTTTTTTTAATTCTTAATTTTGCACGTAAAACACACATTAATATAATAAAAATAAAAATAAAAAAAACAGTCACATAAATAGGGATTAATTTGGTATTATCATTTTGAAAATGAATTTAATATGTAATAACTAAAATATTAATTTAATGTTGGTTGCATATTAGATTTATTTTTAGGATAAAGTATTTTGTTCCTAGTTTTTTAATTAATTTGAACCAAGGCCTTGAAGACCAATTTGGTTGCATATTTTAATTATTTTGTCACCTTTGACTATTAAATGTTTTTTGAGATACCTATTTTGTGTATTTACCTAATTTAGAGACCAAGAGTTCCAAATATTGTGCATACTACATAGTAAAAAAAAAAACTAATAATTAAATCGAAAAAATTTAGAAGTAAGGACTAAATTGATAAGTGAAAATCTTCCTTTTAAGCCCATTCAATCGGGAACAAGGAAATGACATCATGATTATAATTTAGAGCTTGTTTGGTTGGGCTTTTGAAAAATCCCTATTAGTAAAAGATCTACTTGCAGTAGATTTATTAGAAGAGTTTTTGCAAAAAAAAAAAAATTATAGTTGTCCCATTGGTAGACTTTTTTTAAAAAACAATTAATATTTGAAGAAGCACCTCTCAATGAGGTTTTGTCTAGTAGAGGTTTAAACTCTACTAGTCTCTACTCAATTTAAAATAAATAATCTCAAAAGTCTAACCAAACAACTATAAAAAACTCAAATAGATGTTGGTAGACCTTTTGATGAGGTGGAAAGCTCAACCAAATAAGCAATTAGACTCATTATCTGTATGAAATTTATCAAAAGAAAATGGGTAAATTACACTGCATCCCTTGAGGTTTGATCTTAAGACACTTAGATGGAAAAGTTTTGTTATTCTACATTGACACCTCTGTTTGACCATGGTAAGGTCCAAAATGCTTTTGGGTGTCAGTGTAAAAAACTTTTATTTTCTATTATTATACAAGGACATTTTCGACAATACATGGGTGTTAGTGTAGAATAACAAAACTTTTCCATCTAAGTGTCTTAAAGCCAAACCTCAAGGGTTGTAGTGTAATGTACCCAAAGAAAATATAGAAAAAGAAAAAGAAGTACAACTATACAAGCATATTAATTTAATGTATTTCAAGTCACCTCATGGATGATTTTATTAATTGAAGTTAACCATAACACCTTTTTTTTTTTTTTTTTTTTTTGAAAATATCATAACACCTTCTATATAATGATTAGAAGGAATTAACAAGTCCAAGAACAATGGCATTCAACTCCAAAAAAACATTGCCCATGACCAGTGGGTCCTTTCAAACTCTTACAATCTACATCACATTGGGTTGGCTCGCAATCAGAAATGTCTCTAATTGGTTCCGTACACGTTTTTGCATCCACCATTGTTACATCATTTCCTGCCATTAACAGACAAAATATCTTAATTTTGAGGAAAACAGAAAATAAATATATATATTTCTGAAATAAAATAAATAATAGAATCAATTTTTTATATGGAGTCATTTCGAAAAAGAGTATAATTTTAACATAAATTCCTTCTCATGAACCAAACATCAAATACAATTAAACACCTAGATACCTGTATTGATGAACAGAACAAGTAGTATAATGAGGAAGACTGAGAATCGATTCATTCTTTTCTTATTATTTTTGTTTTTTGAAATAATATATTTAGATAACTGGTAGTGAGATGTGTTATTAGCAAGTGATTATATATAAACGCGGCCATGGCTAAACCATATTTATGGTAAGAAATTAAATCCATCAAATAATTTTTAAGATATGATATATCATGCTAAAATGAAAATAATAATAATAATAATAATTGAGTAACGCAACGTTTTTCAAATTTGATGTCTAAAATATAAATGACGTGTCATCACTATAATCTATTCATTTAAATTATGTAAATCTAGTACAATTTAAATGAATAGATTATAATAATGCCACATCATTTGGACACCAAATTTAGATAAATTAGCGTTATTGAAAAAAATTATATACAAGGAAATATTAAGATTTTGTAATCTATGATTTCATTCATAGAAATATTGAATTTGAGTTTTAAAAATATTTTTGTAATTAATACATTTTTTTTACATTTCATTTTATTATATATTTAATTAGGTAATTAATTATTTTTTGATTTAATTTAATTTAATCAAATCAAATTTCCTTATTTTAAAAAAAATAAAATAAATCTAATTTCCATATTAGATAGGTTTGTGATGTTTTAGGATTCCAGTATTTTCAATTTCTATTATTATCTCAATTATTTCTTTTATAGGAAAATTGTTTATTACTTCCTAGTTCTTCTAGGTTTTTAGATTTTCTATTTTAGTTGGATGGTAGTTTTTGATTGAAAAGAACCTAAAATGTGTCTAAACAACCTAGGCCTAGGGGGGATGAGATGCTAATCGATTAAGTTATTGGTTTCTTTCTCCCCATCGAAATCGAAACATGGATTTTAATTCGGTGAATTATAGTTCAATTCTACAAACTATAACCCTCTGTAGCCCAATTCCAAATCTGTAATCATAAAAATCAACGCAAGTTTCCATATCCAATACACAAAACACACAAACATATATAATCAATCACATATAAGAGTAAAATCATTAAAATTTCATATTTTCTTAATTTCTTTTTTCTATTTAGATTTAAAAAAAAATTAAAATTTAATTTTTAAAAGTTTTTGGATTATTTTGTAATTTTAATTATTATAGATTAGTAATTTCAAAAATACTGGAGGTTGTTTCACAATTTATTTTTGTTTTAAATAATTTATACGTAAAATGACAATTTTACACATGGACTACCCTTGTACTGTTTGGTTGGTCATTAGTCAAGTCGTCATTCAAAGTTTTTTAGGGAGATTTATCATTTATGTAATAGAAGGAAAATTTGAATATGTATGCAATTTGGCTAAACTCAAATAAAGTTTGTGAAATTAACCCTTAAATTTATAATATAAAACTTGGAAAAAAAAACAATTAATTAACTTTTATTGTTTTATTTGGTAAATTGCACAAATTTAACCTGTGTTTTGGCAAACAAGGCAAAATATATTAGGAACGTTCTTAATTACAGTCAAACACCATTCAATTAACGATCATTCAATAGATTTAACTGTTGATCATGAAAAAAAATCAAAATGCCGTTTGTCTAAAAAAAGTAGAAAAGACAAAACTCACTAGTTGTGGAGCCCACCGCCAATGGAGATTGGATTTCCCAAAAAAAAAAAAAAAAAAAAAAAAAGGTAATATATAATGTACATTTTTTATATTAAGTTTTTTACATATGTATGGTAAAATAACCCTTGGGAACAGGGATCCGCACTTATGGGATAGTGATGAGTTTTAATTTAGTGGGGATAGAGTGGGGATGAGGATAGATAATAAAACCCACAATAGGTATGGGGCGGGAATGTGCCCTTCCCTTCTTAAGATATAATATTTATTTATTTTATTTTATGTAGTTCAATATTTATGTTTTAAAATGATTTAATTTTTTTGTTTAGTTTTAAGCTTTATATTTATGAGACGGTTTTCAATAGTATTTTGGAAATACTTTATATATTATATCATATTTGTTAACCGCCAAAAATGGCAGGGGTCCAAATAATAATTTCTCATCAAGACCAAGGCTATTTGAAGTAGAAAGACACTACAGGAAGTGTCCCGCTTCCTGGGAAAGGGCCAGACCGATACTTCCAGTCAGATTTGCTACACATCCAAAATCAAGATTAGGGGCACCTAGATCCCTAAGTACCAAGAAACGGAGAAGTCAAGGTCCTAAGGACCCCACCACTACGATATCTAGTTACCCCGCTACTGCCTTATCTCTTATCCCGGTACCACGACACCCCGATACACAAAGAATACAATTATCATAATCTAGCAAGATACATGGTACCTGGATATCTCGACCCTTCCTAGAACCAGCCTACCAGGCAAAGGAAGACCAAGATGCAAGGAAGAATATCAAACTAGAAGTAGACCAAAGAACCAGAATCATACTACAAAAAAGACGGCATACACCAACATTTAAATACAAGGAAAGTTGACTCCTCCCGCCACCTTTAAAGCTCCATTTTGAAGGGGATTGGTCAATTATGTTAGAATCACCAAAGAAGGAAACAAAATCTCTTGATTATAGGAATTATTCGCTCGCCTAAATAAACGCCACCATTAACGTCCCGCTGATTGCTTAGTTGATTGACTGATTATCAGAGTAACGGGCGAGGAAGGGGACATATAAATAATTCAAGACTCTCAAAAGAGGGGGGATCAAAAATCCGACTTTCAACCTACACTTTACAGTTTTTTTTCCACTTATCGACTAGTATGAGATTGTCATCGCCAATTGTGTCTGAAAACTTCATTCCGAAACCTCCTAGAAATCACCATTGGTACTGCACCATTGTATAATTTAAATCATGTACCCTTTATCAATAAAACAGTGTTATTTCTTTGTTTCAATTGATATATTGTGTTAATGGGAATTTGTTCCTGCTAACACTTTTTTGTGCCATCTGTGGGGACAATCCTCCCAACTATTTACAAAGAAGCTGTCTAGTTCTACCTAGAAGATAAGAAGATGAGACTACGATTCTTTCAAGGGCAGCCCGACACCTCGAGACCCCAATCCCTCACTTCAACTCTAAGAGTTCGGAGGCAGGGAAGGGGATCAAGGAATAATAATCTGGCACCGGTCCTGCCACCAAATGTGGGCTCCACACCCCAAGATCTGGCTATCCATGAAATCAATCGAGAAATCCTGGAATAGCAGGCTGCCACCTACGTAGAAAATATCTGCCTCTAGATGATCGCTCAGAGGATACCCTTTGAAGCACCCAGTACCGTAGGAGAAGCTGGATCGGGTACCCGAGTACCGGTCTTCGATATACTTGGACTGCCACTACCACTTTCAGATCGTCCTGCATATTTCAGACCCCGATAGGTGAAGTCAGTACTTGATATCCCTCCCAAGAAGAACTGACCAGTAGCCACACCAATAGTAGAAGAAAGGGCTCCACAACCCAATGCTGGTGGTAGTGTTGGATCCAAAAGGAATCCGTGAAATAACCATCCTCAGAAAAAGAAGTGTAAGGAAGCAACCTTGAAAATAGAGACTTTAGACGGCAAAGGCTCAGAGGCCCGGTCCAAGAATGGTGGAACCAAGCGCCTTAAAGATACTAGACTTTTTTTTTTCTTTTGGTTTATTTTCATATTTTCACTTTTGTTTTTTCTTTCTTTCTGATTTGAGTGCATGAGACTTTATTTTTAATTTTTTTTTTAATTTTTATTACTTGGTTAGGTTATCAGTTTAAGGACATGTTGAGGAGTGTTACAAATTTGATATAATATTTGAAATCTTGTAAAACAAAAAACTCAATTTGTTAATATAAAAACAAATTAAATTAAATTAGTAAAAAAAAAAAAAGTCGTATGTATACATACGTACTTTTTAACCCAATAACTACTTCAATGCATCATTGATTATCTATTGAAAGTCGTAAATATAGAATTTCATGATTCTAGCAACTTAGATAAATTTCATATAAATACTTCTATAGCAGTATTTGATAAGATTCGAACCTCTACCACTAACATGAAGGAAATATGCACTAACACCTATTCTATTATAAGAGTCGATGTATTATTCCATTTTTTTTTTAATTCTTAATTTTGCACATAAAACACACATTACTCTAATAAAAAAAATTAAAAAAACTATCACATCAATAGGGATTAATTTGGTAATATCATTTTGAAAATGAATTTATTATATAAAAACTAAAATTTGAATTTAATGTTGGTTGCACATTAGATTTATTTTTAGGATAAAGTATTTTTTTCCTAGTTTTTTTAATTAATTTGAACCAAGGCCTTGAAGACCAATTTGGTTGCATATTTTAATTATTTTGTCACCTTTGACTATTAAATGTTTTTTGAGATACCTATTTTGTGTATTTACCTAATTTAGAGACCAAGAGTTCCAAATATTGTGCATACTACACAGTAAAAAAAAAAAAAAAAAAACTAATAATTAAATCGAAAAAATTTAGAAGTAAGGACTAAATTGATAAGTGAAAATCTTCCTTTTAAGCCCATTCAATCGGGAACAAGGAAATGACATCATGATTATAATTTAGAGCTTGTTTGGTTGGGCTTTTGAAAAATCCCTATTAGTAAAAGATCTACTTGCAGTAGATTTATTAGAAGAGTTTTTGAAAAAAAAAAAAATTATAGTTGTTACGTTGGTAGACTTTTTTTAAAAAAAATTTATATTTGGAGAAGCTCCTCGCAATGAGGTTTTGCCTAGTAAAGGTTTAAACTCTACTAGTCTCTACTCAATTTAAAATAAACAATCTCAAAAGTCTAACCAAACAACTCTAAAAAACTCAAATAGACATTAGTAGACCTTTTGATGAGGTAAAAAGCTCAACCAAATAAGCACTTAGGCTCATTATCTCTATGAAATTTATCAAAAGAAAATGGGTAAATTACACTGCATCCCTTGAGGTTTGACCTTAAGATACTTAGATGGAAAAGTTTTGTTATTCTACATTGACACCTCTGTTTGACCATGGTAAGGTCCAAAATGCGCGCCCTTGGGTGTCAGTGTAAAAAACTTTTATTTTCTATTATTATACAAGGACATTTTCGACAATACATGGGTGTTAGTGTGGAATAACAAAACTTTTTCATCTAAGTGTCTTAAGGCCAAACCTCAAGGGTTGTAGTGTAATTTACCCAAAGAAAATATAAAAAGAGAAAAAGAAGTACAACTGTACAAGCATATTAATTTAATGTATTTCAAGTCACCTCATGGATGATTTTATTTAATTGAAGTTAATCATAACACCTTTTTTTTTTTTTTTTTTGAAAATATCATAACACCTTCTATATAATGATTAGAAGGAATTAACAAGTCCAAGAACAACGGCATTCAACTCCAAAAAAACATTGCCCATGACCAGTGGGTCCTTTCAAACTCTTACAATCTACATCACATTGGGTTGGCTCGCAATCAGAAATGTCTTTAATTGGTTCCGTACACGTTTTTGCATCCACCATCGTTACATCATTTCCTGCCATTAACAGAAAAAATATCTTAATTTTGCGGAAAACAAAAAATAAATATATATATTTCCGAAATAAAATAAATAATAGAATCAATTTTTTATATGGAGTCATTTCGAAAAAGAGTATAATTTTAACATAAATTCCTTCTCATGAACCAAACATCAAATACAATTAAACACCTAGATACCTGTATTGATGAACAGAACAAGTAGTATAACGAGGAAGACTGAGAATCGATTCATTCTTTTCTTATTATTTTTGTTTTTTGAAATTATATATTTAGATAACTGGTAGTGAGATGTGTTATTAGCAAGTGATTATATATATACGCAGCCATGGCTAAACCATATTTATGGTAAGAAATTAAATCCATCAAATAATTTTTAAGATATGATATATCATGCTAAAATGAAAATAATAATAATAATAATAATTGAGTAACGCAACGTTTTTCAAATTTGATGTCTAAATGACGTGTTATCACTATAATCCATTCATTTAAATTATGTAACTCTAGTACAATTTAAATGAATAGATTATAATAATGCCACATCATTTGGACACCAATTTAAGATAAAGTAACGTTATTGAAAAAATTTATATACAAGGAAAAATTAAGATTTTGTAAGCTATGATTTCATTCATGGAAATATTGAATTTGAGTTTTAAAAATATTCTTGTAATTAATACATTTTTTTACATTTCATTTTATTATATATTTAATTAGGTAATTAATTATTTTTTGATTTAATTTTATTTAATCAAATCAAATTTCCTTATCTTAAAAAAAAAAAAAAAAATCTAATTTCCATATTAGATAGGTTTGTGATTTTTTAGGATTCTAGTATTTTCAATTTTTATTATTATCTCAATTATTACTTTTATAGTTAAAATTGTTTATTACTTCCTAGTTCTTTTAGGTTTTTTGATTTTCTATTTGAGTTGGATGGTAGTTTAAGATTGAAAAGAACCTAAAAAGTGTCTAAACAACCTAGGCCTAGGGGGGATGAGTTGCTAATCGATTAAGTTATTGGTTGCTTTCTCCCCATCGAAATCGAAACATAGATTTTAATTCGGTGAATTATAGTTCAATTCTACAAACTATAATCCTCTGCAGCCCAATTCCAAATCTATAATCACAAACATTACAAGAAAATAGAGTTTTGTTGACAATTATTTGTTGACAGTTTTTAACTGTCAACAATCCTTGACAGTTATTAACTTTGTTGACAGTTTTAACTGTCAACAAATAACTAACATTTTTTACTTATATTATTAATATAATTTATATATAATATATAATATATAATATTATATAATATAATCTAATACATGTATATTAATATATTAATATATAATATAATATAATATAATATAATAATATTATTATATCTATAATGTAATATAATATATATATATATTATATATGTGTGTTATATTATTATATATATATTATATATATGTATTTTATTATTATATATATTATATATATTATTATTATATATTATATTATTATAATAATGTTTATATACTATATTTTATATGTTTATATATTATAATAATATAATATATAATAATAATAATAATAATATATATAATAATATAATATATAATACACACACACATATATATAATATATTTATATATTATATTATATATTATTATTTTTGGAATGGTGTTGAGGCATATGAGAGTATTTATGGAATACAAATTTTAGTTTGGAATAGAAGGGCATTCCATTGGTTTTCGGATGGAATGCCCATTCAACCAAAATGGTCAAATCCCTATTCCAATAGAATCACTATTCCATTGCATTTTAACAAACCAAACGAATGGAATGGCATTCTTTCCATTCCATTCCGTCTAACAAAACATGACATATAGCAGACTCGTGACATCAATTGTAATTTGGAATACAACTCTCATTATAGGGAATATATTTCTTAGCATGCATCTTGCAATTTAATGAACAAATGTAAGACTCAGATTACTAATTTATATGGCTAATTGCATTGTTAACATGTCTCTTGGTATGAAAAAAGAGGGTGCAAAATAAATAAACAATTTTTAAAAAAATTAATTTTTTTGAATGTTTAAAAAGTGAATTTATTAAATTTAAAATTTTACTTATCCAATTTCGGTTTGCCCAAAAACAGATATTTTACTATAAAATAAATCCATATCGGAATTTTGTTTGGTGTTGAAAATAGGAATTAAAAGTTTTAAAAAATTATTACAGATAAAAAAAAATTTATATATTATGAATGTTTTAAAATATATAATACAATATAATATATATAATATATATTATTATATTATTAGATGCGATTTCCTATATATTATATTATATTATATACTATATAAATATTATAAATATATATTATTTAATAAATATGTAATATATATTATTTTATAAATATATAATATATATTATTTAATATATATAACATAATATATAATGGATTTTATTTTCTTTGTTTTTTCTGTTTTGTTTTTTAATTATTAATTTAAATAATAAAATAGGTAAAATTGTTGGTTAAAATTGTGGTCAACGGTTAGAGTTAACGGAAGTTAACTATGGGCTCTTTAGTTATATTCCAAACTAAAATTTATATTCCAGAAATACCCTTATATGCCCCAATTCCATTCCAAAAATACACTCCTTTTAAAAAATAATATATTATTATTATATATTAATGATATATAAATATATATTTTATATATACGTACTATATATTATATTATATATTATACTATTATATTATATATATATATATATTATTACATATATAATATATAATATATATATATATTACATTATATTATATAAAATAATATATATTATTATGAATGTTTTATAATTAGGGGTATTTTGGTCAAAATACAGTTAACTCCATTCCATTCCATTGCTAACTAATCAAAATAATACTGATTCAGAGTCTAATTCTAAAGTTCCAACCAAACTAAAAGCTTAATTTTCCTTTCATTTCTCATTCTCATTCTGATTACCATTACACCATGTAACCAAACGTGACCATAGATCATTGACCAATAACTCGACTATATATGTTTTTAAAAATATAATTTTATTAAAATTTTCAATAAATATTTTTTAATATATATCTATCGTTGAAATTAAAATTTTGATTAGTTGAATAAATTTAAATTTATCTAATAAGGTTTTTTTATTTTTTTTATTTTTTTTATATTATTATTTCTAACAACTCATATAGATTATATATAAATATTGTTCAATTGTTAACATATCAAACGTTGTAGTCAAGTGGTAAAGGTTTGCAACTTATGGCTTGAGCTTGAGATCTCAAGTTCAAGCCTTAGCAATGCCAATTAATTTTCATTATTAATTGGTGGTCCGGCGGTGGTCACGGCGGTGGTCAGCCAGAGGTTAGGTCCGGTTTGGTGGTGGTCCGGCAGTGGTCTTATCTTTTTTTGTTATTTTGTAATCTTCAGGGTATGATACCTTATAGCTTCACAGTTACAAGTCATTTTCTCATTACTTTGGGTCTCTCATTTTCGATTTTTATTGGCATTACTATAGTGGGATTTCAAAGAAATGGGCTTCATTTTTTAAGCTTCTCATTACCCGCAGGAGTCCCACTGCCGTTAGCACCTTTTTTAGTACTCCTTGAGCTAATCCCTCATTGTTTTCGCGCATTAAGCTTCCGATGTTCCAGGGCCATCTATCAGATCCAAGATCCCATTCCTGGTCCTCCGAGGGAAGTCATTCTTTATCTGATACAGATGCCCATCAACCTGAACCTGACGGAACGGAATTAGTGGGCATCAAGTATGCTATTGAGCCCCCGCAGGGCCCCCCTCCAACCCCTTTACTTCAGATCTATTCCCATTGCCTGAAGCCGAACCAACTGGTACTAAATCAACTTCTTCTCTTTCAAGCTATCCGGGCCCCTAAACCATCTATTTCACTCGATTCCGGGAGTTCAAAGCATTCTAACGGCCGGTCAGGCGGTGGTCAGCCAGAGGTCAAGTCAGGTCAGGTCAGGTCAGGTCCGGTCCGGTCCGGTTCGGTCCGGTCCGGTGGTGGTCCGGCAGTGGTCAGGCGGCGACGGAGGTCCTGTCCGGTCCGGCAATGGTCAGGCGGTGGCATGGAGGTCCGGTTAGGCTGTGGTCTGGACCGGTGATGGTCCGACGGCAGCATGGAGGTTTGGTCCGGCAGTGGTCAGGCGGCCTTCCGGCGAAGGTCCGATGGATGGTTGGCCGACCGGCGATGGAGAGTGTGGTCGGACTGTGGCCATAGGTGAGGTGGTTTGTAAAATATAAAAACCATTATTTAAATTAATGTTGACAGTTTTTAAGTAAATATTATTAGCCTTTGTTGACAGTTAAAAACTGTCAACATAAAACTGTCATAAAAGAAAAAAGAAAAAAACTGTCAAGACTTTTCTTAACATAGGCATCCTTGGCAGTTTTAAAAACTGTCAAGAAACTCTTTCTTAACAATTAAAAACTGTCAATAAAAGGGATATTTTCTTGTAGTGAAACATCAACGCAAGTTACCATATCCAATATGCAAAACACACAAACATATATAATCAATCACATATAAGAGTAAAATCATTCAAATTTCATCTTTTCTTAATTCTTTTTCCTATTTAGAATTACAAAAAAATTAAAATTTAATTTTTAAAAGTTTTTGGATTATTTTGAAATTTTAATTAATATAGATTAGTAATTTCAAAAATACTAGAGGTTGTTTCGCAATTTATTTTTGTTTTAAATAATTTATACGTAAAAAGACAATTTTACACATGGACTACCCTTGTACTGTTTGGTTGGTCATTAGTCAAGTCGTCATTCAAAGTTTTTCAGGGAGATTTATCATTTATGTAATAGAAGGAAAATTTGAATATGTATGCAATTTGGCTAAACTCAAATGAAGTTTGTGAAATTAATCCTTAAATTTATAATATAAAACTTGGAAAAAAAACGATTTATTAACTTTTATTGTTTTGTTTGGTAAATTGCACAAATTTAACCTGTGTTTTGGCAAACAAGGCAAAATACATTAGGAACGTTCTTAATTACAGTCAAACACCATTCAATTAACGATCATTCATTAGATTTAACTGTTGATCATGAAAAAAATCAAAATGCCGTTTGTCTAAAAAAGTAGAAAAGATAAAACTCACTAGTTGTGGAGCCCACCACCAATGGAGATTGGATTTCCCAAAACCAAAAAAAAAAAAGGTAATATATAATGTACATTTTTTTTTTATAAATTTTTTACATATGTATGGTAAAATAACCCTTGGGAACAGGGATCCGCACTTATGGGATAGTGATGAGTTTTAATTTAGTGGGGATAGAGTGGGGATGAGGATAGATAATAAAACCCATAATAGGTATGGGGCGGGAATGGGCCCTGCCCATCTTAAAATATAATATTTATTTATTTTATTTTATGTAGTTCAATATTTATGATTTAAAATGATTTAATTTATTTGTTTAGTTTTAAGCCTTATATTTATGAGACGGTTTTCAATAGTTTTTTGGAAATACTTTATATATTATATCATATTTGTTAACAGCCAAAAATGGCAGGGGTCCAAAGAATAATTTCTCATCCAGACCAAGACTATTTGAAGTAGGAAGACACTACAGGAAGTGTCCCGCTACTTGGGAAAGGGCTAGACCGATACTTCCAGACAGACTTGCTACACATCCAAAATCAAGATTAGGGGCACCTAGATCCCTAAGTACTAAGAAACAGAGAAGTCAAGGTCCTAAGGACCCCACCACTACGATATCCAGTTACCCTGCTACTACCTTATCTCTTATCCCGGTACCTCGACACCCCGGTACATAAAGAATACAAGTATCATAATCTAGCAAGATACATGGTACCCGGATATCTCGACCCTTCCTAGAACCAGCCTACCAGGCAAAGGAAGACCAAGATGCAAGGAATAATATCAAACTAGAAGTAGACCAAAGAACCGGAATCATACTACAAAAAGGACGACATACACCAACATTTAAATACAAGGAAAGTTGACTTCTCCCGCCACCTTTAAAGCTCCATTTTGAAGGGGATTGGTCAATTCTGTTAGAATCACCCAAGAAGGAAAAAAAATCACTTGATTATAGGAATTATTCCTGAAACAAATATTACTCGGGTGTGTTCTAATATATCAATATCAATTTAGAGGGGGGGTGAATAGATTTTAACGATATTACCCAATTTTCGAGTTAAGTCAATATTACGAAAATACCCCAATCTAGTCAACAAATATAACAAGTGTAATATGGTGCGGAATTATAAAAGACACTTGATATTTACGTGGAAACCCTCATGGAAAAAACCACGGGCTGTATAGTGCGCCATACTCGAACCTCGAATCCACTAAATGTGTTAAGCGATTACAACCTACTCCCGGTATATAATCACATACCTACCTAATCCCGGTATAAGTGAACCTAGTCCAATTGCTTGTATGACCACCTAATCCCGGTGTCCGACCTAATCCCGGTCTATCACAACAAGACTTCAATTGCTTGCGATCTAAGCAACCTAATCCTGGAAGCTACACGCAAGACTTACTTCTCAATGAAGAGATTACCACCTATGTGAATATATAATGATATTCAATGAGCAAATAAAGCTAGGTAACCTTAGATGCTTATCTAGGATGATTAGATAACAATAAATGCAATCCTAGATGTCAATAGCTAAATGACATGTCATAAAGCTTAGCAAATCATAGATAAAGTAACCTAGATGTTGCTATCAAAATACAACACACAACCATGTCAACACAACAATCTCTATTTTGTATATAGAATATATTCTAAGAGCATACAAATAATATAAGAGATTTCTTTGATAAATAAAACACTAAACTTAGATGAGATTAGTGAAGAACATACCAAAGGATTTGTGTTGACCAAAACCCATGCAAGCAAGCATCCTAACTATGCTAGAAAATGCTAGATGATATTTAGATGCATATGAGAAAGGTTTTGAGTGTGTAAAAATGAGTTCTTGATTTGATTTTCTCTCAAATATCTCTCTTTCAAGTTTAGGGTTCTTTTAGAGTCAGAGAACTAAGTTAGAGATATGAGAAAGTATGATATTTATAGGCATCAAGAACAAGGCAAGTGAAAAGACAATTTTGCCCTTGAAATCACCGATCGGCGGTTTCATTCTGCGGTCGTGGCCGCAGAATGTAACCGCCGAATTGAACCCGAGAAGCAGGGGATCATTCGGCAACCAGATTCGACGGTCACACGAAACTGCTGATCAAAACCCAAAAAGAAACCGACCTTAAAATATCTGATTCGGCGGTTTCAATTCGGTGGCCAGGCCGCCGATTAAACCGCAGAATCAAACCCGAGAATAATAAATGCATCAGGTCTAATTCGGCGGTTTCGATTCGGCGGCCTGACCGTCGATCGTAACCGCAGATCCAATCCAGAGCTTTCTGGAATCAAACAGCGGTTTCATTCGGCGGTCATGGCCGCCGATCAAACCACCGTTTCACCAATGATGGTGAAACCAAAGGAGAAGCCAAGGGCATTCTCCGAGAATGGTGGAACCAAGCGCCTTGAAGATACTAGACTTTTTTTTTTTTTTTTTCTTTTGGTTTATTTTCATATTTTCACTTTTGTTTTTTCTTTCTTTCTGATTTAAGTGCATGAGACTTTATTTTTAATTTTTTTGAATTTTTTATTACTTGGTTAGGTTATCAGTTTATGGACATGTTGAGGAGTGTTACAAATTTGATATAATATTTTAAATCTTGTAAAATAAAAAACTCAATTTGTTAATATAAATACAAATTAAATTAAATTAGTAAAAAAACAAAAAAGTCGTATGTATACATACGTACTTTTAAACCCAATAACTACTTCAATGCATCGTTGATTATCTATTGAAAGTCATAAATATAGAATTTCATGATTCTAGCAACATTAGATAAATTTCATATAAATACTTCTATAACAGTATTTGATAAGATTCGAACCTCTACCACTAACATGAAGGAAATATGCACTAACACCTAATCTATTATAAGAGTCGATGTATTATTCCATTTTTTTTAATTCTTAATTTTGCACGTAAAACACACATTAATATAATAAAAAAAAATAAAAAAAAACAGTCACATAAATAGGGATTAATTTGGTATTATCATTTTGAAAATGAATTTAATATGTAATAACTAAAATATTAATTTAATGTTGGTTGCATATTAGATTTATTTTTAGGATAAAGTATTTTGTTCCTAGTTTTTTAATTAATTTGAACCAAGGCCTTGAAGACCAATTTGGTTGCATATTTTAATTATTTTGTCACCTTTGACTATTAAATTTTTTTGAGATACCTATTTTGTGTATTTACCTAATTTAGAGACCAAAAGTTCCAAATATTGTGCATACTACATAGTAAAAAAAAAAAACTAATAATTAAATCGAAAAATTTTAGAAGTAAGGACTAAATTGATAAGTGAAAATCTTCCTTTTAAGCCCATTCAATCGGGAACAAGGAAATGACATCATGATTATAATTTAGAGCTTGTTTGGTTGGGTTTTTGAAAAATCCCTATTAGTAAAAGATCCACTTGCAGTAGATTTATTAGAAGAGTTTTTGAAAAAAAAAAAAAATTATAGTTGTTCCATTGGTAGACTTTTTTTAAAAAACAATTAATATTTGAAGAAGCACCTCTCAATGAGGTTTTGTCTAGTAGAGGTTTAAACTCTACTAGTCTCTACTCAATTTAAAATAAATAATCTCAAAAGTCTAACCAAACAACTCTAAAAAACTCAAATAGATGTTGGTAGACCTTTTGATGAGGTGGAAAGCTCAACCAAATAAGCAATTAGACTCATTATCTGTATGAAATTTATCAAAAGAAAATGGGTAAATTACAATGCATCCCTTGAGGTTTGACCTTAAGACACTTAGATGGAAAAGTTTTGTTATTCTACATTGACACCTCTGTTTGACCATGGTAAGGTCCAAAATGCTTTTGGGTGTCAGTGTAAAAAACTTTTATTTTTTATTATTATACAAGGACATTTTCGACAATACATGGGTGTTAGTGTAGAATAACAAAACTTTTCCATCTAAGTGTCTTAAAGCCAAACCTCAAGGGTTGTAGTGTAATTTACCCAAAGAAAATATAGAAAAAGAAAATGAAGTACAACTGTACAAGCATATTAATTTAATGTATTTCAAGTCACCTCATGGATGATTTTATTTAATTGAAGTTAATCATAACACCTTCCTTTTTTTTTTTTTTGGAAAATATCATAACACCTTCTATATAATGATTAGAAGGAATTAACAAGTCCAAGAACAACGGCATTCAACTCCAGAAAAACATTGCCCATGACCAGTGGGTCCTTTCAAACTCTTACAATCTACATCACATTGGGTTGGCTCGCAATCAAAAATGTCTCTAATTGGTTCCGTACACGTTTTTGCATCCACCATCGTTACATCATTTCCTGCCATTAACAGACAAAATATCTAATTTTTGAGGAAAACAGAAAATAAATATATATATTTCTGAAATAAAATAAATAATAGAATCAATTTTTTATATGGAGTCATTTCGAAAAAGAGTTTAATTTTTACATAAATTCCTTCTCATGAACCAAACATCAAATACAATTAAACACCTAGATACCTGTATTGATGAACAGAACAAGTAGTATAATGAGGAAGACTGAGAATCGATTCATTCTTTTCTTATTATTTTTGTTTTTTGAAATAATATATTTAGATAACTGGTAGTGAGATGTGTTATTAGCAAGTGATTATATATAAACGCAGCCATGGCTAAACCATATTTATGGTAAGAAAGGGGTATTATCACTAAAGTCCCTACTTTTTTATAAATTGTCACTTATTTAAATGTTTTTGTCATATTAGTCACTTTAGTCCCTTATTTTTTCAAAATACACCACTTTAGTCCATTTGACCAAAAAACCAACGGTCAACTATAACAAAATGTGTAAAAATACAATTTTACCCTTTATTGTTATTTTTAAATTTTTTTCTTTTAGTCCCTCTAGTTTCAATAATAACTGGTCAACCCCTAAAAAAAAATTAAAATGCCTCCATCAAGGATAGAACCTTCAACCTTAAGGTTAAAAGTCACAAGCTTTAACCAACTAAGCTATTCTAGCCTATTATTGAAGGTTTGTTGATTTAAATGTATATATAGTTATATAATTTGTTTAAACTAATTTAAATCTGTTTATATAATTTAAAATAAACTCATATTTAATAATAATATATAAAAACATATTTATGAAAATGAAAAAGAAAATAACAAACCAAAAGGAAACCCAGAAAACCCAGAAAATCAAAGCCTGTAACTTTTTTTTTCTTTCTTTTTTTGGATTTTTTTTGTTTTCAAAAAATATATTATTTCAATTTGATAAAAAAAAAAAAAAAAACCCAGAAAATCAAATCCCATAAATTGAAAATTTCCTCTTTTTTTTTTTTTTCCTTTTTTTCCTTTTTGTTTTGTTATTTTTTTTCATTCTCATAAATATGTTTTTATATATTATTATTATATATTATTTTATTTTAAATTATATAAATATGAGTTTATTATTATTATTATTATTATTATTATATATGAGTTTATTTTAAATTATGTTTTTATATATTATTATTATATATGATTTTTTTCCCCTTTCAATTTATGGGCTTTGATTTTCTAGGTTTTTTTTTTTTTTTTTTTTATCAAATTGAAATAATATATTTTTTTAAAGAGAAAAAAATCCAAAAAAAGAAAAAAAAAAAAGTTACAGGCTTTGATTTTCTGGGTTTTCTGGGTTTCCTTTTGGTTTGTTATTTTCTTTTTCATTTTCATAAATATGTTTTTATATATTATTATTAAATATGAGTTTATTTTAAATTATATAAACAGATTTAAATTAGTTTAAACAAATTATATAACTATATATACATTTAAATCAACAAACCCTCAATAATAAGCTAGAGTAGCTTAGTTGGTTAAAGCTTGTGACTTTTAACCTTAAGGTTGAAGGTTCTATCCTTGATGGAGGCATTTTAATTTTTTTTAGGGGTTGACCAGCTATTATTGAAACTAGAGGGACTAAAAGAAAAAATTTAAAAATAACAATAAAGGGTAAAATTGTATTTTTACACATTTTGTTATAGTTGACCGTTAGTTTTTTGGTCAAATGGACTAAAGTGATGTATTTTGAAAAAATAAGGGACTAAAGTGATGTATTTTGAAAAAATAAGGGACTAAAGTGACTAATATGACAAAGACGTTTAAATAGGTGACAATTCATAAAAAAGTAGGGACTTTAGTGATAATACCCCGGTAAGAAATTAAATCCATCAAATAATTTTTAAGATATGATATATCATGCTAAAATGAAAATAATAATAATAATAATAATTGAGTAACGCAACGTTTTTCAAATTTGATGTCTAAAATCTAAATGACGTGTCATCACTATAATCCATTCATTTAAATTATGTAAATCTAGTACAATTTAAATGAATAGATTATAATAATGCCACATCATTTGGACACCAAATTTAGATAAATTAGCGTTATTGAAAAAAATTATATACAAGGAAAAATTAAGATTTTGTAATCTATGATTTCATTCATGGAAATATTGAATTTGAGTTTTAAAAATATTTTTGTAATTAATACATTTTTTTTACATTTCATTTTATTATATATTTAATTAGGTAATTAATTATTTTTTGATTTAATTTAATTTAATCAAATCAAATTTCCTTATTTAAAAATAAAATAAAATAAATCTAATTTCCATATTAGATAGGTTTGTGATGTTTTAGGATTCCAGTATTTTCAATTTCTATTATTATCTCAATTATTTCTTTTATAGGAAAATTGTTTATTACTTCCTAGTTCTTCTAGGTTTTTAGATTTTCTATTTTAGTTGGATGGTAGTTTTTGATTGAAAAGAACCTAAAATGTGTCTAAACAACCTAGGCCTAGGGGGGATGAGTTGCTAATCGATTAAGTTATTGGTTTCTTTCTCCCCATCGAAATCGAAACATGGATTTTAATTCGGTGAATTATAGTTCAATTCTACAAACTATAACCCTCTGTAGCCCAATTCCAAATCTGTAATCATAAACATCAACGCAAGTTTCCATATCCAATACACAAAACACACAAACATATATAATCAATCACATATAAGAGTAAAATCATTAAAATTTCATCTTTTCTTAATTTCTTTTTTCTATTTAGATTTAAAAAAAATTTAAAATTTAATTTTTAAAAGTTTTTGGATTATTTTGTAATTTTAATTATTATAGATTAGTAATTTCAAAAATACTGGAGGTTGTTTCACAATTTATTTTTGTTTTAAATAATTTATACGTAAAAAGACAATTTTACACATGGACTACCCTTGTACTGTTTGGTTGGTCATTAGTCAAGTCGTCATTCAAAGTTTTTTAGGGAGATTTATCATTTATGTAATAGAAGGAAAATTTGAATATGTATGCAATTTGGCTAAACTCAAATAAAGTTTGTGAAATTAACCCTTAAATTTATAATATAAAACTTGGAAAAAAAACAATTTATTAACTTTTATTGTTTTATTTGGTAAATTGCACAAATTTAACCTGTGTTTTGGCAAAAAAGGCAAAATATATTAGTAACGTTCTTAATTACAGTCAAACACCATTCAATTAACGATCATTCAATAGATTTAACTGTTGATCATGAAAAAAATCAAAATGCCGTTTGTCTAAAAAAAGTAGAAAAGACAAAACTCACTAGTTGTGGAGCCCACCGCCAATGGAGATTGGATTTCCCAAAAAAAAAAAAAAAAAAAAAAAAAGTAATATATAATGTACATTTTTTATATTAAGTTTTTTACATATGTATGGTAAAATAACCCTTGGGAACAGGGATCCACACTTATGGGATAGTGATGAGTTTTAATTTAGTGGGGATAGAGTGGGGATGAGGATAGATAATAAAACCCACAATAGGTATGGGGCGGGAATGGGCCCTTCCCTTCTTAAGATATAATATTTATTTATTTTATTTTATGTAGTTCAATATTTATGTTTTAAAATGATTTAATTTTTTTGTTTAGTTTTAAGCTTTATATTTATGAGACGGTTTTCAATAGTATTTTGGAAATACTTTATATATTATATCATATTTGTTAACCGCCAAAAATGGCAGGGGTCCAAATAATAATTTCTCATCCAGACCAAGACTATTTGAAGTAGAAAGACACTACAGGAAGTGTCCCGCTTCCATGGAAAGGGCCAGACCGATACTTCCAGTAGATTTACTACACATCCAAAATCAAGATCAGGGGCACCTAGATCCCTAAGTACCAAGAAACAGAGAAGTCAAGGTCCTAAGGACCCCACCACTACGATATCTAGTTACCCCGCTACTGCCTTATCTCTTAACCCGGTACCACGACACCCCGATACACAAAGAATACAATTATCATAATCTAGCAAGATACATGGTACCTGGATATCTCGACCCTTCCTAGAACCAGCCTACCAGGCAAAGGAAGACCAAGATGCAAGGAAGAATATCAAACTAGAAGTAGACCAAAGAACCAGAATCATACTACAAAAAAGACGGCATACACCAACATTTAAATACAAGGAAAGTTGACTCCTCCCGCCACCTTTAAAGCTCCATTTTGAAGGGGATTGGTCAATTATGTTAGAATCACCAAAGAAGGAAACAAAATCTCTTGATTATAGGAATTATTCGCTCGCCTAAATAAACGCCACCATTAACGTCCCGCTGATTGCTTAGTTGATTGACTGATTATCAGAGTAACGGGCGAGGAAGGGGACATATAAATAATTCAAGACTCTCAAAAGAGGGGGGATAGAAAATCCGACTTTCAACCTACACTTTACAGTTTTTTTTCCTCTTATCGACTAGTATGAGATTGTCATCGCCAATTGTGTCTGAAAACTTCATTCCGAAACCTCCTAGAAATCACCATTGGTACTGCACCATTGTATAATTTAAATCATGTACCCTTTATCAATAAAACAGTGTTATTTCTTTGTTTCAATTGATATATTGTGTTAATGGGAATTTGTTCCTGCTAACACTTTTTTGTGCCGTCTGTGGGGACAATCCTCCCAACTATTTACAAAGAAGCTGTCTAGTTCTACCTAGAAGATAAGAAGATGAGACTACGATTCTTTCAAGGGCAGCCCGACACCTCGAGACCCCAATCCCTCACTTCAACTCTAAGAGTTCGGAAGCAGGGAAGGGGATCAAGGAATAATAATCTGGCACCGGTCCTGCCACCAAATGTGGGCTCCACACCCCAAGATCTGGCTATCCATGAAATCAATCGAGAAATCCTGGAATAGCAGGCTGCCACCTACGTAGAAAATATCTGCCTCTAGATGATCGCTCAGAGGATACCCTTTGAAGCACCCAGTACCGTAGGAGAAGCTGGATCGGGTACCCGAGTACCGGTCTTCGATATACTTGGACTGCCACTACCACTTTCAGATCGTCCTGCATATTTCAGACCCCGATAGGTGAAGTCAGTACTTGATATCCCTCCCAAGAAGAACTGACCAGTAGCCACACCAATAGTAGAAGAAAGGGCTCCACAACCCAATGCTGGTGGTAGTATTGGATCCAAAAGGAATCCGTGAAATAACCATCCTCAGAAAAAGAAGTGTAAGGAAGCAACCTTGAAAATAGAGACTTTAGACGGCAAAGGCTCAGAGGCCCGGTCCAAGAATGGTGGAACCAAGCGCCTTAAAGATACTAGACTTGTTTTTTTCTTTTGGTTTATTTTCATATTTTCACTTTTGTTTTTTCTTTCTTTCTGATTTGAGTGCATGAGACTTTATTTTTAATTTTTTTTTTTTTTTATTACTTGGTTAGGTTATCAGTTTAAGGACAGGTTGAGGAGTGTTACAAATTTGATATAATATTTGAAATCTTGTAAAATAAAAAACTCAATTTGTTAATATAAAAACAAATTAAATTAAATTAGTAAAAAAAAAAAAAAGTCGTATGTATACATACGTACTTTTAAACCCAATAACTACTTCAATGCATCATTGATTATCTATTGAAAGTCGTAAATATAGAATTTCATGATTCTAGCAACTTAGATAAATTTCATATAAATACTTCTATAGCAGTATTTGATAAGATTCGAACCTCTACCACTAACATGAAGGAAATATGCACTAACACCTATTCTATTATAAGAGTCGATGTATTATTCCATTTTTTTTTTTAATTCTTAATTTTGCACATAAAACACACATTACTCTAATAAAAAAAATAAAAAAAACTGTCACATAAATAGGGATTAATTTGGTAATATCATTTTGAAAATGAATTTATTATATAAAAACTAAAATTTGAATTTAATGTTGGTTGCACATTAGATTTATTTTTAGGATAAAGTATTTTTTTTCCTAGTTTTTTTTAATTAATTTGAACCAAGGCCTTGAAGACCAATTTGGTTGCATATTTTAATTATTTTGTCACCTTTGACTATTAAATGTTTTTTGAGATACCTATTTTGTGTATTTACCTAATTTAGAGACCAAGAGTTCCAAATATTGTGCATACTACATAGTAAAAAAAAAAAAACTAATAATTAAATCGAAAAAATTTAGAAGTAAGGACTAAATTGATAAGTGAAAATCTTCCTTTTAAGCCCATTCAATCGGGAACAAGGAAATGACATCATGATTATAATTTAGAGCTTGTTTGGTTGGGCTTTTGAAAAATCCCTATTAGTAAAAGATCCACTTGCGGTAGATTTATTAGAAGAGTTTTTGAAAAAAAAAAAAATTATAGTTGTTCCATTGGTAGACTTTTTTTAAAAAACAATTAATATTTGAAGAAGCACCTTTCAATGAGGTTTTGTCTAGTAGAGGTTTAAACTCTACTAGTCTCTACTCAATTTAAAATAAATAATCTCAAAAGTCTAACCAAACAACTCTAAAAAACTCAAATAGATGTTGGTAGACCTTTTGATGAGGTGGAAAGCTCAACCAAATAAGCAATTAGACTCATTATATGTATGAAATTTATCAAAAGAAAATGGGTAAATTACACTGCATCCCTTGAGGTTTGACCTTAAGACACTTAGATGGAAAAGTTTTGTTATTCTACATTGACACCTCTGTTTGACCATGGTAAGGTCCAAAATGCTTTTGGGTGTCAGTGTAAAAAACTTTTATTTTTTATTATTATACAAGGACATTTTCGACAATACATGGGTGTTAGTGTAGAATAACAAAACTTTTCCATCTAAGTGCCTTAAAGCCAAACCTCAAGGGTTGTGGTGTAATTTACCCAAAGAAAATATAGAAAAAGAAAAAGAAGTACAACTGTACAAGCATATTAATTTAATGTATTTCAAGTCACCTCATGGATGATTTTATTTAATTGAAGTTAATCATAACACCTTCCTTTTTTTTTTTTTTTGGAAAATATCATAACACCTTCTATATAATGATTAGAAGGAATTAACAAGTCCAAGAACAACGGCATTCAACTCCAGAAAAACATTGCCCATGACCAGTGGGTCCTTTCAAACTCTTACAATCTACATCACATTGGGTTGGCTCGCAATCAAAAATGTCTCTAATTGGTTCCGTACACGTTTTTGCATCCACCATCGTTACATCATTTCCTGCCATTAACAGAAAAAATATCTTAATTTTGCGGAAAACAAAAAATAAATATATATATTTCCGAAATAAAATAAATAATAGAATCAATTTTTTATATGGAGTCATTTCGAAAAAGAGTATAATTTTAACATAAATTCCTTCTCATGAACCAAACATCAAATACAATTAAACACCTAGATACCTGTATTGATGAATAGAACAAGTAGTATAACGAGGAAGACTGAGAATCGATTCATTCTTTTCTTATTATTTTTGTTTTTTGAAATTATATATTTAGATAACTGGTAGTGAGATGTGTTATTAGCAAGTGATTATATATATACGCAGCCTTGGTTAAACCATATTTATGGTAAGAAATTAAATCCATCAAATAATTTTTTAGATATGATATATCATGCTAAAATGAAAATAATAATAATAATAATTGAGTAACGCAACGTTTTTCAAATTTGATGTCTAAAATCTAAATGACGTGTCATCACTATAATCCATTCATTTAAATTATGTAAATCTAGTACAATTTAAATGAATCGATTATAATAATGCCACATCATTTGGACACCAAATTTAGATAAAGTAGGGTTATTGAAAAAATTTATATACAAGGAAAAATTAAGATTTTGTAAGCTATGATTTAATTCATGGAAATATTTAATTTGAGTTTTAAAAATATTCTTGTAATTAATACGTTTTTTTACATTTCATTTTATTAAATATTTAATTAGTTAATTAATTATTTTTTGAATTAATTTTATTTAATCAAATCAAATTTCCTTATCTTAAAAAAAAAAAAAAATCTAATTTCAATATTAGATAGGTTTGTGATGTTTTAGGATTCTAGTATTTTCAATTTCTATTGTTATCTCAATTATTTCTTTTATAGGAAAATTGTTTATTACTTCCTAGTTCTTTTAGGTTTTTAGATTTTCTATTTGAGTTGGATGGTAGTTTTTGATTGAAAAGAACCTAAAGTGTGTCTAAACAACCTAGGCCTAGGGGGGATGAGTTGCTAATCGATTAAGTTATTGGTTTCTTTCTCCCCATCGAAACCGAAACATAGATTTTAATTCGGTGAATTATAGTTCAATTCTACAAACTATAATCCTCTGCTGCCCAATTCCAAATCAATAATCATAAACATCAACGCAAGTTTCCACATCCAATACGCACACAAACATATATCATCAATCAGATATAAGAGTAAAATCATTCAAATTTCATCTTTTCTTAATTTCTTTTTTCTATTTAGATTTTTTAAAAAATTAAAATTTAATTTTTAAAAGTTTTTGGATTATTTTGTAATTTTAATTATTATAGATTAGTAATTTCAAAAATACTGGAGGTTGTTTCATAATTTATTTTTGTTTTAAATAATTTATATGTAAAAAGACAATTTTACACATGGACTACCCTTGTACTGTTTGGTTGGTCATTAGTCAAGTCGTCATTCAAAGTTTTTCAGGGCGATTTATCATTTATGTAATAGAAGGAAAATTTGAATATGTATGCAATTTGGCTAAACTCAAATGAAGTTTGTGAAATTAACTCTTAAATTTATAATATAAAACTTGGAAAAAAAACAATTTATTAACTTTTATTGTTTTGTTTGGTAAATTGCACAAATTTAACCTGTGTTTTGGCAAACAAGGCAAAATATATTAGGAACGTTCTTAATTACAGTCAAACACCATTCAATTAACGATCATTCATTAGATTTAACTGTTGATCATGAAAAAAAATCAAAATGCCGTTTGTCTAAAAAAGTAGAAAAGACAAAACTCACTAGTTGTGGAGCCCACCGCCAATGGAGATTGGATTTCCCAAAAAAAAAAAAAAAAAAAGGTAATATATAATGTACATTTTTTTTATTAAGTTTTTTACATATGTATGGTTAAATAACCCTTGGGAACAGGGATCCGCACTTATGGGATAGTTATGAGTTTTAATTTAGTGGGGATAGAGTGGGGATGAGGATAGATAATAAAACCCACAATAGGTATAGGGCGGGAATGGGCCCCGCCCCTCTTAAGATATAATATTTATTATTTTATTTTATGTAGTTCAATATTTATGTTTTAAAATGATTTAATTTGTTTGTTTAGTTTTAAGCTTTATATTTATGAGACGGTTTTCAATAGTTATTTGGAAATACTTTATATATTATATCATATTTGTTAACCGCCAAAAATGGCAGGGGTCCAAAGAAAAATTTGTCATCCAGACCGAGACTATTTGAGGTAGGAAGACACTACATGAAGTGTCCCGCTACCCGGGAAAGGGCCAGACCAATACTTCCAGACAGACTTGCTACACATCCAAAATCAAGATCAGGGGCACCTAGATCCCTAAGCACCAAGAAACAAAGAACAAGGTCCTAAGGACCCCCCCCATTGTGATATCCAGTTACCCCGCTACTGCCTTATCTCTTATCCCGGTACCTCGACACCTCGATACACAAAGAATACAAGTATCATAATCTAGCAAGATACATGGTACCCGGATATCTCAACCCTTCCTAGAACCAGCCTACCAGGCAAAGGAAGACCAAGATGCAAGGAAGAATATCAAACTAGAAGTAGACCAAAGAACCGGAATCATACTACAAAAAAGACGGCATACACCAACATTTAAATACAAGGAAAGTTGACTCCTCCCGCCACCTTTAAAGCTCCATTTTGAAGGGGATTGGTCAATTATGTTAGAATCACCAAATAACGAAACAAAATCACTTGATTATGGGAATTATTCCCTCGCCTAAATAAACGCCACCATTAACGTCCCGCTGATTGGTTAGTTTATTGACTGATTATCAAAGTAACGGGCGAGGAAAGGGACCTATAAATAATTCAAGACTCTCTAAAGTGGGGGGGGGGGGGGGGGGGGGGGGATCGAAAATCAGACTTTCAACCTACACTTTACAGTTTTTTTTTCCACTTATCGACTAGTACGAGATTGCCATTGCCAATTGTGTCTGAAAACTTCATACCGAAACCTCCTAGAAATCAACATTGGTACTGCACCATTGTATAATTTAAATCATGTACCCTTTATCAATAAAACAGTGTTATTTCTTTGTTTCAATTGATATATTGTGTTAATAGGAATTTGTTCCTGCTAACACTTTTTGGTGCCATCTGTGGGGACAATCCTCCCAACTATTTACAAAGAAGCTGTCTAGTTCTACCCAGAAGATAAGAAGATGAGACTACGATTCTGTCAAGGGCAGCCCGACACCTCAAGACTCCAATCCCTCACTTCCACTCAGAGAGTTCGGAGGTAGGGAAGGGGATCAAGGAATAATAATCTGGCATCGGTCCTGTCACCAAATGTGGGCTCCACACCCCAAGATCCGGCTATCCATGAAATCAATCGAGATATCTTGGAACAGCAGGCTACCACCTACGTAGAAAATATTTGCCTCCAGATGATCACTCAAGGGATACCCTTTGAAGCACCCAGTACCGTAGGAGAAGCTGGATCGGGTACCCGAGTACCGGTCTTCGATATACTTGGACTGCCACTACCACTTTTAGATCGTCCTGCATATTTCAAACCCCGATAGGTGAAGTCAGTACTCGATATCCCTCCCAAGAAGAACTGACCAGTAGCCAAACCGATAGTAGAAGAAAGGGCTCCACATCCCGATGTTGGTGGTAGTACTGGATCCAGAAGGAATCCGTGAAATAACCATCCTCAGAAAAAGAAGTGTAAGGAAGCAACTGTGAAAATAGAGACTTCAGACAGCAAAGGCTCAGAGGCCCGGTTCAAGAATGGTGGAACCAAGTGCCTTGAAGACCAAATGGCCAAGATGGCGAAGGAGCTCGAGGAGTTGAGAAAGGGAAATCATCCGGTTATGCAGAAGGACCCACTATAGGAAATGAATGCACCCTTCTCAAGGAGAGTCAGATAGGTAGAGCTACCCCCTAAATTCAAAATGCCATTTGAAAAGTATTCCGGATTGGAGGACCCCGTAAGCCACATGGAAAGCTTTGTCCACCAGATGGAGATCCAAAATGCCACCCGGTTAGCGATGTTTAGGATGTTTCCTTCGACCTTGATAGATTGTGCCAAAACTTGGTTCAGAAAGTTACCTCCAGGTAGTGTGGATTCTTTTACAAAGCTTACCATGGATTTCTGTGCCCAGTTTCAAGGAATCAAGCCCCGTCCCAAGGACCTCATCCATCTCCAATACGTGATCCAGGAGCAGGGTGAGTCGCTGAGGTCCTATGTGGAGAAATTCCATAAAGCGGTGATCCAAATGGGAGTGTTCACCGAGAAGGAGGCCTTGACCAACTTCCGAAGGAACTTATGGGCTGACAGACTGTTCCGATCGTTTTCCAAACTGAAACAAATATAAGGTGTGTCCTTATATTATCTAGAGGAGGGGGGGGGGGGGGGGGGAATTGTGATCAGTCGATATTATGAAAATACTCCAATTTAGTCAAAACAATAAATCAAGTGAAAATGTGCGGAAAAATAAATGACACTTGATATTTAAGTGGAAACCTTCAACAAGGAAAAACCATGGGCTGTTATGTACGCCACACTCGAACCTCAAATCCAATAATTATGAAACAAATAGTGTACGGTGTGTTCTAATATATTAATTTAAAGGGGGGGGGGGGGGGGGGGGGGGGGAGGTGGTGAATAGATTTTAACCGTTTTTACCAAATTTCTGCGTTTAGTCAATTTATGAAACTAACCCCAATCTACTCAATATAATAAATCAAGTGTAATAAATGCGGAATTATAAATGACACTTGATCTTATGTGGAACCCAAATTGGGAAAAACCACGGGCTGTTATGTGCGCCACACACATGTAGGGAAAAATATACCCGCAGCGGAAGCGAGACTAAAAAAAAATATAGTTTAGTAGCTTTTAAAATTTTTTCCTTTTATGAACCTTAAACCCTTTTAATCAATTAAAGATATATAATATATAACAAAAGATGAATACCTCTTGTCGCGTGATCCGATTGACTTACGTCGATGGTAATCCGCAAGATCTTCAATCCTAGCACGAACGTGGATCACCTAGGAGCGTGGTCTCCCTTTTCTTTGAATTGCAAGCCTGTGATTGGATAAAACAAACTTTTCTCTTAATCATTAGTTACAAAAACAATCAAAAGAAACCTAAGATTATTCTGGTCACTTTTGAGTTCTCAATCTTGTGATCGAAACTCGCGTGAACCTTGATCGATGTAGTATACACAAGCCTATTGATGAATAAGCAAATAGTATACCATCAAAGAATAATCTATGTCTCCTTTTTGTTTTTGGTAGAATAAAAGCTCTCTTTCTATGAGTTGAGAAGAAGAAGAAAAATAAAATTCTGCACCCCAAAAACCTAATGTGGCCGAAAATTATAAGTGCCCTTATATATGTGGCAAAATTTCTTTCTTCCTTTTTCCTAGGGTGGCCGAAATCTCTAGCCAAAAATAGACTAGGGTTGCCGCAATTCTCTAGCAAGAAAGAGTTTGAATTGCACCATAATTCCTATTTTGTTTAAGACTTCCAAACCCTAATCAAACTCATAAATCTTTTATTCCTTATTTGACTAAAATAAAAAGACTTCTTATTTGATTAAATAAATAAAATTAATTATTTATTTCCTTGTCAAACAAGTCTTTTAATTTAAGTATACTACTACCAATAGTATACCAATAGGAATCATATTTCCTAATCAGAAAAGATTTGTTTCATAATTAAACAATTAATTAATAAATTAATTAATTCTTATTTAATTAAACAATGAAAACAAAATAATATTTAAGGTTAATAAGTCACCTTGCCGCCCCATATAAAATATTGGGCCAAATATTATTTTCTTATTTCATTTAATCCATAGGACTTTAAATAAAAAGCCCACATGTGAACTAGACCCATTCTTACTAAAAGAAACAGGCCCACATGTCATCCATTAATATATAAATATAATTGAGCAGCCCATTACATAAATAATGTGCAAATTATATTCTTAATATATTAAATGCAATTCTAGATGGACCCTAAATTGGTCCGGTAGAATATATCAAGTGATCCATGCAAGTTCGTGTGGATTGGGGATCTTGGCGGGCTATCTAAATTTAAGCTTCAATAGACATAACCTAATCACAATCAACAAATGATTCACTTAGGTCCGATCCATTAATTTTAACTCATTCCACTAAAGAGCTAAAATTGAACTCTTAAATAAAGACAGAAAAGGAAGATGTTTCCTCATTCATACCCTAGACAATCATATTGGAGATAGTGTATCCTCGTGATTAATATCAGTAATCGCCAAGAGTTCATAGACCGTCTATAACTCTCCAAGTTACCATATTTACTCATATGACCACGTTTTGAACTTGGATATTTTGACTTGTCCAGAAGCCATGTTTTCAATAGACACTATCGAAAACTCAACGTTGAGATTTAATATCCAATTACCTCAAAACATCCATATGATGATATTATACTCTCATTCTATAAATGGAGCCACGATGTCCATATCTATAAATGAAGTCCTCTATCGATTAACAAATGAATATCACCAAACTATCGAGGATAGACTATGCGATATAATCGTACTCATTGATAGCTCAAATGATATCACTTGCAACCATAAGTCCATCATTTATCTCAGGATTAAGATAGACTCTCCGATTGTCATGATAATGAAATTACTTTTATCTACTGACGGTTATAGATAAAGTATTTCATTGTGATCCTGTTCAATGCACCCAGTGCACTAGATTCTTTTGCTCGAAGACACTCCGATGATTTTAGACTCATCATATCTCATTTGATCCCACTCAAATGCTAGCAAAAGAATTCTACAACTTTAACAAGATAAAGGTGCCCAACCTTTAACTTCAGTTGTGAACAATATTCAAGATTAACTAAAGAATTGTGTCTACCACATACATATCCAGATGTACGAACAATTCTTCTTTTCTCATAGTCTTTAGACCTTATTGTTAACCGCCAAAATTGGCGAGGGACTAAAGAAGAATTTTCCACCTCGACATAAGAAGGATATAGGAGTGCGAACACAATCCGGATACCTCGACAGAGTGGATCTCGATTGGCCCAAATATGTACCTCCTTCAGCGGGGTCCACCCCGCCAACATCTTAGCTCAACAAAGTGGCCGAAAGCCGAGATACTCACCAGAACTCACAACGAGACCAAATCCGGTCATGACCGGGCTTCCTAGGGACCCCGTATCATCCCAACACTACTTCCTATGGACCCCACAGCACCCCGACACAGAGGTCTACTGATCATCCTGTAACAAAGTCAGCTATATATCCCCTACTATCGCCAAAAGGACACTTACTAGACAAAGACAGCCCGCTAAGTAAAAGCACACTAGGAAGCAGGATTTTAACTCCAAATACTCAAAACTCCACAAAGATCCAGTAAAAACGTCGCCGTACAAAGGGGTTATACCCCCTCCCGCCAAAGGATCCTATTTTTGAACAGGGCGACACAATAAGAGTCCAATTAGGAAGGGAAGAGATTGATTCCTCCTAGAATGGAAAGACTGAATTCTGCACGTAAAAACTCCGAGCTTACCTCCAAAAAAGAAGGATCCTGCAGCTGCCCAAACCCTAACCCGAGATTGTAGGAGTGCATGGCAAGCAAGCATGACCTATATATACAACAGTTTATTCATCAAAAAGGGAGGAGAAAAAGAAAAGGGAACCCTACACACTACTTATCGACAGGCACAGTTCCTTCACCATCACAAAAAAAGAAAAAAGAAAGGGAACCCGACACACTACTTATCGACAGGCATAGTTCCTTCACCATTACCATCTACTATCTTCGTGGTTACGATCCATATACCATTGTAATCTAAATCAGAAATAGTTCATGTATTGTAATGAAAAGAGACAATCAAATAAAACCTATTGTTGCTTAGTTTCATATACATTACATAACTCTTGCGTTGGTAGGGATTTAGTCGGTATCGAACTACGTGATACCCCTCCGATCAGGGTCAATCTTGATCTTGGCCCCCTTTAAAGTTGTTATTTGGAATTCAGCCCCAATAATGATTTTCAGGTAACACTTATGATTATTTACTTTGACAATTATTAAACTATAAATGCTATAAGATTTGTTTAAACCAGAAATCACTTTATTAATATGAAAAAGATTGTTAATTACAATATTACACTCGTGCTATTGAGCATAATCCTAACAATCTCCCACTTGCGCTATAGCAAATGTGTCATATCTCTCAAGCCCATATTATCTAGGTGCCCATCGAAACTCTTCTGAGGTAGAGCCTTTGTGAAGGGATCTGCTAGATTTTCTGCTGACGCGATTTTGGTAATTGTCACGTCACCTCTTTGAACAATCTCCATTAAAAGATGATATTTTCTTTCAATGTGTTTACCTCTCTTGTGACTTCTTGGTTCTTTCGAATTAGCCACTGCTCCACTGTTGTCACAGTAGATAGTGATCTGCTTATTCACACTAGGAACCACTTCCAAGTCAATCAAGAATTGGCGGAGCCAAATAGCCTCTTTGGCAGCCTCGCATGCAGCAACATACTCAGCTTCCATGGTGGAATCAGCAATGCAAGATTGCTTGATACTCCTCCATATAACTGCTCCTCCTCTAATAGTAAACACAGCCCCTGATGTGGATTTTCTGGAGTCAGAATCTGATTGAAAATCAGAATCTGTATACCCAACGGGAATTAAATCCCCTCCAGAGTATACAAGCATATTATCTCTCGTTCTCTTAAGATACTTGAAAATATGCTTGACTGCCGTCCAGTGATCAGGACCAGGTTTCGATTGAAACCTGCTAACTATGCCAACAGCAAAACAAATATCTTGTCTAGTACAGAGCATTGCATACATGAGACTTCCAACTGCCGAGGCATATGGAACTCTACTCATGAATTGCTCTTCATGCTCATTCTTAGGAACTTGTTCCTTAGAAAGCTTGATTCCATGTCTGAAACGTAACATACCTTTCTTGGAATCCTACATGGAAAACCTAGACAAGATCTTGTCTATGTATGAAGCTTGGGATAATGCAATCGTTCTATTCTTTCTATCCCTTATAACTTAGATACCTAGAATAAAACTTGCTTCTCCTAAGTCCTTCATATCAAATTGTTTTGCTAACCATTCTTTTACTGATGTCAATACACCTACATCGTTTCCGATGAGTAGTATATCATCAACATAAAGAATCAGGAAAACCAACTTGTCGCCCTTAATCCTTTTGTATACACAAGGTTCGTCAAGATTCTGAATAAATCCAAAACCTTTGACAGCTTGATCGAACCTTATGTTCCAGGATCTGGATGCCTACTTTAATCCATATATGGATTTCTGCAACTTGCATACCTTTTCCATTTGGCCCTTTTCAATGAATCCCTCTGGTTGCATCATGTAGATGCTTTCGTCAAGACAGCTTTCGTCAAGACAGCTTTCCTTAATTCCATTAAGGAAAGCTGTCTTGACGTCCATTTGCCAAATCTCTAGATCTAAAGATGCTGCAATGGATAAGAGTATCCTAATGGATTTAAGCATGGCCACAGGAGAGAAGGTTTCCTCGTAATCGATACCTTCTTTCTGTGTATACCCTTTAGCTACCAACCTAGCTTTAAAGGTTTCCACCTTACCATCCATACCTCTTTTCCTCTTGTATACCCACTTGCACCCAATGGGTTTTATCCCTTTAGGCAAGTCTACAAAGGACCAGACTTTGTTATCGAACATAGATTCAATCTCAGATTGCATTGCCTTTTGCCAATGGCGACTATCAACATCCTCCATAGCTTCCTTGTACGTGTAGGGATCATCGTCGTCCGGGAGATTCTCCACTGATTCTCCTAGACCGATGTATCTTTCGGGTTGTGTTCTAACCCTCCCACTACGACGATGAATGGTAGGTTGTTGACCTTGTGTTGGATCGGAACTTACAATTGGGTTGGGTTGTGTAACCTCTCGTGGAATTGTATCTCCTGACATCTCATTCAGGACAATTCTACTTCTAGGCACAAAATCATTCATATAGTCCTTTTCCAGAAATTTAGCATTTGTCAAAACAAATACTTTAAGATCTGAAGGACTATAAAAATAATATCCTTTAGTTTCTTTTGGATACCCTACAAATATACATGTTTCTGAACGGGACTCCATCTTTTCTGTCTTTCCTTTTAACACATGCGCAGGACAACAAAATATCCTTAAGTGTTGTAAACTAGGCTTGCGCCCAGTCCACAACTCATGCGGTGTTTTAGGAACAGACTTAGATGGTACATCGTTTAGAATGTATATTGCAGTTTGTAAAGCATATCCCCAGAAAGAAATAGGAAGTGTTGAATAACTCAACATAGACCTAACCATATCCAAAAGAGTTCTATTTCTCCTTTCTGCTACCCCATTTTGTTGAGGTGTACCTGGTGCAGAAAACTGAGAAACTATCCCATTATCAATAAGATATTGCTGAAACTCACCAGATAGATATTTTCCACCATGATCAGATCTCAAGATTTTTATGTGTTTCTCAAGCTGATTTTCCACTTCAGCTTTAAATGCTTTGAACATGTCAAAAGCATCCGACTTATGTCGCATGAGATACACATAGCCAAATCTTGAGTAATCATTTGTGAAAGTGATGAAGTACTCATATCCACCTCTAGCTTGAATGCTCATAGGTCCACATACATCAGTGTGTATCAATCCTAAACATTCAGTAGCTCTAGTACCTTTGGCAGAGAACGTCCTTTTGGTCATTTTACCTTCCAAACAAGATTCACAAGTTGGTAGATCATCAACCTTTAAGTCACTCAAAGGTCCGTCACTTACCAATCTTTTAATCCTATTAAGGTTAATATGACCTAGGCGTAAATGCCATAGATAGGTTTCATCTTTTGATAATTTAACTCTTTTATGATTAGGTTCCGTTATTTCTGTGTCTAACGAGTGAGAGATATTTCTATGCAAAAAGTATAGACCGTTTTCCAATGTACCTTTGCAAATAACTTTGTCATTCTTACTAATAATAAAAACTTTATTAAAAGTAACCGAATAACCAAATTTATTCAAACAAGAAACTGAAATTAAATTCCTCTTGAATTGAGGTACATAATAAACGTTTATCAAATCTAAATGTCTTCTAGAATCCAAACAAACTCTAATATCTCCCACTGCACTTGCAGACACTAACGTTCCGTTGCCCAAGCTCAAATTGATTTCATTCTTACTTAGCTTTCTCCTTTCTTGGAACCCCTGCAAGGAATAACAAACATGATTAGTGGCTCCTGAGTCTATGATCCAAGAATCTGTAGAATCAGCCAAAAAACATGTTTCAAGATAATTCAAATTACCTTCTTCCTTCTTGTTCTGGGACTTTGGGCAATTTCTCTTCCAATGTCCCTTTTCACCACAAAGGAAACATTTCCATTTGATCTTGGTTACTTTATTGGTCTCCTTCTTGGTAGGCCCAAGTTGCTTTTTCTTCTGTTGTTTCTTGACCTTTTGACGGGCCTTAACAGTAGCAACTTTACCAACCATATGAATCTCTTGACCTTTGCCTTTCACAAGGATCTTTTCAGCACTTTGAACATCTTGCATCAGGCTCTGTAAGGTGTATTCCTTCTTGTTCAAAGCGTAGTCCAATTTGAACTGATCAAAGGAATCTGACAATGAATTAACAACCATATCAATTTTTGTCTCACCATCTATCTCAGCGCCATGCAGTTCAGCAATGTTGAGATGTGCTATGACTTTCATCATGTGATCCTTCACAGCCTGTCCAGGTTTCATCCTAAGATTCATAAAAGCAGTCACTGCCTCTCTCTTAGTCGTCCTGGACTTCATAGCAAACATCTCCTCTAGAGACATCATTATATCAGCAGCAGACTCCATTCCTTCATGCTGCTGTTGCAACACGTAGGAGATAGTGGCCATAATATAACATTTGGCCATATCATCTAAAGTCTTCCACTGCTCATACTCATCTCTTTGCATTATGCTTGATTCAATATTAGGAGCAGGTGGTTTAGGAGTAGTTAGAACAAACTTATGTTTTTCACTTTGCAGCAACAACCCAATTTTCCTTTTCCATGTTACATAGTTATCTCAAGTTAAGGTGTTATCTTTCAGGATGTTCATAAGTGATGGGGTCATGATTTCTGAATAAAAACAAAACATATATAAGTAAATAATCATTATAAAGCACTTTAAATATTTATCTTGAATTAAATGAATAACTCAATCATAAAAATTCAACGGTGATCTAACACCCATAAATGTTACGCCTCCTTTGGGAGTTCGCACCATTTACTAGTTAGACTAGGTCCCACCTAATTGTTAACATAACAACCAGCGTTTTCAATTTTAGCCTTGCAATTTTACTGACAAGAACTCTTGGGAGGATATCAATAAAATTACATTGAGTGTGTTACCAAGATATCGACCCTCAATTTTCTCTCACGAAAATCCCTCATTGGGGAGTAGATCTCGTTTGAGTCCATTGTCTAGTCTATTCTTGTAAGGAAGTATATTGCTAAATTCCATTCATGGACACCCCTTGGGGGGATTACCAATAAATAATTAATCTCAACTAACCTTGGAGGCCATAGGTGTTACAAAAACACCTTCTCCCACTCAATTATTTAAGGCGTGTGATTAAATCTCATAGAATGATTTACCAGGTTATCTAGATGCCAATTTAGATACCTAAATCATTCAATGAATGTTCATACCAAAAGAGATATATGAGTGGCACTCCTATTCTATATGTCATGTTATCATACAATAACAAATATTGTAATATTTAAGCATAAAATAAATAGCAACAATTTTGGCCCATCCTAGAAAAACAAGTAAATTACAATGATATAGGAATACAAGATCTTCAAGTGGCCCATTAACCATACGCTCATCCTTCGGCCTCCTCCCTTGGGATTGCACGGCCCACAACCCCACATAAGGGGCTGCCATGCGCAGCCCATGAGGCTTTGCAAGGCTGCCGTGCGCAGCCCACCAAGCTTTGGGCTTGCCATGCGCAGCCCAATCCACTCCTAGGGTGCGCATGGTGCTTGTTCTAGGTTCCGGTTGCTTCGTTTTTCTTTGTGTCTTCGAATCTTCAACACCCAAATATATTACAGCAATATAAAATAATAAATACTGCAGTATTCAATTTTTTTTTTTTTAATCACTGCATTATTTTTTTACACATAAAAAACTGCACTATAATAATAAAAAAAAAAACTGCAGTAGTATTAAAAAAATACTGCACCTAAATATATAAAAAAAATAAAACCTAGCAACTACCAAGAAGGAATTATGGCGATGATAGACCACCCTTCTAGTTACAATTCCATAACAAAAATACATTGAAAATCTAGGACCAAAATCGAGCAATAACAATCCACATAAAAACATATATAAATCCATACATCACATGTAATTATATATGCGAATACCTAGAGTGTCATCTCTTTCTAAAACATGCATAATCACAATAAAAAGAAAACGATCCACGTATATATACGTTAATTAATTAAAAGGGTTCAACCTAGGCTCTGATACCAATTGTAGGGAAAAATATACCCGCAGCGGAAGCGAGACTAAAAAAAAATATAGTTTAGTAGCTTTTAAAATTTTTTCCTTTTATGAACCTTAAACCCTTTTAATCAATTAAAGATATATAATATATAACAAAAGATGAATACCTCTTGTCGCGTGATCCGATTGACTTACGTCGATGGTAATCCGCAAGATCTTCAATCCTAGCACGAACGTGGATCACCTAGGAGCGTGGTCTCCCTTTTCTTTGAATTGCAAGCCTATGATTGGATAAAACAAACTTTTCTCTTAATCGTTAGTCACAAAAACAATCAAAAGAAACCTAAGATTATTCCGGTCACTTTTGAGTTATCAATCTTGTGATCGAAACTCGCGTGAACCTTGATCGATGTAATATACACAAGCCTATTGATGAATAAGCAAATAGTATACCATCAAAGAATAATCTATGTCTCCTTTTTGTTTTTGGTAGAATAAAAGCTCTCTTTCTATGAGTTGAGAAGAAGAAGAAAAATAAAATTCTGCACCCCAAAAACTTAATGTGGCCGAAAATTATAAGTGCCCTTATATATGTGGCAAAATTTCTTTCTTCCTTTTTCCTAGGGTGGCCGAAATCTCTAGCCAAAAATAGACTAGGGTTGCCGCAATTCTCTAGCAAGAAAGAGTTTGAATTGCACCCTAATTCCTATTTTGTTTGAGACTTCCAAACCCTAATCAAACTCATAAATCTTTTATTCCTTATTTGACTAAAATAAAAAGACTTCTTATTTGATTAAATAAATAAAATTAATTATTTATTTCCTTGTCAAACAAGTCTTTAAATTTAAGTATACTACTACCAATAGTATACCAATAGGAATCATATTTCCTAATCAGAAAAGATTTGTTTCTTAATTAAACAATTAATTAATAAATTAATTAATTCTTATTTAATTAAACAATGAAAACAAAATAATATTTAAGGTTAATAAGTCACCTTGCCGCCCCATATAAAATATTGGGCCAAATATTATTTTCTTATTTCATTTAATCCATAGGACTTTAAATAAAAAGCCCACATGTGAACTAGACCTGTTCTTACTAAAAGAAACAAACCCACATGTCATCCATTAATATAAAAATATAATTGAGCAGCCCATTACATAAATAATGTGCAAATTATATTCTTAATATATTAAATGCAATTCTAGATGGACCCTAAATTGGTCCGGTAGAATATATCAAGTGATCCATGCAAGTCCGTGTGGATTGGGGATCTTGGCGGGCTATCTAAATTTAAGCTTCAATAGACATAACCTAATCACAATCAACAAATGATTCACTTAGGTCCGATCCATTAATTTTAACTCATTCCACTAAAGAGCTAAAATTGAACTCTTAAATAAAGACAGAAAAGGAAGATGTTTCCTCATTCATACCCTAGACAATCATATTGGAGATAGTGTATCCTCGTGATTAATATCAGTAATCGCCAAGAGTTCATAGACCGCCTATAACTCTCCAAGTTACCATATTTACTCATATGACCACGTTTTGAACTTGGATATTTTGACTTGTCCAGAAGCCATGTTTTCAATAGACACTATCGCAAACTCAACGTTGAGATTTAATATCCAATTACCTCAAAACATCCATATGATGATATTATACTCTCATTCTATAAATGGAGCCACGATGTCCATATCTATAAATGAAGTCCTCTATCGATTAACAAATGAATATCACCAAACTATCGAGGATAGACTATGCGATATAATCGTACTCATTGATAGCTCAAATGATATCACTTGCAACCATAAGTCCATCATTTATCTCAGGATTAAGATAGACTCTCCGATTGTCTTGATAATGAAATTACTTTTATCTACTGACGGTTATAGATAAAGTATTTCATTGTGATCCTGTTCAATGCACCCAGTGCACTAGATTCTTTTGCTCGAAGACACTCCGATGATTTTAGACTCATCATATCTCATTTGATCCCACTCAAATGCTAGCAAAAGAATTCTACAACTTTAACAAGATGAAGGTGCCCAACCTTTAACTTAAGTTGTGAACAATATTCAAGACTAACTAAAGAATCGTGTCTACCACATACATATCCAGATGTACGAACAATTCTTCTTTTCTCATAGTCTTTAGACCTTATGATTATTTACTTTAACAATTATTAAACTATAAATGCTATAAGATTTGTTTAAACCAGAAATCACTTTATTAATATGAAAAAGATTGTTAATTACAATATTACACTCGTGCTATTGAGCATAATCCTAACAACACAAACTTTGAATCCACTAATTGTGATAACGTTTACAACCTCAGTTGACCTCAATCTTTAACGGTCAATAACCCGCTACCACTACCCGCATGCCTGTAAAAGTGGACCTAGTCCAATTGCTTGTGCACCAAACTATCTTAGCCACACAAGACTTACTTCTCAATGAAGAGATCAAATAGCCTATGTGAATATATATGATATTCAAAATGCAAATAGAGCTAGGGAACACTAAATGCTTATCTAGGATTATAATATGACAATTAAATCAATCATAGATATCAAATGCTAAATGACATGTCATAAAGCTTAGCTAATCTAGATTAAACAATCCTAGGTATAGCTATCACAATACATTACTCAATCAAGACAACATAAACAATCTCTATCTTGTATCTAGAATATGTTCTAAGAGCATACAACTAAATGACATGTCATAAAACTTAGCTATTATAGATTAAACAATCCTAGGCATAGCTATCACAATACATCACTCAATCAAGACAACACAAACAATATCTATCTTGTATCTAGAATATGTTCTAAGAGCATACAAGTAATAAAAGAGAAGGCTTGATTAGAAAAACACTAAGATTAGATGAAATTATTGAAAACCTTACCAAGCAAGATGTGTTGTTGAAAACCCATGTATGAATGCATCTAATATGGTCATAGATGATGCAAAATGAATCTTTGATGCACAAGGGAAATACTTTAAGTGATAAATGATAGTTCTGTATGAATTTTTCTCACTTGAAAAATATCCTAAGTGAAAAATCTGATTTTGGACTCTCTTGGTCGACCTAAAGGCAAAGAGGCATATATAAGGGGTGCCAAAATGAAACCACATCATTTTGGATAAGTACCAAAAAACAGGCAATTCTATGCCTTTGCCCGCCAAACCAGGGCGTATAATTACAATCAGACCCATCGGTCTGATTTCTGCGGCCATGTTATGCGTCCCCTTAACGCCGAACCAAGGGCGTCAAAAAGACACCAGATCAACTGGTCTCAATTCGGCGGCCTGATTCTGCCGTCATTGACCACTGAACCAGGGTGTAAGGTTCTCATTTATTGTTTGGCTTATTTCTTGGACAAACCACATATTGGGGATTGATGTAAGGGTAGCTTAGACATTTGATGGTTGATGATTTGCACAACCAAGGCCCTCTCAAGACCTCAAGAGAAGAAGCACCAAAGGTATATTCTAGTGCTTACTTGCTTTGAAGAGATCCAGTTGCACACCTCACAACTCATGCATATCTCTAATATATGTATGTTGTGTGTTTTTATATGTGTGCATTCTTGAATATCTCTTCATGCATGTTTAAATGATTGCATCTTGTTCGTTGAAATGCCATAACATGTTTAGGCATTAGGATGCAAAGCCATAAAGTCTCTTCATGCATGTTTAAATGATTGCATCTTGTTCATTGAAATGCTATAACATGTTTAGGCATTAGGATGCAAAGCCATGAAGTTTCTTCATGCATGTTTAAATGATTGCATCTTGTTCATTGAAATGCCATGACATGTTTAGGAATTATGATGCAAAGCCATGACATGTTTAGGCATTAGGATTCTATTCATGCATGTTTTAATTGAGTGCATCTTGTTCAGTGAAAATGCCATGACATGTTAGGCATTAGGATGCATTCACTTCCCACACTTGCACTTCATGTTAGTCTTAAGTGTGGTGCAATTCATTTCCGTTTCTATGATCGGAAACGTCCGCACTTGCACGATAGTGTGCATGTTTTAGCGTGATAGTTGACCATTTGAGAAGGTCTCATTCTTCTTTTGGATAAGTGTTAGTTTTAGTTTGGTTGTTTGGAGTAAAGTGTCTAGTTTCAAAAGATTGGATTTCAATGTTTTAAATGTTTTTCAAAACTGCCCTTTGTATGGTCTTGTGACCATAACTTTTTATAAAAAGATTTAAATTGAGTTTTGTAAAATTCTGGACAAACTAGACACTCATACCTTTCCAACGGTATATTATTCATAATATTTCATGACCGTTTGGATTGGTTTTGAAATCTCCAAAGTAACTGACATACACAAATGGCGAGTTCTATAAACGTGGGTAAATGATAGAGCGCGTTGTGTTTTTACCTTTTTGCAAGTATACAAATTGTTCGCCACGTATAGTGGCTACGAGTAAGGGTATTGTTCCCACTAGGAGACGAAATCCGTTAACTGTCTCTAGTTTTAGAGTTTATTAAAGCAAGGTAAATGGAATGCGGTGTGGTGTGTGGAGATGTAAACTACCTAACTAACTAAAGTTATAAATGTAGCCGGGTGTCTTAGCTATCTAATTAGTCTAATCCTAATTACGTTATTCTACTCCTAAAGGCAAGACACCCGAACTACGAAAACAATGGTGGCTAGAAGATAAGCAAGATATGAGACACACGTGGGATATCAGTTTACCAAACACAAGATGCAATTCATGTAGATTGTTTAACATGTTAATACCAATTGATTCAGTAAAGGGTTCGTTCTCTTGATTAGAGAATTACCGAAATCATGTTATCACTCTCCAAATCGGAAGAGTGATTGTGTATAGGTTTAGACCCATTAAGCACAAGAACATATGAACCAAAGCTAAAGTGGCAAGTCATGCATACACAAGCTATTTCCATTCCATAGAGCTAATAGCCAAGATTATGCAAGGAATGATTATCCATGCACAATCTTAACTCTCAATCACTCTAATTATTCTAAACACATACATAGTAAATCATATACCGACATACATACATAAATGAGATATTTGATTACAACTACTCCTAATCCTTTAGTTAATCTAATCCTAATCTCATCCGTACATACGTATCAATATCCAATCATCCATACATATGAATATCACAATAAGAGATTAATAAATATACAACTAAGGAATGAATCAATACTAAATCAAATCAAAGAACAATACAAACATTTATTAGTAAAAGTGTTGGTTACAATACTCTCAAATGGGTTACACATCAATAGAAATACAAAGAGATGAGAAGTGAGAAATCACCCTTGAATACAAGTCCTCCAAAGCACTCTCCCTATCTAATGAACATCTATGGCTTGACACACAAGCCCTCCTATCTCTGCATATCTACTCTCTATGGAAGGCTTTCCATGGAGGAAAATCCCACAAGGAAGGCTTGGAGTTGCTTTCTCTCTTTTGAGGTGTAAGAGCTAATCTCTAATGTTGTTGTTGGTTGGTCACCCCTAAAAAGAGAGGCAAAAGGATGTATATATGGGTTGGCAAGTTTGGGGCATGAATGGGTGTGAAAAGACCAAAATTCCCTTGAAAAATATCATCATTTTAGCTTGGATTAGGGTCTGGCTAATTTAGTCCGCAGGTTCTTGCTTGCGGGACGAACTAGCCAGATTTCCAGCTAGTTTTGCCCACTAGAAATGTCTAGCGGCACGAACTAGTTGGATTCCCTCTACTTTGTTTTGCTAGAATATTCTAGCAGCACGAAGTAGCCAGATTTGCAACTAGTTCGTCCAGCTAGCAATTGCTTGCCAGCCAGGAGCACAAACTGGCAGGATGGCTCCACGACTTCATTTTGTGGGCACTTTCCAGTGGGCCAGAAGGCTTGTTTCTCGCGCATAAGTCTTGTCATTTGGCGCGGCTTCATTCCCTTTCTTCGCCGCTTTATTCCTTTGGACATAATCCATGGGTTCTTCTAAAATTCTAACCCCACGACTTCCTTCTCGTTGGTCCGCAGCTTCATTTGGTACATATATTTGCCCTATTTTGCCCACATTTGGTACAAACACCTTCTTTATGGGATATTTACCTGCACATAGCTAAAACACATATTATATACATTAAAGTGCTTGGAAACAAACACAGAAGATAAGAAAAGGGAGAGCTAAATCAGAACATTTGTAGCGCGATCAAACCCCGAAACCTAACTTTTGCTCGTCATTGAGCAAAACAAAAAACAAACAAATAAACAATAAAACACTAAAGCAATAAACATAGAAACTACTTAGTCCACTGTCGTGGGAGAAACGATGGCACTTAGCACGTGCCACAAGCCTTTTAAACCCCAAGGTGTCCTTAGTAGGAGGAGTATAGTCTCCTAAGGGTTTACCGCTACGATACCCATAAATGTAACTCTGCAAAGCAAAAAATCGAGATGCAATCCATACATACCAAGTAAAAAACAACAAGCATGCTAAATTTTTTGCATAAAGACCGACAATATGCCACTAAAATCAATACATCACAGTCATGCAAGTATGCCAATACTTAGGATGCTTTCGGTTTACAAAACAACTAAACTCGAATGCTCGGGCTAGAATTCGCCTTGACTCTAATTCTCACCAGACTTTAGTCATATGTTCGCTTAGGACCTAGGCTATCACTCTTTATCAAACATATGCGAATTGGAGTTTATGTATCGAAATCAAATATGTATCGCATATGAATATTTTCAAATAAAGCACAATCTTAAAATGTATCTCATGGAAGGAATTGAAATACCATGAACGTGAAAAGAGCATGCATCAACTCATATTCCCAATATATACTTCCTAAAAGATCAAATAGGTGTTCCCCAATTTGTATTGTGACAAAGGGTGATTTGTGGTGTATGAATGTTATGGTAGGAATGGATAGATAAAGCTATTAATCATGTCAAAGTGTTTACACATTAACTTTCAATATAAGAAGCTCTATGTATTATACAATTTAAGCGTCTAGGCTATAAACTTTAAAGTTCCAAATTTGCTAATTTTTATACTCACATCTTTGAGTAACTTTACATTTGAAGAGATTAAAGGCTTAATTGTTTTTCATTTAACACTTCTTTTTGAAAGCCCTTTTTCTAGCACAATTTTTTATACATTTGCCTTAGTACATGCTTTTACACAATTTGGAGCTTCCAAATGACTTCTATGAAGTGATGCACCTTAACATGATTAATAACTAGGGAGTGGTTAAGTGTTTGATATGTGGGTGATGTGTGTAGGTTTAGTGTTTGGTCTCAATTTAAGCAATGAATTACACATATAGGGACATGGAAGTGTGTAGGCCATATTTGGAGTTTTGCATACACTATAGCCCAAAATCATTTCTAACAATCCATCTAGCAAGGGAATATGAATTTCAACAAGCAGTCCACATATATGTTCTATGGCAATCAATGCAAAATTGATGTACAATGAGATCACTAAAATTAAGAGAACAAAATTTGAAGAGTGTTTAATGAGTAGAAACAATATAGACCCTCTCAAATAAAATGCTTATAGGCACAAATTCTCACAAGGGTAGTCTCCACTATTCTCCTAAGCTAAACAAGAATAGAGTTCTATCTACCTTAACATCAAAAGATTGGCACTATACAAGCAGATTAATAGTGATGCAAAGATCATAAATGGTATGAATGCTAGTCAAAATAGAGACCTAAAAGCATACATGACATGTTCCTACTGGAAAGTAAAGATATTATCTCAACAAAATGGACTTCAATTCCAAAATTTTCAATTTTGACCAATTTGTAGAGATTTGAAAATTCTTAACTATAAAACCTACAAAAACAAAGACAACATCACGAAAGTTGTCTACACCCCCAAACCTAAACTTAACATTGTCCTCAATGTTGCACAACGGAACAATTTCCGTACGTAAATTGGACAACACTTAGCAAGATTCGGACATAAGAACAACAAAAATCACAAAGACTAAAAACAACGAAACAAAATAAATCCTAAGATCTAAGCACAATACAACTTGCACTCTTAGATCTAAACAAAAATAAAAATAAAAATTACAAACAAACAAGCATGCATTTTTCCTTTAAGCACATTGGTGGGAATACTTACCACCATACTACAACGACCAATAAGCAATTAAACTCAACAAATATGCATTCCACTATAATTGAAACACAAAACTAAGTCTCAATCCAATCCTCTCAAATCCAAACATGGAGGAGTTGCTTAGAGAGACTTTTGTTTGGGAAAGCAAAGTGTAGAGGATACCTCTTGTAGCATGTAGCTTCACGGGACAGAGTATTTGAACTCGCTGGCTTTGTTCCACGGGTTTGCATAGCGGTTTTGTTCCCACTGGACAGGGAGTATGAACTTGCCAGCTTATCTCTGTGGCTTCCTTTCGTAGCTTCATTCCTACGAGATAGAGTGACTGAACTCGCGGGATCTTTGGCAGTTTGGTGTTTTGGCTATCTAATTAGTCTATGTGATTCTACTCCTAAAGGCAAGACACCCGAACTACGAAAACAATGGTGGCTAGAAGATAAGTAAGATATGAGACACACGTGGGATATCAGTTTACCAAACACAAGATGCAATTCATGTAGATTGTTTAACATGTTAATACCAATTGATTCAGTAAAGGGTTCGTTCTCTTGATTAGAGAATTACCGAAATCATGTTATCACTCTCCAAATCGGAAGAGTGATTGTGTATAGGTTTAGACCCATTAAGCACAAGAACATATGAACCAAAGCTAAAGTGGCAAGTCATGCACACACAAGCTATTTCCATTCCATAGAGCTAATAGCCAAGATTATACAAGGAATGGTTATCTAAGCACAATCTCAACTCTCAATCACTCTAATCATTCTAAACACATACATAGTAAATCATATACCAACATAAATGAGATATTTGATTACAACTACTCTTAATCATTTAGTTAATCTACACCTAATCTCATCCATATATACATATCAATATCTAATCATCCATACATATGAATATCATAATAAGAGATTAATAAATATACAACTAAGGAATGAATCAATACTGAATCAATACTAAATCAAATCAAAGAACAATACAAACATATATTAGCACAAGTGTTGGTTACAATACTCCCAAATGGGTTACACGTCAATAGATATACAAAGAGATGAGAAGTGAGAAATCACCCTCGAAGACAAGTCCTCCAAAGCTGTCTCCCTATCTAATGAACATCTATGGCTTGACACACAAGCCCTCCTATCTCTACATATCTACTTTCCATGGAAGGCTTTTCAAAGAGGAAAATCCCCTATGGAAGGCTTGGGGTTGCTCTCTCTCTTTTGAGGTGTAAGAGTTAATCTCTAGTGTTGTTATTGGTTGGTCACCCCTAGAAATAGAGGCAAAAGGATGTATTTATGGGTTGGCAAGTTTTAGGCTTGAATGGGGTGTGAAAAGACCAAAATGCCCCTAAAATATATCATCATTTCAGCTTGGACGGGGGTCTGGCTAGTTCAGTCCGTGGGTTCTTGCTTGCGGGATGAACTAGCCAGATTTCCAGCTAATTTAGCTCGCTAGAAATGTCTAGTGCCACGAACTAGCTGGATTCCCCCTACTTTGTCCCGCTAGAATATTCTAGCTGCACAAAGTAGCCAAATTTCCAGCTAGTTCGTCCAGCTAGCAATTGCTTGCCAGCCAGGGAGCATAAACTAGCGGATTAGCTCCACGGCTTCATTCCATGGGCACTTTCTAGCGAGCTAGAAGGCTTGTTTCTTGCGTATACATCTTGTCTTTTGGCACGACTTCATTCCCTTTCTTCGCGGCTTCATTCCAGCGGACATAATCCGAGGGTTATTTTGAAATTCTAACCCCACAACTTCCTTCTCGTTGGTCTGTGGCTTCATTCTCATAGTGGAAACCATCAGTGGTCTTCTTCATATATATATTTGCCTTATTTTGCCCACATTTGGTACAAACACCTTTTTTATGGGATAGTTACCTGCACATAGCTAAAACACACATTATATACATAAAAGTGCTCAGAAACAAACACAAAAGATAAGAAAAGGGAGTGGTAAATCAAACATTTGTAGCGCGATCAGTAACCACCAAAACAGGTCAACTTTGTTGTTGTCCATTTCCGACCTTTGGTCACTCTATTGACCATAACGTTTTCTACTAAAATCAAAATGTCATTCCATAAATTAGAGTAGAAAGTGAACTTCTATACCTTTCTAACGATATATCATACAAAAGGTTTCGATGTCATTTGGTCATGTTTTGAGGTGCTTGAAGGTGAAGTTGAAGCACTGTCTCACCCAAATCGCTGTTCACTCGCCCTGCGTACAACGGGCACCTGATTGATTTTTCAATCCACCTTACATAGAGCGGTTTGTGTGTAAACCTTTCAGAAAATTTCCGAAACGACATAGCTTCAATTGGACATCATATATATATATATATGCCTCTTTGACCTTAGGTCGTCTAAATGACTCAAAAAAACCCATATTTTTTATTGAGAACATTTTCAAAGAGAGAAATTCACCCAAGAACTCATCTTTGATCATCCAAACCCATTTCCATATGCATAAATCATCATCTAAGCATAATCTAGGATCATCTAGTATGTGCTAATGCATGGATCTTCTTCAACACACATGGTTTGGTATGTTGAACACTATTATCTTACATAATTAGTGTTTTTATTTATCAATTTATCTCATTTATTGCTTGTATACTTTTAGATTAATTTCTACTTACAAGAATGAGATTATGTGTTGATTGTTTGAGTTATTTGTGATAGCTAGGTTTTCATGCTTATATGTCATCTAACTAATTGATCTCATTGTATGATTGATATTGTTTTTGATAGCTAGGATGTCATGTTGATATATATATATATATCTAGCTAATTTATCTCATTAAAATGATTGAGATTGTTTTTGATAGCCATTGTATCTAGGATTGGTTATCCTCTACATAGTTAAGCTTTATGACATATCATTTAGCATTTGATATCTAGGAATGATTTAATTGTCATCTTATAATCCTAGATAAGCATTTAGTGTATCCTAGCTCTATTTGTATATTTGGATATCTTACATATTCACTTAGGGTGTTGATCTCTTCATTGAGAAGTGAGTCTAGTGTAGCTTCCGGGATTAGGTTGCGTAAATCACAAGCAATTGAAGTCTTGATCTAGGATTGCTATTACAAGCCTGTGGGTAGTAGTGGTGGGTTACATACTGGGATTAGGCTGTAAACATCATTACAAGTAGTGCTTGCGAGTATCAAGCAATTAGACTAGGTTCACTTATACCGGGATTAGGTAGTGGTGGTGAGTTATATACCAGGATTAGCTTGTAATCACCTTTACCATTAGTGGATTCGAGGTTCGAGTGTGGCGCACTTACCAACCTATGGTTTTTCCCTGTTGAGGGTTTCCACGTATATTTCAAGTGTTATTTAAATTCCGCACTTATTACACTTGTTATATAAATTGACTAGTTAGGGTTTTTTTTTTCTTCGAAAAATTGACTAACCACGAAAATTGGGTAAAATTGGTTAAAATTTATTCACCCCCCCTACCCCTCTAGATTAATATTAGAACACACCGGTAATTTGTTTCACAGGGTGTAAAAAGCCCCTTGGCTTTGCATCATAATGCCTAAATATGTTAAGGAAAAATAAGCTTGATGCAATCAAATAAACATGCATGAATGGAATTCATGGCTTTGCATCCTGATGCCTAAACATGTCATGACATTTTAATAAACAAGATGCAATCAAATAAACATGCAAGAAGAGATATCAATCAACATGAAAGCACTTATATAAACCACACAACATATAAGAATTAGAGATATGCATGAGTTGTGTGTGTGTGCAACTAGATCTCTTTAAAGCAAGTAAGCACAAGAATATACCTTTGGTGCTTCTTCTCTTGAGGTCTAGAGAGGGCCTTAGTTGTGTAAAGCACCAATCATCAAAAGCCTAAGCTACCCTTACATCAAGCCCCACATGAGGTTTGTCACCGAAACAAGCCAATCAACCTTGAGGAACTTACAATCTCCCCTTATGGCTATTTCTTGACAAAACCACCACTCACATTTGAAATTCCCTTAAAGTATATTATACCTAGAGGGGGGGGGGGGGGGGGGGGGTGAATAGGTATAGTCCTAAATTCTTCCAATATTCAAAAAATGGGAATATAAGAATGAAATGAATACTTGAAATGATATAATAATTGTGTAGTATGAATCAATACATGTGAACATCAATATACAAACGAATCAATACAAGTAAAATATGGAAGATAAACAAAAACTTAAAGCGAAAAATTAGACACAATGTTTTTATGTGGTAAAACCTTATAGATAAAACATCCATAGGCTGATACCACAACCATCGGCAAAGCAAATCCACTATACAAAAAGGACTTATACACTCAAAGCTATCAACACTATGATATCCACTTCAAGCTATCACCTCCTAATCAACTCTCGGGCTAGTGATTCACTAAGCCTACTTTCTATCTAAGGTGTGTCCTACACCTCTAGAAAGCAACTCCCTATCCAAGACTCACAAGCCTCTAAGAAGATTTCCTTACTTAGCAATCTAGATCAAGAGATCCTAGTCAAGCTCTCCTAGCTCAACTATCCGAAGTACTAAACTCCTTGCTAAGACTTTTGCTTGGCTATCCGGAACTTATTCCTAGCCAAGTCTTCTTGCTCAATACAAAGCTTCACTCACTTTGAAAGAGACTTCAACCTATTACAAGACAATGATCTAAGTGATGCAAATGATGCAAATCACAATCAAATAAAGCTAGATGATCAATCAAGCTCTATGTACATGCTTAAAGACATTCTAAGATATTCTATCAATAAACAATCACAAATGTACCTAGATATCAAAACATGTGAATCAATAAGAAAAAAATATGAATATTCAATATATCATACAAGAATCTTAGTTCTTAGATCATGAAATTAAACCTAGACAATACCATGAGGCACATCATATATGTCATATCTAGAATCAATTTCAATTTCAATCAAGTTTAGCTAAATATGTTCAAATGAAATCACAAAGCTAAAACTCAGCCAATCAATAATCATACAAACCTAGCATGTGAACTAACATCATTCTTAATACATTTCATCAATCAAATATGAAGATTAAAAGAGATGATCAAAAATGAAAGTAAGAAGAAAATGTTTCACTTACAAAAATGAACCTCAGACTGAAATAAGCTCACAGAAAAAAATCATGAAGTCACTTGGCTCTAAAAATGCTTGGGGTTTGTAGCTCTCATCAAGGCCAACATTTTTGACTTCTGAATCAAGTGATTCAAATTTGAAATGAGAAAGTTATGATTGAAACAAGACAACAAAAATCATGAAGAAATTCTGCACTTCTTTTTCAATTTTCTTCAAGTTTATCAAAAAGATGTTTATATGAAATCACAAAGGATAAAATCAAAAATCAATTAAACAAGTCTAAAAATGGAATGAAAGACATTCTAAACATTTTTCATCAATCAATAAAGTAGATCCATGAAGTTCATCATAAGAAAAATGTAGAGAAGATGATTACCATACACAAAGATGAACCAAGAACTGAAATCAAATGAATGAGTTAAACCTGGACATATTTTGACCTAAAAATGCTTGGGACTTGTTCCTTTCTTCAAGACCAACATTTTTGGTTTTTAAATCATTTAATTCGGAGTTGAAATGAGAGAGATATGATCAAAATAAGAAATCAAAAGTTGTGAAGAATTCTTTAGAATTTTCGAATATAAATAAAGGGAAAAGAGATGGAGAAGAGAGGGATTCGGTGACGAATCAAAAAGAGCCATGTCATCAGCCATGTGTGGTCCATGTGTAGCACACGTGGGCAGAGAGGGACTTTGGCCGTGTGGCACACGTGGCCCACACGTGGTCCTCCTTGCTTGGCCTTTGGCCGAGCAAGCTCCCTCGCACTCCTCTCGCGTTCTTCAGCCGTATTCGAGCATCCGAACTCCGAATTTGAATCTGTTTTCGGATTATGAACCATGACTCCCTCACACACAATGAAGATTACAAAAAGTTGACAAAATGTTGAGAATTCATCTTAAAAAACCACGAGGAATACAACTCAACGAATGAGAATGCAAAACAGCATAGCTACATCGTTTGGACTCGAAAGTCAAAACCGAATGAATGAGTGATTGAAATGACTGAGACTCAGTAAGAAATCAAATAAGATCATGTTCAAGTCCGAAATACAAGAAACACAAACAAATAAACACTATATAGCACAAGCATGCCATATCTAAGCGATAATGAGAAAGCATGCAATTCTACAAGATTGTCAACAATGAGATAAATGCATGTGCATACTAAATGTGTGTGAAAGTGTTATACCAAATGTTTGAACTATGATGTAGGGACACACATATATGAATTGTGTGTATGTACGCTTACTGATCAAATCAAAATTGGTATGATTTTAGCCTGTTAAGAAATCTACGAAATCCCGACAATCTTGGAATAATTTGGGAATCAAATATTTGTAATTATTTGTGAATATTTTTCCTTTTCTTTTTGTATCTTAGATTCCTAAAGTAGCTAGCATAATTGTAGGAATTATTTGTATAAGAGAAGACTTACAATTGAATGAAAATCATTCTGGCATATTCATTCTACATACCAATTTTACATGGTATCAGAGCTTGGTTAAACCCTAGCTTTTGTTCTTGTCGATTATTCACCTTGTTGAATCCCAACAAGTGTTCCTTCATCCTTTCTCTTTCAATTTGTTCCTATCATGGCTAATGATTCAGAGCAGTCGAAGAAAAATTCTGAAAAAAAGAATGATGTTCCCAATCCAAGTAATCCATTTTTTCTACACCATTCAGATCATCTAGGAATGGTACTTGTCTCCAAAAAACTTAATGGAGATAATTATCAAACCTGGTGTCGTTCGATGAATCTTTTGTTGAGTGCCAAAAACAAGATCGGATTTGTTGATGGCATTGTCGTAGCACCATAAAAGAAGTCAGACGAATTTGATGCCTAACAACAATGCAACGATATGGTTCTATTATGGCTTCTCAATTCCCTTGAACTTGAGATAGCAGACAGTGTAATTTATTATTCAACAGCATCATAAATATGGCAGGATCTCGAAGAGTGTTTTTCACAGGGAAATGCTCCAAGGATTTATGAATTACAATGCGAAATTGCATCTCTTAAAAAAGAAGAGATGACAATTTCTGCGTATTATACGAAGATGAAGAGTTTGTGGGAGGAATTGGCATCGTACAACACCATATCTACCTGCACTTGTGGTGTAATGAAAAAGCATCAGGAACACGAACAACAGAATGTGTTGATGCAATTTCTCATGGGGTTGAACAAATCTTACAGCGGTCCTCGTGGCCAAATTCTTCTGATGAACCCGCTACCCAATCTCCACCGTGCATATGCTCTGGTTAACCAAGATGAAAAGCAATGATCTGTAGTCTCCTCCTCCACTCGTGTCACTGATGAACCAGCGGCAATGGCATTTTGTCGCAATTCAAAGCAAGCATATCAGAATTATTCCACTAATTCTAATTCGGGAAATTCAGATTCAGGACGAAAGATGCCTAAGTGTTCTCACCGTGGGAATGATGGGCATTACATTGATACCTGTTGGAGAAAAAAAATGGCTATCCATCTTGGCATCGATTCCATGAATCTGGATGTAATCGCGGCAATACAGGTGTTAACCGCCAAAATTGGCAAAGGACCAAAGAAGAATTTTCCACCTCAATACAAGAAAGGTATAGGAGTGCGAACACAATCCGGATACCTCGATAGAGTGGACCCCGATTGATCCAAATACACACCTCCTTCAGCGGGGTCTACCCCGCCAGCATCTTAGCTCAACAAAATGGCTGAGAGCCAAAGTACTCACTAGAACTCACAGCGGGATCAAACCCAGCTATGACCGGGCTTCCTATGGACCCCATATCACCCCGACACAGCTTCCTATGGACCCCGCAGCACCCCGAGACGGAGTTCTACTGAGCATCCTACAACAAAGTCAGCTACATATCCCCCCACTACCATCGGTAGGATTCTTACTAGATGTAGACAGCCCGCTAAGCAGAAGAGCACCAGAAAGCAAGATTCTAACGCCAAGAACTAAAAGCTCCACAAAAGATCCAGTAAAACGCCGCCGTACAAAGGAGTTATACTCCTTCCCGCCAGAGAATCCTATTTTGAACAAGTGAGCACAGTAAGAGCCAATTAGGAAGGTGAGAGATTGACTCCTCCTAGAAAGGAAAGACTGGATTCTGCACGTAAAACTCCGAGATTACCTCCTAAAAAGATGAGGATCCTGTAACTGCCAAACCCTAACCCGAGATTGTAGGAGTGCATGGCAAGCAAGCAGGACATATATATATATCAGCTTATTCATCGGAAAAAGGGGGCTCTTGGGAAAAAAGAGAAAAAAACCCTACACTCTACTTATCGACAGGCACAGTTTCGCCACCATCACCATCTCCGTAACCTTTGTAGGATCTCCATACACCATTGTAACCCATATAAGAAATAGTTCACATATTGTAATGCAAAAGGACGATCAAATAAAATTTATTGTTGAGTGATTCTTTGTACTCTATATAATACTTGCATCGATAGGGACTTAGTCGATGTCAAACAACATGATACCCCTCCGACTAGGGTCAATCTCGATCTTGGTCCCTTTAAAGTTGTTATTTGGAATTCCATCCCAATAACGATTTTCAGGTAACACTTTTAGCGCCGTCTGTGGTAATTTATCCCAACCATCATTCAAAACCGTCTTCTTCCATCCAGAAATATTCAGAATGAGACTCCGATCCTCCCAGGGTCATCCCGAGCCATCAGAACTCCAGTCCCTTGCTTCCACTGAAAGAGCCTAGAGGCGGGGTAAGGGCACTAGGCATGAGAATCCTCCACCAGTGCCCCCACTAGCTGTAGGCCTTGACCCTTAAGACCCCGCTAGGCAGGAAGTTAATCGAGATGTTTTAGAACAGCACGCTGCAGCCTACGTAGAAGCAATCCGACTCCAGATGATAGCCCAGGGGATTCCCTTTGAAGTAGCTGGGATCCTAAGGGATGCTGGCCCAAGTGTCAGGGCACCTGTTTTCGACCGATTGGGCCCACCCCTCTTAGTCCGATAGGCAGAGCACAGACCCAGGCTAGTGAAATCCGCAATTGAGGTTCCTCCTAGGAAGGTTCAGTCTCCACCAAAACCAAAGGCAAAGGAGAGGGATCTGCATCCTGATTCAGAAGGAAGTGCCAAATCCCGAAAGAGCTCCAGAGAAAAGCGTCAGAGAGCTAAGCGAAAGGAGGTAATCCTTGATTCAGATTCATCTGATGAAGAAGTTTCAGTAGCCCGATCTGGAAACAAAAAGTCTCAATGCCTGGAGGATCAGATGACAAGGATGGCGAAGGAGTTGGAGCAGCTGAAGAAGGGAAAACATCAAGGGAGTCAGAAGAACCCCCTGGGCGAGATGAACGCACCATTCTCCAAAAGAGTGAGAGAAGCAGGGTTGCCCCCCAAATTCAGGATGCCTTCAGAGAAGTACTCTGGAACCGAGGATCCCGTCAGCCACCTAGAAAGCTTCGTCCACTAGATGGAAGTTCAGAGTGCAACCAGGATTGCCATGTGCAGGATGTTCCCCTCAACCCTGACAGACTGTGCTAAGACATGGTTCAGAAAATTACCACCAGGTAGTGTTGATTCTTTCTCCAAACTTACCAAAGCTTTCTGTGCACAGTTTCAAGGAATCAAACCCCGTCCCAAGGATCCTATTCTGCTGCAGTACATAGTTCAAGAGCGGGGTGAAACTCTAAGATCTTATGTGGAGAAATTCCAAAAAGAGGTCGTCCAGATGGGTGTGTTCAACGAGAAGGAAACTTTAGCCAATTTCTGGAGGAACTTGTGGGCTGGCAGGCTATTCCGGTCTTTTGCCAAGCATCCTCCCGAAACATACCAGGAAGCCTACAATCAGGCTCTGGAACAGGTGGACATCGAGGAACAACTCCGGATCAAAATTGAACACGTTGAAGCCCGATTAGCACCGCGCCCAAAGAAGGAGGCTCCGAAGCCTGCACCAGCTAGGAAGTTCCAGAATCTACCTCCAAATTGGTCTACTTACAGGCCGCCTCCTATTCCATCCTGTTAGGATAGATACCCAGTCAGGAGATCGCCTCCCAGAGAGCTCCCATTGAAGGAAGTATCCAGAATAGCGAGAGAGGAAGAAGGGTATAACCATTACACCCCTCTCAATGCTTCACGGGAAACTATCTATCTCGCTATTCGGGATAAGGGTCTACTCAGAAAGCCAGTCCCCATGAAGATCCCTGTAGACAGGAGGAATCAATACAAGTATTGCGACTTCCATGAAGATGTGGGGCACAACACCTCAGAATGCTACAGTCTCCACAATCAGATAGAAGCACTGGTAAGAGGTGGACTTCTAAATGAATTTTTACAGCAGGTCCGAGATAGCATCAAAGAAGGAAAGCAAGTTTAGAGTGGGATGCAGGAAGCGGCGGAAAGAAGGAGAGAGGGAGAAAAGGATCTAATGCAGCAGATCCAGGTGATCCACACCATCAGTGGAGGCCCCACCCTAGCTGGAACCTCCAACAATTCAAGGAAGAACCACGCAAGGAAGATTCCCAGGCTTAACACTGAGCATGAGATACTAAAGATCAATGGAGGACCCCGAGACCTATCCCGCTCCACCAAGATCATCGTTACGGAGGAGGACGTCTACAATACGGTACAGCCGCATGATGACCCCATGGTCATAACAGTACAGATCGCCAACTGCTTAGTGCACCGCATCCTGATCGATACGGGAAGCAGCGTGGATATTCTGATCAAGGGGGCTCATGAGCAGCTCAACCTGAAAAACTCTTGCTTCAACAGTTGTACCTCTCTACTATACGGATTCACAGGGGACTCCGTAATGCCGATAGGAACAAAGATACTGCCAGTGATAGTCGGAGAGGCTCCTCTTCAGCAGAACATAATGACGGAGTTTATTGTAGTGGACACCCCGTCTGCATACAATGCAATCTTGGGAAGGCCTTTCTTGTCAGGGATTAGAGGAGTGATGTCTATCTACCACAACGTGTTGAAGTTTCCAGTAGGATCGGGAGTAGGAGAGGTAAGAGGGGACCAGCAGGCAGCCCGTAACTGCTATGCGGTGTCAACCAACCCCGCTGCATTGGCTAAGCAGTGCGCATCGGTGATTAGCGACCCAGGTCCGAGAGCGACAGAGTGGGATGATCATGTCTTAGAGGAGGGAGAGGTACCAGACATAATCGTGGAGGAATCAGAAGAAGAAGAGCGTGGTTGGACTAGCAGGTATCCATCAGAGCAGCTAGAGGAGGTCCAGATCCGGTGTGAAGATCCAGCAAAGACAGTGAAAGTGGGAAAAGGTCTGGACCCGAAGGTGAAGAGGGATTTGATAGAGCTTCTCAGGGAGTACAATGATATCTTTACTTGGAGCCATGAGGAGATGCCATGCATTCCTCTTAGCCTGGCTACCCATAGGTTGGTAGTGGATGCAACCTTCAAACCAATAAAACAAAAAAGAAGACACTTCAATGCTGAACGCAATGCCGCGGTCCAAGAAGAGGTTGACAAGCTCCTGAAGGCCGGATTCATCAGAGAATCTCGATACCCCAAATGGATCGCCAATGTGGTTATGGTGACCAAGTCTAACGGGGAATGACGAATGTGCGTGGATTACACCGATCTCAATTGGGCTTGCCCCAAAGATAGCTTCCCTCTGCCTAAAATAGATCAGCTTATTGACTCCACTGTAGGAAATAAGCTTTTAAGCTTCATGGATGCTTTCTCATGGTAAAATCAGATCATGATGCATCCTTCAGATCAAGACAAGACTAGCTTCATCACCGGACAAGGCCTCTACTGTTATAAGGTAATGCCATTCGGACTTAAAAATGCAGGTGCCACCTACCAGCGCATGGTGAACAAACTGTTCAAGGAACAGATAGGGAAATCCATGGAGGTATACATAGATGACATGATCACTAAATCTCCAGAAGCAAGACAACATACAGGGGACTTACGCCAGACCTTCCAGGTAATAAGGCAGAACCAGATGAGGTTGAACCCCGCTAAGTGTGCATTCGGGGTAGCAGCAGGCAAATTTCTGGGATTCATGGTACATGAAAGGGGAGTTGAAGCAAATCCTGAGAAGATCAAAGCCATTTTAGATCTCGAGTCCCCTACAACCCTCAAGCAGGCACAAGGATTAATCGGACGAATAGCGGCCTTGAACCGATTCATATCCCGCTCCACAGATAAATGTCTCCCTTTTTTCAAAATTATCAAGCAGGGAAAAAAGATGAAGTGGGACGAGCAGAGCGAGCAGGCTTTTCAAACTCTAAAGGAATACTTGTCAAGTCCGCTGCTTTTGGTAAAACCAACCTCGGGTGAAGAGCTTCTACTCTACCTAGCGGTTTCAAAAGTGGCTACTAGTGGAGCCTTGGTGAAAGAATGCAATGACGGGGTACAGAGGCCAATCTATTACGTGAGCCGAGCTTTTACAAAGTCCGAGAAAAATTACACCTTACTAGAGAAGCTCGCCTACGCTCTGGTGACCACATCCAGAAAGCTCCGGCCTTATTTTCAAGCTCACACCATCGCGGTTGTCACAGATCAGCCTTTGAGACAATTCCTCCAGAGGCCAGATGTGTCGGGCAAATTGGTTCTATAGGCCCTAGAACTCACACAATTAGACATCAAATACAGGGCAAGAACCACGATTAAAGCTCAAGCCCTGGCGGACTTCATAATGGAGTTTTGCCCGATCCTAGACCCAAGCGTATCAGTAGACCCCGATCCGAATCAAACCCTTTTGGAATGGCCTGTAGACAGCAAGATATGGATACTTTACATGGATGGAGCTTCGAACTAGTCAGGATGCGGAGCCAGGATCGTCCTGATCGACCTCGCGGGAATCGAGGTAAGTCACTGTTTCAGGTTCGAATTCAGAGCCACCAACAACGAAGCAGAATATAAAGCTCTGCTAGCAGGAATGAAAGTAGCTGGGACTCTAGGGGTTGAGTACCTTTGAATCAAGAGTGATTCCCAATTAGTGGTCAATCAGGTGACAGGGTTGTACCAAGCAAAAGGTGATAACATGATGGCCTATCTAGCTAAAGTTCAGGAGGCTATGAAGAAGTTCAAGGGTGTAAGAATAGAGCAAGTGTCTAGGGAGAAAAATCATCGCGCGAATGTTCTAGCTAAGATTGCCACTAGAGAGGGACACGCGTTACCAAAAGGAGTACCCCTCCAATTGGTTCCTTTCTCCAGCATAGTTAAAGAGGCAGAGATCCTTCCTGTGAGCCACCTCCCGTGTTGGATGGATCCAATAGCCGACTATCTCCAAAGTGACATTCTCCCTACAGATCCGGATCAAGCCCGCCGGCTCAATAGGACAGCTACTCGGTACTGCTTGGTAGAAGGACACCTATACCGTAAAGGGAAATCTCTCCCTCTACTCAGGTGTCTTCATCTTGATGACGCGCGCTGGGTGCTCAACGAGGTGCACTCAGGGGATTGTGGTAACCACGTGTCAGGGGAAACTTTGGCTTACCAGGTAATCAGGATGGGTTACTACTGGCCGACTATACACCAGGGTGCAAGGCAGTTGGCGCGGTCATGCGAGGCCTGTCAGAAAACAGCAAACCTCCATCATCTCCCACCAGAGAGGCTCTCCTCAATCAGTACACCCTACCCCTTTGCCATCTGAGGACTAGACTTGATCGGGCCACTCCCCACTGAACCCGGCCAAGCCAAACATGCAGTGGTGGCGATAGATTACTTTACTCGGTGGGTAGAAGCCAAGGCCCTTACTCGGATAACCGAAGAAAAGACCACCAACTTTGTCAAGGAACACATTGTCTGCCGATTTAGCACCCTGATGGCCATCATAACTGATTTGGGAAAGCAATTTGATAATGCCAACTTCAAGGAATTCTGTGAAGACCGGAGGATCAATCTCCGTTTTGCTTCGGTGGCTCATCCTTAAACCAATGGGCTGGTTGAAGCTACTAACAAGACCATTAAGAAGCTCCTGAAGAAAAAGCTCCAACAGAAGAAAGGATTATGGGTGGCAGAATTACCCCATGTACCATAGGCCTACAGAACAACTAGGCGGACAGCAACAGGAGAGACCCCCTACTCCCTAGTTTTTAGGGCAGAAGCAGTATTGCCCATCGAACATAAACTCTTATCTTTCCGGGTCCAAAATTACAAACCGGAAGATAATGAGGCTAAGTTAAGAGCTAGCTTAGACCTGCTGGAGGAAAAGCAAAGCAGGGTTGCAGAGAAGGTGGCGGTGTACCAGAGCAAGATAGCTCGACACTTCAACAAGAAGGTAAGGGTCCGAAGCTTCAAAGAAGGAGACTTGGTTCTGAGAAAGGTGACCCAGAACACACGAAGAAGGTCGGACGGGGTGCTGGCCCCTAACTGGGAAGGTCCGTATTTGGTTAAGGCATCACTCCGGGGTGGAGCTTACAAACTAGTAGACATGGAGGGGTACCCAGTGGACCATACATGGAATGCTGATCATCTCCGGAAATTCTACCCTTAGAAATTTTGTTCGTTTTAAAGGGAATATTCACCCTGATTTCATGTTTGTACCGTTGGGGAAATTCAATAAAAGCAGTTCTTTCTCCTATATGACTCTCTTGTGTCCATTGTTTGATGTCTCCTACTAGATTTTCCAACATCTCTCACAGAATGTACTTAATTCATCATTGCTAAAGGGCCTCGAGACCAAGAAAGCTATATAGCACTCCTGATGCCTTGGACCGGGTCAACCCAGCCAAGAGGATCTCCATTACTAAAGCGCCTCAAGACCAAGAAATAGCCTAAAGGAGCTCCTGCTGCCTTGGTAGGGGAATACCCTCCTCCGAGAAGCCTGGTGCTAAAGTGGCCTTAGTTGCCTACTAGGACAGATTACAGTGAGAATCGGGCTGCCTCAGGGTACCTGGTTTCTTACTTTGCCTCAAGACCAGGAAATAGCCTAAAGGCGCTCCTGCTGCCTTGGTCGGGGAATACCCTCCTCCGAGAAGCCTGGTGCTAAAGTGGCCTTAGTTGCCTACTAGGACAGATTACAGTGAGAATCGGGCTGCCTCAGGGTACCTGGTTTCTTACTTCGCCTCGAGACCAGGAAATAGCCTCAGGGCGCTCCTGCTGCCTTGGTCGGGGAATACCCTCCTCCAAGAAGCCTGGTGCTAAAGTGGCCCTAGTTGCCTACCAGGACAGATCAATAATAACATCGGGGTAACCCATTGGGATGTTTCGCCCTTTATTTCCCCGCTTACTACCCCGACAGCGGACCAGCAGTAAGAAAGAGACTTAGAAGTTTATCTTCAGCAAGTCGAATTGTTCGTAAGAAGCAGGTTACCTCGACTGACTGCTCTAACACTTTGTACTATTATTTGTTTAAGGAGGTCCGATTAAAGGAAGATGTGATCTGACCCCGCTGATTCTTACGATTACAAGATATAAGCATCACATGTTTTATCTTTATTACCCATCGGAGTCCAGTCATTATCCTTATTACCCGTCGGGGTTCAGTTACTCATCAAGAGTCCAAGTATCAACAAATTTATATGTTGTGGAAACTTTCTAAGTGCAAAAGTGAGCAAGACACAGTATGATTCAGAAAGCAACTATATTTATAATCAGGGTGCCCAATCCCCATTTAGGCTACAAGTTGTGTCGATAAAATGGGGTGTCCAGCTCCAGATTCGGGCTACAAAAATTTTAATAAAGAGGGGAGGCCAGGCTAGTCTTCTTTTTCCTCTTCTGGATGCTCTCCTTGGCCAACTGCCCCTTCTCCCAAAGGCTCGGCTGCTGCATCAGTTTGGACCGCCTCCTCCATAGCAGAAGACCCAGTCTGAATCCCTTCAACCACAGGGACCTCGGATCTAGTTGGCCCCTCATCCTCCTCCACGATGACCACTCCAGTAGCAGACTCGGGATCCACCACTTGTTCTTCAATGGTAGGAGGATCTAGATCGGCTCCCTCAGTGCCATCAAGTTGGACTTCAGCAGCCATGCCAGCTTCTTGATCGGGATGAGCTACCTCCTGTAGAGGGGCCTCTGTCTCTTGATCCCCTCCTGCTAGCTGGGCAGCCTTTGCCATAATTTGCTCCCGGTCCCAGTTCAAGGCTGCCTCGAGGTCGAAGGGAGGAGGCAAGGCTATGGCTATCTCGTAGCAGGCTGTGAAGTAACCATCCTCGAATGAAGGTCCCTGTTGAGCCTCCAAATCTGCTATGGCATCCTCCAGAAGCTGGTTCTCATCTGACAACAGCTTCTTCTCAACTTTTATGGGCTCCCTCTCCTCTCTGCGGTGCAAGGATTTAATGGTTTCTGTGTCTAGGCAACGCTCAAGGCGCCTGATAGCCACCAAGCCCTCCTACCGCGCTTCTTCAGATGCCTTGGCCTCCTGAAGTAAAGGGGCCACGCTTTGTTGGGTCTTGACCAGCTCCTACTGAGTATCCTCCAGCTTCGCTTGGAGACCAATATAAGCTTCCCTTAATGTCAGCAGCTGCCTCTCCATGGCCATGGCAAACTTGAAGCCCTACAAGAAGAAAGACAGTCAATACTTAGCAGAAGGAGGAAATAAATAGCAAGAAAGCATTAGAAGTTTACCTCAGCTAGAACCGAAGTCCCCTTGGTGACCAAGATGTCTGTAGGAAGCTTGGCCATATCTATCAAACTTCCACCAGGGCAGGAGGCCGCGAATCTGGACACCACCTCGTCAACGGTAGCACCCTTTGACCCCGATCCAGAGGCCACATCAGCAGCAGGAACAGGAATGTGGACAGTTTCCTCCTCCACTGGGGTTCTCACAGGATCCACGGGAATAGCTGCTGTAGGAGGAGGAGCAAGAGAGGTCTTTGTGGTAGAGGCGGCTTTCTTCTGTGCCGATCCTCTAGAACCTTGGGCCTTAGCCGCCCTGGCCAGCAATGCCGGGATCCTCGAGCGGGATGGAGGAGTAGAAGGATGGCGAGCTAGAGTCTTGGCCCTAGATCCCGTTGGAGCAGGAGCAGTTGTTTTTGAAGGAGCAGGAGGAGGGTTGGGGTCGGTTCCCACTCGGATGGACCCCGACGCAGTCTCGGTAGCAGGAGTAGGAGAAGGAACAGGGGAAGAATGAGCTAGCAAAGTCATATCCCCTGCCCCAGAAGAAGAAGGAGATCCCGCTACCATCGGGATAGCCGATACTGCAAAAAGAAAAGATGCTCAGTGAAAATCAGGAGAAGGAGAATATATACACAAAACAGAAGATCAAGATGCAGTCAAACTTACCAGGAAGAGCGATGGAGATCCTCAGGTATCGCTCTAATCGGTCCCCTTCGAAGGGGTCAAGAGTGGGATATTGCATATTAGTATACCCCCTCTTCATGATCCTCGCAAGGATGTCCCGGGATTCAGGAGATAGCACCCCTTTTGCCCACTTGTCCCGCACTGAGAATTGAGTAGGGACGGGGTATTCATATCCCCCAATAAAGGCGGTGCGCCCCCACTCGCCTTCCACCACAAGCCATTCTTCTTTCCAGGGCACGGCATATTTCACGTTTGCTCCAGGGACAATAAATCTCATGTCGTTGTTTGCCCTCAGGTAAAATTGACCCCGGAGCACTATACTGGCGATGTTGAACAGGTAGCGAAGTTCGTCCAATCCCGGCTCCCGCTCGATGTGATCCTTCTCACACTGCTCCTTCCAGAGCACCAGGAACCCCGTTAGGTGCTTCCAGAAACCCAGTGAGATCTGAAGGGGGGCTAACTCCAGCGCGACAAGAGCCCGGCGGAGCGTGGGGTGTAGTAGCAGGCGAACACCGCATTCGAAGGCCGCCTTGTGGATCAACAGGCGATCTTGAGGCGGGGTATAGACGTCGTAGCCTCGATGAGGAAGAGAAAGGGTAATGTTGTCTGGAATTTTGTACTCCTCCCTCAACTTGGTCAGAGTGTCCAAGGTGCTGACAGAGTCTAGAATTATTCTCCCGTCATGGAAGAGGGCGAAGGAGCCGACCTGGACCCCGACTAGAGAAACCCTCTCGTCGTTGCCACCATCACCACTGCCCGACTTTGGGGCGCCCGCTTCATCACCGATGAAGTCCGGGTCTTCTGGCTGATTGTGAAAACCCGACCCAATTCGGGGGTTTCAGGTAGAACGACAACGCTGAGCCCGTGGGGTTTCATCAGTGACCCCGTCCCCCTCTCGACCCCGTTTCCTCTTTTCCAAGGTAAGGGAGTCTTCCTCCACATCGCCTTTCTCCATGTTGAAAAAGGCGTCTATGCTATCGGACTGGGGTGAAGACGGGGGGTCAGGATGGGTGGAAGCTACCACCGGAAGGTTTTGTTCGCTAGTATTTTCTTGAAGAGTAGAGAGCCTAGAAGGAGAAGCCATCGAAGAAGAAGAAGGGAAGAGGAATTTCGGGAAGATTGAAAGCAAAGAAAGAAAGAAAGTAAGATAGGAAGAGTTTTTCCTTTTTGTTCTCGTTTGATTCTGAAAAGTTTGAAAGTTGAAAAGTAAGAGAGAAGCGCCAGTAGAACCAGTCTATTTATAGAGGAGGAATGACGGTTACCTACTCGAAAACTGAAATCGGTGACCAGAAGAATGGGTAGAGGCGTTTTCCACATTAATCGTGCCAAAACGGCTCTTTTTGAAAACGAGGAACCCAATCAATGATCGACACGCAGTCAATTATAACAGACAAAATAAGGATTTCCTCCTCCTAAGTGGAAACCTAGTCAGACAATGAAGTAAGCAGATAAGGCAGAAAATCCTTCAAGTAAACAACAAGATCCTGACTCGACCCCGACAAGGTATCAGTGTCCAAGTCAGGGGGGACTCCTGTTAACCACCAAAATTGGCAAAGGACCAAAGAAGAATTTTCCACCTCAACACAAGAAAGGTATAGGAGTGCGAACACAATCCAGATACCTCGACAGAGTGGACCCCGATTGATCCAAATACACACCTCTTTCAGCGGGGTCCACCCCGCCAGCATCTTAGCTCAACAAAATGGTCGAGAGCCAAAGTACTCACTAGAACTCACAGCGGGATCAAACCCAGCTATGACCGGGCTTCCTATGGACCCCGCAGCACCTCGAGATGGAGTTCTACTGAGCATCCTGCAACAAAGTCAGCTACATATCCCCCCACTACCATCAGTAGGATGCTTACTAGATGTAGACAGCCCGCTAAGCAGAAGAGCACCAGGAAGTAGGATTCTAACGCCAAGAACTAAAAGCTCCATAAAAGATCCAGTAAAACGCCTCCGTACAAAGGAGTTATACTCCTTCCCACCAGAGAATCCTATTTTGAACAGGTCAGCACAGTAAGAGTCCAATTAGGAAGGTGAGAGATTGACTCCTCCTAGAAAGGAAAGACTGGATTCTGCACGTAAAACTCCGAGATTACCTCCTAAAAAGAAGAGGATCCTGCAGCTGCCAAACCCTAACCCGAGATTGTAGGAGTGCATGGCAAGCAAGCAGGACGTATATATATATCAGCTTATTCATCAGAAAAAGGGGGCTCTTGGGAAAAAAGAGAAAAAAACCCTAAACTCTACTTATCGACAGGCACAGTTTTGCCACCATCACCATCTCCGTAACCTTTGTAGGATCTCCATACACCATTGTAACCCATATAAGAAATAGTTCACATATTGTAATGCAAAATGACGATCAAATAAAATTTATTGTTGAGTGATTCTTTGTACTCTATATAGTACTTGCATCGATAGGGACTTAGTCGGTATCAAACAACGTGATACCCCTCCGACCAAGGTCAATCTCGATCTTGGTCCCTTTAAAGTTCTTATTTGGAATTCCATCCCAATAACGATTTTCAGGTAACAACAGGTATGAACCGTACATCATTCTTTGCTCCAATAGCCAATGTTGCTCAATCCTTGCCTTCATTGGAGGAAATTCAGGCTGCTTTGCCCAATCTCACGAATGCCCAATGCCAACACATTTTGTCTGCAATGAAGGAAGCAAATACAAATCAAGAACAACATTCTTTACCACAAGCTAATATGGCTTCTTCATTCCTCTCAGGTTTGTCCAAGTTAAAATGTCCAAATCATTAGATCATTTATAGTGCGACCTCAGACCACTTCACTAAAAGTGAAAATTTGCTTACAGAAAAATCTCAAAATACCACTTTGCCTCCGGTCCAGTTACCAAGTGGAGAAAAGGCCAATATCACTAACATTGGCAATTTACCTTTAAATTCTGTTTTTAAATTAAAAAATGTTCTCTGTGTGCCTTCTTTTAAAGTAGACTTAATATCGGTTGGGAAAATTACAGAGGATATGTGTTGTTTAGTGACTTTTTTTCCTCGTTGGTGTATTTTACAGGAACTAGGTACGAGGAGGACGATTGGTTTGGGTAGACGGCGTGGTGATCTTTATTATCTAGTTGCACTGGCTTCACAAATAGAGCATCTTAAGAAATCCAATCCAACTTGTTGCTTAATTATTGCTTTCGCTGACTTGTGGCATCGTCGTTTGGGTCATCTCTCTCCGAGTCGTTTAGAGTTTATGTCAAAAACTTTGTTAAATTTCCCTTTTAATTCTAATAATATATGTCATGTTTGTCCATTAGCTAAACAAACTCGCCTCCCTTTTGGCACCAGTTCAATTTCTAGCTGTCATTCTTTTTTTCTCATACATTGTGACATATGGGGCCCCAACAGAATTGCTTCTCTTTCAGGAGCACACTATTTTTTGACTATAGTCGATGATTTTTCCAGATTTACATGGGCTTTTCTCATGAAACACAAAAGCGATGCACAGACAATTTAAAATTTCTTTGCTTTCGTTCAAACACAATTTCAAACAAAAATCAAACAGATTCGTATCGACAATGGGGGAGAATTTCTTTCACTTCATGAATTCTTTAAAGAAAATGGGGTAATTTTTCAACATTCATGTGTGTATATACCGCAACAAAATGGTGTGGTAGAACGAAAGCATAAACATCTTTTAGAAATGGCCAGGGCTTTGCTCTTTCAGGCACACTTGCCTAAACGTTTTTAGGGAGAAAGTGTGCTTACTGTAACCCATATTATTAATCGTCTACCATCTACAGTTTTGGGTAAGCAAACTCCCTTCGAAAAATTGTATACCAAATGATGAGCCGTCGTGCACTCATAAAAATGATATAGTTTGTGTTTGATTCTTGAAAACTCTTTTAAGCCACTTAATCCTTTTAAAATGTGATTTGATAGTAAAATGGTAAGCGAGTTCGTTCCACAGGGATATGGAGTGTTAATTAGATAGATTGACTAATCTTTGAACAATAAAATAAATCATAGTATTTGATAAATGTGTGGTTTCTAAAACCACCAATGCTAGCTACTAAAATGAAAATACACAAATGTTATGAAAAATAGAATACTCAACACCTTGATAAGAATAGTGATAAAATCAATTAATAAGATAGCTAGGGAATAGATTGATTAACAATTGAATGTGGGTAATGCCATATAGCAACATTAATGTACCAATCTCATTATGTTAACCACTAAAGGCTTAGATTAGTGGGGTTGATATACCCACCACTAATCTATCCTATCAAATGGGTTCTTAATCACACAAGGAGTGTCAATCCACATATGAATATATAACAAATTACTCCACTCAAGATTGCAATTAACAAGTGATATACAAGTCAATTACATAATGAATGGAATCTAATAATTTGAATGAATAGAACACATAAGAGATTCATTACAAGCTAAGCTAAACCCACAACCAATTGATCCTCAAATCTATCCTCTAGATTAGGGGTTTAGTTACACATATTAGCAATAAATTACAAGAAGTAAATAGTAAGGAAATAACCCTTGGGTCACCTTCTTTAAGCTTGATCCTTCTTCTCCTCTATACTCCTAGATGCAAGGAATGGAAGTAGAGGATATGTCTTGGAATGTGGGTGTTTTGGTGGAAAGTGACAAAGGATTTTGGTGGAGAAATGGTAGGAAAGGAATGATGTAGGGAAGGAATCAAGGCTTTGTGTTGAGGTTTGGATGGATTAGATGAGTTCAAGGAGAGAAATGGAGGATGGGAATGGTGTGCCATGGATGAGAAAAGCTAGATCTCAAAGATACAAATTCGTGCTCTCTTCTCTCAGGATCTGATACTGATGAAGATGGAGGGGCGTTCTATTTATACACACTCTTGGACATGTACTGATAACTGCTTGATTCGCTAATGTGGCGCCAAGTTCGCTATTTGGTCGTTATGGCGACCCTGGTGCATAAAACGGTTAGATGCAAAGGTCACCATGAAAACCATCTTTTTCGCCATCTAGCAAGTGGCGACCATGAGCAAATGGTGTGGAGTTCGCCACTTGCACCTCAAGATCGCCATGGTGACCATAAGTGGCGACCAACAAAATGAGAAGAGGTCGCAACTTGCAACATCAAGGTCGCCATGGCGACCCTAAGTGTCGACCTTGCCTTGAAGATTTGAGGTCGCCATTTGTAGGGGTAGGTCGCCATGGCAACCCCTAAGTGGCGACCCACCTGATGCTTTTTAGAGACTTTCTGTCGCCATGGCGCTCAAGTGGCGACCAAATGGCGACCTTCTGATGTCTTGAAGAATCCTCTGTAGCCATGGCGCCCATGTAGCAACCTCCTCATGTCTAAGTGGCGAAAATGCCCTATTTCTTCCCATTTGTGAGCCATTTTCTACACAAGTCCTCCACTTCATCCTGATTGCTCTCGAAACTTGATAAAACATGAAACACTCAATTTAACACCATTAAATACGGGGAAATGCTCGAGAATCAAGCAAAAAGAATCGGAAATAAGGGCCAAAATCATACCAATTTTGGCTTGATCAAATACCCCAAAACCAATCTTTTGCTAGTCTTCGAGCAAAACAATCACAAGCAACCCCCAAAGACACGCATTGAGATATTTCAAAGGTTATTACTTTCTTATGGTCAATGTGCGAAGCCAAAATGAAGAGATTAAAACAGTTATGCTATAGTGAGGACTTCAACATGTAAGAGTATGTCAAGTAAAGATTAAAAACGTGCCACCCTTAGATATGATTGTACGCAATGCGATCTCACATTCAAAATGCCAAAGCTTCAAAGCAAATGTGCTATTTAGTTTAGATTGTAATTCTCTTTGATACTAAACCTCACCAGTTTCTCTCTTCTTTTCTCCAAGACTCCTAGGTTCACTCATTATCATACATGTGCAATATGAATTCATGTTATGGCATCTAATTGATTGCACATGATAATCATTAAAAACGCAATTTCCTGACAAGTGGTCTCATGAATAGAATTGCAAGCCATGAATTAGAAAGAACATGCGTCAACCAAATTGTACAAAATGGACAATCCTAAAGATCATGAAGGTCTTTTCTTTGGTTGTAATGGGGCCTAAGGTCATGGTGAAACAAAGAATGGGAAGATGGATATCAAGGAACCTAATGATTACACTAAGGCATACATTCTAATTAGGAGTTCCACAAGTTTCCCACATATTGATCACAATTCACGGTGTCCAGGCTCACAATTCTACATGTGCATGCTACTCTTATTTTCAAATTGAGTAGTTCATTTACTTTCCTTTCTTTTCTAGGCCAATTGTGCCTAATTTCTTGATTCTCTTTTTCTTTGCTTTTCTTTCTTTTCTAGGCCAATTGTGCATAATTTCTTGGTTCTCTTTTTCTTTGCTTTTCTTTGCTTGCCAATTCTTTTCTTTTCATGCTTTTCATTTTTCTTTTCTTTTCACACTCTTTTCAAGCTTTTGTTTTCTTTCAATTTTTCTTTTCAAACATTCTTGCTTTGCATGACTCTTTGCACACGTTTACATGCCTAGGTACACACCTTACATTTTCAAGTTCAACATTTTACATTGATTTCCTAAGCCTTAGTAAATCATTTGGTCAAGGTAGGTCAATTATTATAAGGCTATAAGGTTCATGTAGATGTGGTTCATGAATAAAAAGCTTTAAATGTGTTTGGCTTCAAAGGGGCTTGGGAGCACACATATTCACATTGGTTGGAAGTGTTTAGGCCAATAGCGGTTTTCACATGCATCGCCTAAAATCATTTCTAAAGATTTGTCCACTAGGCAAAATAAGGCATCCACAAGCAGTCCATAATATTCAATGGCAAACAACATTTAGTGCAAATGAGACCAATACATGCTTGTATGAGTGTTTGAGAGTGAGTGTTTAAAGAGTGAATGTTTACAACTCAACGTATGCTTTTTAAAGGCTGTGTTTGTGATCCTCACGGGAATCTCCACTATTAATTCTTAGCCATCAAGCAATTTTGTTAATTCACTCAACATTAAGAGAAAAAGATTAGCGCACTTTGTTCAATGACACCCTAAGTGGCATGGTGAAAATCTAAACCAAACATTAGCAAAGATGCACAATTCCTCACTACATCATGTAAAGAACAATCTCCACAAGCAAAGCATGCTCAAATATGGCAATATCGCAAAAAAATTTGAAAATTTTGGCACACCAATTAAAAACCAAGCACAATGGCATTGCGCAAATGTACCCCCAAACCTAAATTGGACATTGTCCTCAATGTTCATGGGTGGTATAAATGAAGTCAACAAGCGCAACCCAACAAGTTTCAAGCAAAAATCCAACAAGCAAAGGCAATCACAAAAGATATCAATAATCTGGTATATTGCCCTCTCATCATCCATTCACAAAATTCAAACAATCAACATATATCAAGAAGGCACAAATGTCCTAAATCCACTACCAAAATCCAATCCACACCCTTATTCTATGCAAGAACAAAATAAAGGCAATAAAGAAACATATAGAGCAAAAAGAAAAGAAATGCAAATGAGCATAAATCAAACCAAAATATCCAACAAAATAATCCAAAAGTAAAAACATAATGCTAGCAATGTCCAAATAGAGTGATAGAAAAATGCAAATTATGGGAGTCCAAAATAAATCCTAGAAATGCTAGGATGCCAACTAGTCTGAGTCCTCATCCTCATCATGCTCTACTCTACCCTTCCCTTTCGGGTCCTTCCTTCTTTGCTCCTTTGCTATCGCCGCTCTCCTAGACTGATCCTCTCTCCATCTCCTATGCACAACTACCTCATTAATTGGAGGTCCTCCTGTATAACGGGGCCCCTGATCCACAATGGAACGGGTCATAGCCTCCTCAAACTGTGCTGCCTCTTCAGCAGCAGACTGTGCGGTCTGAAAAACAAAGTCAGGCTCCTCTGTATTGGGTCCTGAAGCTGCAGCGGGAATAGGTGGAGTCCCTGTGGTAGGCTTCTTCGGCCTCCTGACATATGGGGTGAGCCTTAGATCATGGCGGAGGTCTGTAAATCCTGTGATGACCGTCTCACTCAAATCCTGAATCAGACTCTCCAACTTCAGCTGCTTGTCCTCTAAGGCCTTCTGCCTTTCTTCAATCACAAGATTGTCAGCATGAAGAATATTGAAATCACCGGTCTGAGTGCCCATAATGCGCTCTACTCCATCCAAAATCCGAAGTCCTAAAGGCTGCCTAGGGTCATCACAAACAGGCACCTCATCATCATCATCATCATCATCATCATCAAAGCGGTCCTCGTCATGAATAACTCTCTTAAACTCTGCCCTCACACTAGTGCCAGCCTCTAAACTCTACACTCTCCTGCGCTTCCTACCGGTTGGTATCTCCCCACGCTTCAGCATCAAGCACCGCCAAGTGGTCAAATCCATATCAGACATGAGGGGATTAAGTATGTCCCCAGACACATCTACACCCGCCAACTTGCAGGCCTCTATGATCAAACACGGGAAATGGAGGATGTCTATCTCTGATTCATTTATTCCCAATCCTCTGAATCTCCATCTTCACAACAACACCCACATCAATAGGTTGCCTCTTAATGATGCTATGCAGAATCCTGATTGCCTCAAATGGGACGGTGGATCTGTGGGAAACTGGCCTAAGTGTTGAATTGAGGAAGATGTGCCAAAAAGCGGGTTCAATCTTCAAATTTGACTGCCTGAGAGGGAATCTCTTTGCCATCCATATAGTCATAGGATTGATGGTAAAGGTGTTTGCAAACTCCAATGAATTCTTCACGTACAAGGGGTTTGTGGTGATCCCTTCCACCATTTGTTCACGTAGCCCCTCAAAGTCCAATAGAGTTGTCCCAAAATAGATGTTGATGTCTGTTGCATTCAGATAAATGGGAACCCTTCTCACTAGAATAGGATGTTAGGATTATGCTCAATAGTAAGAGTGTAATATTATAATTAACAATCTTTTTCATATTAATAAAGTGATTTCTGGTTTAAACAAATCTTATAGCATTTATAGTTTAATATTATAATTGTCAAAGTAAATAATCATAAGGTCTAAAGACTATGAGAAAAGAAGAATTGTTCGTACATCTGGATATGTATGTGGTAGACACAATTCTTTAGTTAGTCTTGAATATTGTTCACAACTTAAGTTAAAGGTTGGGCACCTTTATCTTGTTAAAGTTGTAGAATTCTTTTGCTAGCATTTAAGTGGGATCAAATGAGATATGATGAGTCTAAAATCATCGGAGTGTCTTCGAGCAAAAGAATCTAGTGCACTGGGTGCATTGAACTGGATCACAATAAAATACTTTATCTATAACCGTCAGTAGATAAAAGTCTTTTCATTATCAGGACAATCGGAGAGTCTATCTTAATCCTGAGATAAATGATGGACTTATGGTTGCAAGTGATATCATTTGAGTTATCAATGAGTACGATTATATCGCATAGTCTATCCTCGATAGTTTGGTGATATTCATTTTTTAATCGATAGAGGACTTCATTTATAGATATGGACATCGTGGCTCAATTTATTAAATGAGAGTATAATATCATCATATGGATGTTTTGAGGTAATTGGATATTAAATCTCAACGTTGAGTTTTCGATAGTGTCTATTGAAAACATGGCTTCTGGACAAGTCAAAATATCCAAGTTCAAAACGTGGTCATATGAGTAAATATGGTAACTTGGAGAGTTATAGGCGGTCTATGAACTCTTAGCGATTACTGATATTAATCACGAGGATACATTATCTCCAACATGATTGTCTAGGGTATGAATGAGGAACATCTTCCTTTTTTGTCTTTATTTAAGAGTTCAATTTTAGCTTTTTAGTGGAATGAGTTAAAATTAATGGATCGGACCTAAGTAAATCATTTGTTGATTGTGATTAGGTTATGTCTATTGAAGCTTAAATTTAGATAGCCCGCCAAGATCCCCAATCCACACGGACTTGCATGGATCACTTGATATATTCTACCGGACCAATTTATGGGTCCATTTAGAATTGCATTTAATATATTAAGAATATAATTTGCACATTATTTATTTAATGGGCTGCTCAATTATATTAATATATTAATGAAAGACATGTGGGCTTGTTTCTTTTAGTAAGAATGGGTCTAGTTTACATGTGGGCTTTTTTTTATTAAAGTCCAAATGGATTAAATAAAATAAGAAAACAATATGTAGGCCCAAGTTCTAGTCATGGGTAGCAATGGCTAATTTTTAGCCCATTAAATTGTTTTATTTTATTATTTAATTAAATGGAAATTAATTAATATGTTAATTAATTATTTAATTAAAAATCAAATCTTTTTCTGATTAGGAAATATGTTTCCTAGTAGTATACTACTGTTAGTATTATACTAAATATAAAAGACTTTATTTGTTTAGTCAAATTAGGAAGTCTTTTATATAGTCACAAATACACTAAAGAGTTGGATTAGGGTTTGATATATATTATATTTTTTAAATGCATGCAGTGTTTGAATACAATACAAATATATATAATATAGGTGTGCAGAAATATGTTGGTGGCTTTGTGTATTGTCGGCCAACTATAGTATATATTTTTTATATATTATTTATATGACACTTTGTCATAGTCATAGATATAGATAACATATTTAAAAAAAAAGTATATATATATTTAAAAGGGCGTGCAGGATGATATATATACATATTAGACGTGCGGCAATAAAGAGATATAAATATTCTTTGTGCAATATTTTCAAGAACCCTAGTTTTTGCAATTGATAGATTTTTATTTTGCTAGAGAAAAATAAAATCCAACTTTAAGACTAGTGAGTGATTCGGCCTAGAGGTTTGTGACAGAAGAACTGTTCTTGTTTCGATAGTGTACTAGTGATCTTAATATCAAGAGATCTTGTACACACTTTCGAATTAGGTTCACGCGAATTTCAATCTTACGATTGTCAATTCAAAAGTGACCGGAACGTTCTTAGCAACCTATTGGAATTTTTGTGACTAACAGAAACCAGAAAAGTTTGTTTGTCCATTCTCAGGTTTGCAATTCAAAGAAAAAGGGAGACCATGCTCCTAAGTGATTCACGTTCGTGTTAGGATTGAAGATCTTGCGGATTACCATCGACGTAAGTCAATCGGATCACACGACAAAAGGTATTCTTCTTTTGTTGATTATATATATGTTTAGTTAATTAAAGGGTTAAGGTTCATAAAAAGGAAAAAATTTTAAAAGCTACTAAATCTATTTTTTTTTTCTAGTCTCGCTTCCGCTGCGTGTACTGTACGTTATTTTTCCCTACATAGGACCACCCCTCATGTACTCCCCGGGATTCATTCCCGCATAAAACTCCTTCACCAAACTCTCACTGTAGTGTGGAGGAGTGGCTGCTAATCCTCCCTATCCCATGTCATTCACTGTTGCGGGAACAGGGGTATTCACTAAACTATCTAAATCAATTCCCCTCTCAGGCCACATCTTTTTCTGAGCAAATGTCTCCAATCTGTCATCAAAATTCCTATTTAGCTTACATTTTGGGACCACTTTCCTTTTAGGAGTGGGGGCCTTGCTACCCTTACCTCCCGTGCTTGGCAATTTCATCTTTGGTGCCATAATCACACACAAATCCGGAACTACACTTCCTGTCAGAAATTCGGCAGCACAACAGCGCTTCTATACCAATCCGGCACTCTCCAAGTGCACCACAATCAATCAAAACTACTTCACACTTCCTCAATCACTTTTATATGATCAAAACCACACAAAACTCCAATCCTATGCACTATTCACTTCAAATCAAACTCAAAACCACCCTTAATGTATCTAGATGCAATGTAGGAAGGATTTGAATGGAAAAATTGAAGAACTAGAGTGATTGCTTACCGGATTTGATGATTATGTGCGTGCCACGGCTTAGGAATTGAGAGAATTTGAGAGAGGAGATTATGTTGATGTGCGGCGTTCCAATTGCTTTGTAAACTTATAGTCTTGAACGCCCTATGTCTCCATTTGTGCTTCTCGGTCGCCATGGCGACCAAATGGCGACCAAGAAGGAATTTGGCATTTGCATGTGGTCGCCATTTGCACAAGTATGGTTGCCATGGCGACCAAATGGCAACCACACTAGGTCTGACTTGGTCCCCATTTGCAACATTTGGTCGCCATAGCGACCTTGTAAATGGCGACCTTGCATCCTTCTTGTAAGTGAGGTCACCACTTATAAGGTCGCCATTTGCAAATAGCGACCAAACTGCGACCTTCACTTAAAGTCCTTTTCTGAGAGCATTTTAATCAGAATCTGCAGTAGAACACAAAACACATATAAGCTCACCATACACACAACTAGCAAGAACAAATGGACACTAATTAGAAAAACAAGCAAACAAAAGAAACACACAACAAGCAAAACTTAAACACTCAATTATTTATTCAAAGCATGAAATGTAAAAAGAAATGCAAGTCCACACTATAGCATCCTAACATGCGAATTGGAAACATGATGCTCATCACACGAGTCAATTATACCATTATTCATTTTCCTCTTGACTACCCAAAGTGGACCTATAGACTCATCCCGGACTTGATTTACCAAGTCCTTCCTAACCCAAATTTTCTTAACATGGTTAGATCTCATTCTAGGTCTAGTTCTATCATGATTAGCATGCTTCAAGAATTCAAAACACCTAGACTTAATATGACCCTTCTTATGACAAAAATAACAAGTTAGAGGGTATGAAGGAATTCTCCCCTTTTGCATTGGAGGTTGAGGCCTTGAGGGACCATTTTTGGTGAGTTTCTTGATGGCTTGGTCCATCCGATCTAGCTCTACCAAATAGTCACGCTCCTTTACCTTAGCAACCTTCAAGGACATCTCTCTCTTGCTTAATTCCTCCTTCATTTCCTCAAGTGCCTTGTTCTTGACATCCACACCCATAAGAGCCTTCCTCCTCTTTCTTGAGGACTCATCCTCAAATTCTTCGGTGAGCTTAACCAAATCCTCAAGCTCCTTCACCGTTACCTTATTCTCCACGGTGAGAGCCACATTGATCTTCTTAAGTTTATGGTTCCGCCTTGCTAAATCATCAAGCTTCTTCTCTAGAGCATACTTCTCCACCTTGAACACCTCTACTTCAAGCATAAGCTCTTGGTTGGCATTCTTGAGCCCTTCAATCTCGGAGTCACCTATGCTCTCCACTTTATCATCTTGTCTACTCTTCTCATGCAATTGCACCAAATCACAAACTTTTCCACCCTTTGACTTTGGTGGCTACACCTCCACCATATAGCAACTCCCAATACTTTTTAGGTCATCATTACATATGGTGATATCACTCTCAAGCTCTTTCTCAAATGAATGCATAACAACTCTCCTTTTGCACACATCGATTTTCATTTGAGTGGTAGCCATGAATGGTCTACCGAGGAGAACTTGCCACTCCCTAACATCATTTGACTTGTCACCAATGTCTAGCACTACAAAATCTGTTAACACCATTATTCCATCAATGACAATTGGAACATCCCTTATTTCACCACTCGATGATAGTGAGGTTTGATCCGCTAACATGAGTTTCTTCTCGGTTGTCTTCAATCCTACCAAACCCAACTTCTCATAAGTTGATAGGGGCATCATACTCACACTTGCTCCCAAGTCAAGTACTCCTTTAAGCACCCCATTATCACCTATTGATATTGGAATCACAAAACTTCCCGGATCACCAACTTTCCGAACATATGCTTCTTCAAACAACATCGCCTCATCTCTAGCTCCATCTTTCTTGACAAAATTCCCCTCCTTAGCTTGTTCGGTGTGGCTTGGAAACTTTCCCTTTTCTTGCTTTTGGAGGGCCTCGGCAATTTGCCCCATTTGCGTCTCCAATTTTCCGAACAATGCTTCTAGATTGCCAAACCTTTGGCCACTAGCTTGCATGAAACTTGTCAAGGTATGCTCGGCTCTTTGGAAGCCTTGCATCATACCCTTCATCTCTTTATCAATGTTTCGGCGAGGTTGGTACGAGCTAGGTTGAGCATTGTTGTTGTTGTTCCATTGATTCCCTCCCCATTGATTTCCTCCTTTGGGGTATCCTCCTTGGTGATATCCTCCTTGGTGATATCCTCCTTGTTGATATCCACCTTGTGGTTCTCATTGACGGTATCCTCCTTGCACGTTACCTCCTTGATTGTTCATTCCTTGTTGTTGTTGGTTTCCTCCCTGTTGTTGATTTCTTGGTGGCGGGTTCAAAATATTATTGTTGTTTGACCAAGAAAGGTTTGGATGGTTCCTCCATGGTTGAGCATAGTTGTTAGAATAGGAGTTACTTCCTTGTCCTTGAAATCCCATAGCTTGAACCTCCTCTTGCTCTTGACCTTGAAAGGTGTTATCAAACCCTTCGTTCTCATTGCATTGCCCACTAGAGCCTCCTTCTTGTCTTCCTAGCAACTTCACTCCCGCCTTCGGAAATCCCATGCTCTCAATATGTGAAGTCAAAGTCTCCACCTTCTTGTTTATCCTTGAGATTTCGATGGCGGTTTCCGTGCTTGCATTCACATCGAACTTCCCACCTCGAATACTGTTGGCATTCCTTTGTTGTGAATTTTGTGCCAACATCTCATAAATGTCATAGATCTCCGAGGCGGTCTTGGTGTCACATGAACCTCCATAAGCTTTATCCACTAACACTTGGGAGAACCGAGTTAGACCTCCTTGGAAACAAGACACCTTATATTCCTCAATGAACATGTGAGGGGGGCATTGGGCCACAAGGTGTTGATACCTCTCCCACGACTCATGAAATAGCTCCCCTTCACTCTCATAGAAGTCCGCTATCTTGACTTTCAATTCCTTCGCTTTCCTAGTCGGAAAGAATCTATTGAAAAACACCTTGCAAATTTGACTCCAACTTGTCAAGGACCCCAGCCTAAGCCCCATGAGCCATGTCATCGCTACATCCTTCATACAATACTGGAAACAACGCATTTGCAACTGTTCGCGTGAGAGATGTATAATGGGGAATATCTCGATGATTGCACTGTACTCCTTCATGAATTGGAGGCAATCTTCATTGAGCTTCCCATGATATGCCGGTAAAAGGTTGACGTCCATCGTCCTCAGCTCATAACCCCTAGTAACCGGGTCTAACACGATAGGTGATGGTTGGTTACCGATATCCGGCAGGGCATACTCTCCCATGGTCATCCTTTGACCACTGTTGATTTGAGTCTCTTCAATCATCTCCTCTCTAAAAGGGCCTCGTCCTCCCTCCTAGGTTGTTGTCCTTCAGTACTCATAGTTTGTCTTGGAATTTCTTCGAACTCTCTCACACGGCTAGTGCCTTCTAGTGGGGGATGAACTCCTCTACCGAGAGATCTCCTACCGTGCATAAAACTGAGCACCTGAAAAAGGAATAGATAAAGAGAAACAAGGAAAGAAAAAGGTAAAATAGCACTATGAACAAGTCAATAACCACAAACAAAATACTAAACTAACAACTATACTAATAAAATACAAAGAAAACTCAATCTATGTAATCAATGCTACCATTCCCCGGCAGCAGCGCCAATTTTTGATGAGCCGTCGTGCACTCACAAAAATGATATAGTTTGTGTTTGATTCTTGAAAACTCTTTTAAGCCACTTAATCCTTTTAAAATGTGATTTGATAGTAAAATGGTAAGCGAGTTCGTTCCACAGGGATATGGAGTGTTAATTAGATAGATTGACTAATCTTTGAACAATAAAATAAATCATAGTATTTGATAAATGTGTGGTTTCTAAAACCACCAATGCTAGCTACTAAAATGAAAATACACAAATGTTATGAAAAATAGAATACTCAACACCTTGATAAGAATAGTGATCAAATCAATTAATAAGATAACTAGGGAATAGATCGATTAACAATTGAATGTGGGTAATGCCATATAGCAACATTAATGTACCAATCTCATTATGTTAACCACTAAAGGCTTAGATTAGTGGGGTTGATATACCTACCACTAATCTATCCTATCCAATGGGTTCTTAATCACACAAGGAGTGTCAATCCACATATGAATATATAACAAATTACTCCACTCAAGATTGCAATTAACAAGTGATATACAAGTCAATTACATAATGAATGGAATCTAATAATTCGAATGAATAAAACACATAAGAGATTCATTACAAGCTAAGCTAAACCCACAACCAATTGATCCTCAAATCTATCCCCTAGATTAGGGGTTTAGTTACACATATTAGCAATAAATGACAAGAAGTAAATAGTAAGGAAATAACCCTTAGGTCACCTTCTTTAAGCTTGATCCTTTTTCTCCTCTATGCTCCTAGATGCAAGGAATGGAAGTAGAGGATATGTCTTGGAATGTGGGTGTTTTGGTGGAAAGTGACAAAGGATTTTGGTGGAGAAATGGTAGGAAAGGAATGATGTAGGGAAGGAATCAAGGCTTTGTGTTGAGGTTTGAATGGATTAGATGAGTTCAAGGAGAGAAATGGAGGATGAGGAATGGTGTGCCATGGATGAGAAAAGCTAGATCTCAAAGATACAAATTCGTGCTCTCTTCTCTCAGGATCTGATACTGATGAAGATGGAAGGGCGTTCTATTTATACACACTCTTGGACATGTACTGATAACTGCTTGATTCGCTGATATGGAGCCAAGTTAGCTATTTGGTCGCTATGGCGACCCTGGTGCATAAAACGGTTAGATGAAAAGGTCGCCATGAAAACCATCTTTTTCGCCATCTAGCAAGTGGTGACCATGAGCAAATGGTGTGGAGGTCGCCACTTGCACCTCAAGGTCGCCATGGCAACCATAAGTGGCGACCAACAAAATGAGAAGAGGTCGCCACTTGCAACATCGACCCTAAGTGTCGACCTTACCTTGAAGATTTGAGGTCGCCATTTGTAGGGGTAGGTCGCCATGGCGACCCCCAAGTGGCGACCCACCTGATGCTTTTTAGAGACTTTCTATCGCCATGGCGCCCATGTAGCGACCTCCTCATGTCTAAGTGGCGAAAATGCCCTGTTTCTTCCCATTTGTGAGCCATTTTCTACACAAGTCCTCCATTTCATCCCAATTGCTCTCGAAACCTGATAAAACCTAAAACACTCAATTTAACACCATTAAATACGGGGAAATACCCAAGAATCAAGCAAAAAGAATCAAAAATGAGGGCCAAAATCATACCAATTTTGGCTTGATCAGTCCCCTTAATATAACCGAGGTAGATTAGCGTAATTCGTAGAAGTATTTGTAGAACCGGTTTGGGTGCGTCACCCTACCAAAACAAAACAACCAAAGCAAAGCCCCTAGCACTAAAACAACTGGGATCCAAAACAAGAAATCCTAGGCTTCAAAACAAATCAATTCATTTCATTCTTGCCACCAAAGTAAAACATAACCAACAACATGGAAAACATTACAAGGATTCAACTGGAAATAAAACAAAATAAAACAAAGCAACATAACCAAAGCACAAAATTATTATAATAACTATCAAAATGTCCCAATTTCAGCACAATTGACCGCGGTCAATGACTATTACGAGCTTGAATGTCAAGTTGGAGGTGGAATCGATATTGTTAATGGCCTTTAAGATGTCAAATCCTTTGATCACCTGACTGAAGACGACTTGCTTGCAATCGAACCACTCGGTCTTCACAGTACATATGAAGAATTGGGACTCGTTGCCTCTTGTGCCAGTTTTGGCCATTGACAGGATATCAGGACCGATGTGCTTTTTCACGAAGTTCTTGTAGGAAAAACTAGGGCCGTATATCAATTCACCTTCGATTCCATTTCTGTGAATGATGTCTCCTCCATGGACCATGTACCCGGGTATCACGTGGTGGAAGGTTAAACCCTTGTAGTGGAGTGGCTTCCCAACCATGTCAATCCCCTTCTCTCCGATACAAAGAGCCCAAAAGTTCTCCGCTGTTATTGGGGTACTGTCTAGGAAGAGCTCCATCACAATTCTACCCACAGGGTGGCCGTCAATGCTTAGGTCAACGAACACTTTAGGGTTAAGAGTATCTAGGGTAACAGAAAGAGAAAGTGGAAATGGAATGAAGGAGAAAATAGAGTAAGGAGGAATAATGGGGACTTACGATTTCCAAAAATGTCATCATTCATTTACTTAGTTGGGTTGGGGTTCATCATTCATGTCATCATTCAGTTTTTGGTTTGTTATTGTTGTTGTTTTGGGGTTTGTAATGCAAAGGGCCTAGGCCCAATCCTATTTCGGTTCATGTCCTTTTTTGTGTTAATGTATTATTAATTATTAAATTAAGTGTATGATAATCAACATCCATGTAAGAACTGCAATAATGCTAAAATATATTATATTTTATATTAAAAAGGCATCAAGACATAATTCGATATTCTATACATATGTTAAATTTTTAAGACATTCCTAGGCTGTAAATTTGCAATTGATACATATACATTTATGGGCTTGAAATGTTAAATTGCTGGGCTCCACAATAGTGTTTCCTAGGCTCTATAAGATGAATTCCTAGGCTCCAAAAGAAATTTGACTGGGTTTTAAAACAAAATATGCACCATCTCCGCAAGTTCTATACATAGTCATCCCTAAAATAGCTACCAACAAGCACATCACATATAAACATATTCATCATGTTAACACTCCTAGGAAATGCATAGTTCTTCACCATTAACGTAAAATTTTTGGGATCGAAATGAATCAATGATAGTTTCCAAGGCTCCAATTCATAAATTTCTGGGCTTGGACACATGAACTCTTGGTAAGGTAGCAATGTACATACTCCACAAGTTTTATACATGGTCATCCTTAAAAAACTAAAACAGCTACCAACAACCAAATATCATATAAACATACTCAATGTTAACAGTCCAAGGAGGGAATGCACAGTTCACTGTTCACGAAAATATCAAGTGTCATTGCCTCACAAAAGTCGAGAATATCTTTTTGTCCAAACGTATCCATCCATGATGATAATAGGACTCCAGATAATATCAATTCTACATACTTTAACACAAATGCACTGCAACTAAAGCTGCAACAAGTGAAAATGCAATCATAAATATTTATATCATAATAAAGAACTGGAAGTTATAATGCAAAGAAAATTAACTACCCATCATCTTGTTGAGGAATAATGGATGGTAAGATGTTTTGGCAGTGAATGGAGTTGTGTGAGGAGGTATCTTCAGTTGTTCATAGTAGTTTGAATGCTTAAGAATCGAGGGTAACAAATAAAGTGACCCTCAGATTTTTTTCCACCGGTTTTTTTGTTTTTTGTTACGTCCCCAAAATGAATCATGCATATGCACTTTCCCTTCTTTTAAAAAGACTTGACATAGAACCCAATGATCGCCAGTGTTGCAAGGAATCAACACATATGTATACAATACAGATGGTTATTAAATAAATATACAAATGCTTAAAACAATATGAATGAAAGATCAATGTGTCACAGACTTACCGACTCCATAGTTTACCATAGTTAAGTGTAAAGAAGCTCACTACCTAAAACATAATCTAGTGTATCATCGTCTGATTAGAAAGATAGGGGATCGTATTGAAGGTATTCTTCCCAAATTGGGATAGCCGGTGTAGGATCCTTCTTCTTTTTGGTATACTTTTTCACTTCTTTTTTGCTTCAACTCAGTTTGATCATTTCTTTCTTGTTCAAGTCTTTCCTTTTCTTGAGCCTCAAAATTCTTTTACAGACCTTTCAGAGTCCAACAACCGCTTAACAGCTGTCCACTTCAGGTTTACATGAGCATGTTTACAAAATAAAAGTACTTTCATTTCCTTATTAAGCTTGATATTAGCTAGCCTAACATGAGCGATATAAGTCAAGTAAAATGCACTTACGAAAAATGCGGTCAGGACCAATCCGACATCCTAACGGTAGCTAACCTCTCGTTTTGAATGCCACTTCCACAGAACGTCGAGGTAGCTGTCTATGTGCTACAAAGACATTTATATATAAATGTTAGAAAACTTCTTTCTTTTTTTTTATTTGTGCTTGTATACAGGAGTTGAACAAGTTATCACTTACCATGTTGGATAACCATTTTGTAGGTTTGACTAATTCCTTGAAGTCTTCACACTTCATCTCAACCGTTTCCCAGTATATACACTATTGAGTTGGTCAAATTAAATTAAATATAATGAACAAAAATCACACTTAAATCCAATATAAAAGCAAAAGAGAGGAGAATAAGAATGGACCGTTAATGAGTTTGATCTTTCTTCTTCAAATAGAACATGAACTGAATATAATTCTCATTCACAACTTCGCCCGAATCTTGGGTTTTCTTTTTCTTCTTGGACATGGGATCAGTGTATAGGCTGCCTAGGAACCTTGATCGCTTACGACCTCTTTTCTTGTCATTATTCTTATAACAAACATTAGGGTCAAGCGCATCCATAAATACAAAACTTAGTCCAAGGTCTGGAAGAACCACGTTTACATATGGTGAAGGGAAATCATCCAAATTAATGGCTTGCTGAACCGACCCACATGCCTTACCAACAACATTATCCAAACTAGCCTCCTCGCAAACAACATTCTTTGTCTCTTCCTTATCGAAACCAACCGTGTCAGCATCAACCCTCTCAGACACAACTGGGCAGCCTTCAACCTTATCCAAACCAACCTCTCCGACAACCTTCTCAGAAAACACTTTCTCAACCTTTTCCCCATCATCAAAATTGTGCACCGGTGAAAAAATATCTTCATCCTTGTTAGGATTATGCTCAATAGCAAGAGTGTAATATTGTAATTAACAATCTTTTTCATATTAATAAAGTGATTTCTAGTTTAAACAAATCTTATAGCATTTATAGTTTAATATTATAATTGTCAAAGTAAATAATCATAAGGTCTAAAGACTATGAGAAAAGAAGAATTGTTCGTACATCTGGATATGTATGTGGTAGACACAATTCTTTGGTTAGTCTTGAATATTGTTCACAACTTAAGTTAAAGGTTTGGCACCTTTATCTTGTTAAAGTTGTAGAATTCTTTTGCTAGCATTTGAGTGGGATCAAATGAGATATGATGAGTCTAAAATCATCAGAGTGTCTTCGAGCAAAAGAATCTAGTGCACTGGGTGCATTGAACTGGATCACAATGAAATACTTTATCTATAACCGTCAGTAGACAAAAGTCATTTCATTATCAGGACAATCGGAGAGTCTATCTTAATCCTGAGATAAATGATGGACTTATGGTTGCAAGTGATATCATTTGAGTTATCAATGAGTACGATTATATCGCATAGTCTATCCTCGATAGTTTGGTGATATTCATTTGTTAATCGATAGAGGACTTCATTTATAGATATGAACATCGTGGCTCCATTTATTAAATGAGAGTATAATATCATCATATGGATGTTTTGAGGTAATTGGATATTAAATCTCAACGTTGAGTTTTCGATAGTGTCTATTGAAAACATGGCTTCTGGACAAGTCAAAATATCCAAGTTCAAAACGTGGTCATATGAGTAAATATGGTAACTTGGAGAGTTATAGGCGGTCTATGAACTCTTGGCGATTACTGATATTAATCACGAGGATACACTATCTCCAACATGATTGTCTAGGGTATGAATGAGGAACATCTTCCTTTTCTGTCTTTATTTAAGAGTTCAATTTTAGCTCTTTAGTGGAATGAGTTAAAATTAATGGATCGAACCTAAGTGAATCATTTGTTGATTGTGATTAGGTTATGTCTATTGAAGCTTAAATTTAGATAGCCCGCCAAGATCCCCAATCCGCACGGACTTGCATGAATCACTTGATATATTCTACCGGACTATTTGTGAGTCCATTTAGAATTGTATTTAATATATTAAGAATATAATTTGCACATTATTTATTTAATGGGCTGTTTAATTATATTAATATATTAATGAAAAGCATGTGGGCTTGTTTCTTTTAGTAAGAATGGGTCTAGTTCACATGTGGGCTTTTTATTAAAGTCCAAATGGATTAAATAAAATAAGAAAACAATATGTAGGCCCAAGTCTCTTGTCATGGGCGGCAATGGGTAATAATAAGCCCATTATATTGTTTTATTTTATTATTTAATTAAATGGAAATTAATTAATATGTTAATTAATTATTTAATTAAAAATCAAATCTTTTTCTGATTAGGAAATATGTTTCCTAGTAGTATACTACTATTAGTATTATACTAAATATAAAAGACTTTATTTGTTTAGTCAAATGAGGAAGTCTTTTATATAGTCACAAACACACTAAAGAGTTGGATTAGGGTTTACATATGATATATAATATATGCATGTGGAATATATAGTTGGTATATTATTTATATGCATGCATGCGGAATATACATATATAGTTTTTATACATATATGCATGCGGTAGATATATATTATATATACATATAATGCATGCAATGTTTTAAACAAATACAATAACAATAGATATATTAGGCGGTGCAAGAATATATACTATATATTTGTTTTTTTTTGTTTTTTGCATGCAAGTTATATATACATATAATATAGGCGTACAGTTATAAAAATAGATATATATATTTTGGCAATATATTGTCGGCCACAATATATATAAATATATTCTTTGTATATTTTAAGAACCCTAGTTTTTGCAATTGAGAGTTTTTTCTTTTGCTAGAGAAAAATAAGATCCAACTCTAAGACTAGTGAGTGATTCAGCCTAGAGGTTTGTGAGAGAAGAATTGTTCTTGTTTCGATAGTGTACTAGTGATCTTAACATCAAGAGATCTTGTACACACTTTCGAATTAGGTTCACGCGAATTTCAATCTTACGATTGTGAATTCAAAAGTGACTGGAACGTTCTTAGCAACCTATTGGAATTTTTGTGACTAACAGAAATCAGAGATGTTTTGTTGTCCATTCTCAGGTACACAATTCAAAGAGAAGGGAGACCACGCTCCTAGATGATTCACGTTCGTGATCGGATTGGAAGATCTTGCGGATTACCATCGACGCATAGTTAATCGGATCACAGGACAAAGGTATGATATCTTTTGGTATATATTGTTTAATTAATTAAAGGGTTAAGGTTCATAAAAAGGAAAAAATTTTGAAGTTACTAAATCTAATTTTTTAGTCTCGCTTCCGCTGCGTGTACTACGATATTTTCCCTACAATTGGTATCAGAGCCTGGTTGAACCCTTTTAATTAATTAACGTATATATACGTGGATCGATTTCTTTTTATTGTGATTATGCATGTTTAGAAAGAGATGGCACTCTAGGTATTCGCATATATAATTACATGTGATGTATGGATTTATATATGTTTTATGTGGATTGTTATTGCTCGATTTTGGTCCTAAATTTTCAATGTATTTTTGTTATGGAATTGTAACAAGAAGGGTAGTCTATCATCGCCATAATTCCTTCTTTGTAGTTGCTAGGTTTTATTTTTTTTTAACATAGGTGCAGTATTTTTTTTTAACTACTGCAGTTTTTTTTATTTAATTTTTTAGTGTTTTTATGTATAAAAATACTGCAGTGAATAAAAAAAAAAATTAATACTGCAGTATTTATTATTTTATATTGCCGTAATGTATTTGGGTGTTGAAGATTCGAAGACACGAAGAAAAACGAAGCAACCGGAACCGAGAATGAGCACCGTGCGCACCCTAGGAGTGGATTGGGCTGCGCATGGCAAGCCCAAGCCTTGGTGGGCTGCGCATGGCAGCCTTGTGTGGCCTTGTGGGCTGCGCATGGCAGCCCCTTTGTGGGGTTGTGGGCTGTGCACACCCATGGGAGAAGGCCGAAGGATGAGCTTATGGTTGATGGGCCACTTGAAGATCTTGTATTCCTAAATCATTGTAATTTACTTGTTTTTCTAGGATGGGCCAAAATTGTTGCTATTTAATTTTTACTTAAATATTACAATATTTGTTATTGTATGATAACATGACATATAGAATAGGAGTGCCACTCATATATCTCTTTTGGTATGAACATGCATTGAATGATTTAGGTATCTAAATTGGCATCTAGATAACTTGGTAAATCATTCTATGGGATTTAATCACACGCCTTAAATAATTGAGTGGGAGAAGGTGTTTTTGTAACACCTATGGCCTCCAAGGTTAGTTGAGCTTAATTATTTATTGGTAATCCCCCCAAGGGGCGTCCATGAATGGAATTTAGCAATATACTTCCTTACAAGGATAGACTAGACAATGGACTCAAACGAGATCTACTCCCCAAGGAGGGATTTTCGTGAGAGAAAATTGAGGGTCGATATCTTGGTAACACACTCAATGTAATTTTATTGATATCCTCCCAAGAGTTCTTGTCAGTAAAATTGCAAGGCTAAAATTGAAAACGCTGGTTGTTATGTTAACAATTAGGTGGGACCTAGTCTAACTAGTAAATGGTGCGAACTCCCAAAGGAGGCGTAACATTTATGGGTGTTAGATCACCGTTGAATTTTTATGATTGAGTTATTCATTTAATTCAAGATAAATATTTAAAGTGCTTTATCATGATTATTTACTCATATATATTTGTTAAGAAATCATGACCCCATCCCTAATGAACATCCTGAAAGATAACACTTTAACTGGAGATAATTATGTCACATGGAAAAGGAAAATTGGGTTGTTGCTGCAAGCTGAAAAACATAAATTTTGTTCTAACTACTCCTAAACCACCTGCTCCTACTAATGAATCTAATGTGATGCAAGGAGACGAGTATGAGCAGTGGGAGACCTCTAATGAGATGGCCAAATGGCTACAATCTCATACGTGTTGCAATAGCAGCATGAAGGAATGGGGTCTGCTGCTGATATGATGATGTCTTTAGAAGAGATTCATATGGTTGGTAAAGTTGCTACTATTAAGACCCGTCAGAAGGTCAAGGAATAATAGAAGAAAAAGCAACTTGGGCTTACCAAGAAAGTAACCAAGATCAAAAGGAAGTGCTTCTTTTGTGGCGAAAAGAGACATTGGAAAAGTAATTTTCCAAAGTCTCAAAATAAGAAGGAACAAGGTAATATGAATTATCTTGAAACATGTTTTTCTGGTAGATTCTACAGATTCTTGGATCGTAGACTCTGGAGCCATTAATCATGTTTGTTATTCCTTACGGGGGTTTCAAGAAAGGAGAAGGCTAAATAAGAATGAAATCAATTTGCGCTTGGGCAACGGAACGTTAGTGTCTGCAAGTGCAGTGGGAGATATTAGAGTTTATTTGGATTCTAGTAGGTATTTAGATTTGATAGTCATTTATTATGTACCTCAATTCAAGAGAAATTTAATTTCAGTTTCTTGTTTAAATAAATTTGAATATTCAGTTACTTTTAATAAAAATTTTATTATTAGTAAGGATGACAAATTTGTTTGCAAAGGTACATTGGAAAATGGTCTATTCTATTTAGTGAAATATCTCTCACTTGTTAGACACAGAATTAACGCAACCTAATCATAAAAGAGTAAAATTATCAAAAGATGAAACCTACATATGGCATTTACGCCTATGTCATATTAACCTTAATAGGATTAAAAGATTGGTATGTGACGGACCTTTGAGTGACTTAAAGGTTGATGATCTACCAACTTGTGAATCTTGTTTGGAAGGTAAAATGACCAAAAGGACGTTCTCTGCCAAAGGTGCCAGAGCTACTGAATGTTTAGGATTGATACACACTGATGTATGTGGACCTATGAGCATTCAAGCTAGAGGTGGATATGAGTACTTCATCACTTTCACAGATGATTACTCAAGATTTGGCTATGTGTATCTCATGCGACATAAGTCGGATGCTTTTGACATGTTCAAAGCATTTAAAGCTGAAGTGGAAAATCAGCTTGAGAAACACATAAAAATCTTGAGATCTGATCGTGGTGGAGAATATCTATCTGGCGAGTTTCAGCAATATCTTATTGATAATGGGATAGTTTCTCAGTTTTCTGCACCAGGTACACCTCAACAAAATGGGGTAGTAGAAAGGAGAAATAGAACTCTTTTGGATATGGTTAGGTCTATGTTGAGTTATTCAACACTTCCTATTTCTTTCTGGGGATATGCTTTACAAACTGCTATATACATTCTAAACGATGTACCATCTAAGTCTGTTCCTAAAACACCGCATGAGTTGTGGACTGGGCGCAAGCCTAGTTTACAACACTTAAGGATATTTGGTTGTCCTGCGCATGTGTTTAAAGGAAAGACAGAAAAGATGGAGTCCCGTTCGGAAACATGTATATTTGTAGGGTATCCAAAAGAAACAAAAGGATATTATTTTTATAGTCCTTCAGATCTTAAAGTATTTGTTTCGACAAATGCTAAATTTCTTGAAAAGGACTATATGAATGATTTTGTGCCTAGAAGTGGAATTGTCCTGAATAAGATGTCAGGAGATACAATTCCACGAGAGGTTACATAACCAAACCCAATTGTAAGTTCCGATCCAACAAAAGGTCAACAACCTACCATTCCTCATCGTAGTGGGAGGGTTAGAACACAACCCGAAAGATACATCGATCTAGGAGAATCAGTGGAGAATCTCTCGGACGACGATGATCCCTACACGTACAAGGAAGCTATGGAGGATGTTGATAGTCGTCATTGGCAAAAGGCAATGCAATCTGAGATTGAATCTATGTTCGATAACAAAGTCTAGTCCCTTGTAGACTTGCCTAAAGGGATAAAACCCATTGGGTGCAAGTGGGTATACAAGAGGAAAAGAGGTATTGATGGAAAGGTGGAAACCTTTAAAGCTAGATTGGTAGCTAAAGGGTATACACAGAAATAAGGTATCGAGTACGAGGAAACCTTCTCTCCTGTGGCCATGCTTAAATCCATTAGGATACTCTTATCCATTGCAGCATCTTTAGATCTAGAGATTTGGCAAATGGACGTCAAGATAGCTTTCCTTAATGGAAGTCTTGACGAAAGCATCTACATGATGCAACCAGAGGGATTCATTGAAAAGGGTCAAATGGAAAAGGTATGCAAGTTGCAAAAATCCATACATGGATTAAAGCAAGCATCCAAATCCTGGAACATAAGGTTCGATCAAGCTGTCAAAGGTTTTGGATTTATTCAGAATCTTGACGAACCTTGTGTATACAAAAGGATTAAGGGCGACAAGTTGGTTTTCCTGATTCTTTATGTTGATGATATGCTACTCATCGGAAACGATGTAGGTGTATTGACATCAGTAAAAGAATGGTTAGCAAAACAATTTGATATGAAGGACTTAGGAGAAGCAAGTTTTATTCTAGGTATCCAAGTTATCCCAAGCTTCATACATAGACAAGATCTTGTCTAGGTTTTCCATGCAGGATTCCAAGAAAGGTATGTTACCTTTCAGACATGGAATCAAGCTTTCTAAGGAACAAGTTCCTAAGAATGAACATGAAGAACAATTCATGAGTAGAGTTCCATATGCATCGGTAGTTGGAAGTCTCATGTATGCAATGCTCTGTACTAGACCAGATATTTGTATTGCTGTTGGCATAGTTAGCAGGTTTCAATCAAAACCTGGTCCTGATCACTGGACGGCAGTCAAGCATATTTTCAAGTATCTTAAGAGAACGAGAGATAATATGCTTGTATACTCTGGAGGGGATTTAATTCCCGTTGGGTATACAGATTCTGATTTTCAATCAGATTCTGACTCCAGAAAATCCACATCAGGGGCTGTGTTTACTATTGGAGGAGGAGCAGTTATATGGAGGAGTATCAAGCAATCTTGCATTGCTGATTCCACCATGGAAGCTGAGTATTTTACTGCATGCGAGGCTGCCAAAAAGGCTGTTTGGCTCCGCCAATTCTTTATTGACTTGGAAGTGGTTCCTAGTGCGAATAAGCAGATCACTATCTACCGTGACAACAGTGGAGCAGTGGCTAATTCGAAAGAACCAAGAAGTCACAAGAGAGGTAAACACATTGAAAGAAAGTATCATCTTTTAAGGGAGATTGTTCAAAGAGGTGACGTGACGATTACCAAAATCGCGTCAGAAGAAAATCTAGCAGATCCCTTCACAAAGGCTCTACCTCATAAGAGTTTCGTTGGGTATCTATAGAATATGGGCTTGAGAGATATGACACATTTGCTATAGCGCAAGTGGGAGATTGTTAGGATTATGCTCAATAGCAAGAGTGTAATATTGTAATTAACAATATTTTTCATATTAATAAAGTGATTTCTAGTTTAAACAAATCTTATAGCATTTATAGTTTAATATTATAATTGTCAAAGTAAATAATCATAAGGTCTAAAGACTATGAGAAAAGAAGAATTGTTCATACATCTGGATATGTATGTGGTAGACACAATTCTTTGGTTAGTCTTGAATATTGTTCACAACTTAAGTTAAAGGTTTGGCACCTTTATCTTGTTAAAGTTGTAGAATTCTTTTGCTAGCATTTGAGTGGGATCAAATGAGATATGATGAGTCTAAAATCATCGGAGTGTCTTCGAGCAAAAGAATCTAGTGCACTGGGTGCATTGAACTGGATCACAATGAAATACTTTATCTATAACCGTCAGTAGACAAAAGTCATTTCATTATCAGGACAATCGGAGAGTCTATCTTAATCCTGAGATAAATGATGGACTTATGGTTGCAAGTGATATCATTTGAGTTATCAATGAGTACGATTATATCGCATAGTCTATCCTCGATAGTTTGGTGATATTCATTTGTTAATCGATAGAGGACTTCATTTATAGATATGGACATCGTGGCTCCATTTATTAAATGAGAGTATAATATCATCATATGGATGTTTTGAGGTAATTGGATATTAAATCTCAACGTTGAGTTTTTGATAGTGTATATTGAAAACATGGCTTCTGGACAAGTCAAAACATCCAAGTTCAAAACGTGGTCATATGAGTAAATATGGTAACTTGGAGAGTTATAGGCGGTCTATGAACTCTTGGCGATTACTGATATTAATCACGAGGATACACTATCTCCAACATGATTGTCTAGGGTAGGGGTGGGCATGGGTTGGTTTGGGTTGGGTTTGACTATACCCAAACCAAACCATTATTTAATCGGGTTCGTTTTTTACAACCCAATTATAAGTTAAAACCAAACCAAACTAAACCATAAAGTTCGGTTTGGTTCGGTTTGGTTTAACGGTTTAAGCAAATAATGACATTATTTTTTATTTGAACAAAATTTTTTTTTTTTTTATAAGTCTTGTTATTTTCGAGAGTTAAAGTCTTTTGCTTTTCCTCTACCAAACTATTTTGATATCTGAAACAACCCTCCAAATGATTCCAAAAAGTACTAGTCCCATTCTTACTCTCACATGTATACTCTTTACCACAATAATTACACTTACATGTGGGATTGTTGGGATTACCTGATTTAGTAAAATAATTCTATATCAACAATCTTGATGCTTTCTTCTTTATGCCATCATCAATACAGGGCTGCAAACTTGTGCCTCGAGAATGAGATTTTTTTACCATTGTCTAATACATATGGGTAAAATAAAAAATAAAAAACAATTAGTGATATGAGATGAATATGAGTATGAAGAATGAGAACAATAATAAAAAAAAAATTGTTACTTACCCAAAAAAAAATAAATTAGTTTAGTGCCTTCGGAAATAGCTTTGAGAAGAAAGACAAGGGTGGCACTGTGGCAGTGAGGTGAGAACTCATAATTTGAAGAGCAGCAGGAAATAAATATTATATAAAATTAGGTTGACTTCAGTTTTTTATTTTTAATTTATTTATGTCTAACAATTTTTTTTTTGAAAGATTTTATTTGATATATTAATTAATAATTAATATATATATATATTTAAGTATGTAATGGTTTGGGTTGGGTTATACGGGTTGATAAAACATAACCCACAAACCAACCCAAACCAAATGGGTTACTCAAAAGCAACCCAATCGGTTTTTTTTTATTTGCCAAACCCAAACCAACCCGCTTAAATTGGTTTGGTTTGGGCGGGTTGAGCGGGTTGGCGGTTTGGGTGCCCACCCCTAGTCTAGGGTATGAATGAGGAACATCTTCCTTTTCTGTCTTTATTTAAGAGTTCAATTTTAGCTCTTTAGTGGGATGAGTTAAAATTAATGGATCGGACCTAAGTGAAGCATTTGTTGATTGTGATTAGGTTATGTCTATTGAAGCTTAAATTTAGATAGCCCGCCAAGATCCCCAATCCGCACGGACTTGCATGAATCACTTGATATATTCTACCGGACTATTTGTGAGTCCATTTAGAATTGTATTTAATATATTAAGAATATAATTTGCACATTATTTATTTAATGGGCTGTTTAATTATATTAATATATTAATGAAAAGCATGTGGGCTTGTTTCTTTTAGTAAGAATGGGTCTAGTTCACATGTGGGCTTTTTATTAAAGTCCAAATGGATTAAATAAAATAAGAAAACAATATGTAGGCCCAAGTCTCTTGTCATGGGCGGCAATGGGTAATAATAAGCCCATTATATTGTTTTATTTTATTATTTAATTAAATGGAAATTAATTAATATGTTAATTAATTATTTAATTAAAAATAAAATCTTTTTCTGATTAGGAAATATGTTTCCTAGTAGTATACTACTATTAGTATTATACTAAATATAAAAGACTTTATTTGTTTAGTCAAATGAGGAAGTCTTTTATATAGTCACAAACACACTAAAGAGTTGGATTAGGGTTTACATATGATATATAATATATGCATGTGGAATATATAGTTGGTATATTATTTATATGCATGCATGCGGAATATACATATATAGTTTTTATACATATATGCATGCGGTAGATATATATTATATATACATATAATGCATGCAATGTTTTAAACAAATACAATAACAATAGATATATTAGGCGGTGCAAGCATATATACTATATATTTGTTTTTTTTGTTTTTTGCATGCAAGTTATATATACATATAATATAGGCGTACAGTTATAAAAATAGATATATATATTTTGGCAATATATTGTCGGCCACAATATATATAAATATATTCTTTGTATATTTTAAGAACCCTAGTTTTTGCAATTGAGAGTTTTTTCTTTTGCTAGAGAAAAATAAGATCCAACTCTAAGACTAGTGAGTGATTCGGCCTAGAGGTTTGTGAGAGAAGAATTGTTCTTGTTTCGATAGTGTACTAATGATCTTAACATCAAGAGATCTTGTACACACTTTCGAATTAGGTTCACGCGAATTTCAATCTTACGATTGTGAATTCAAAAGTGACCGGAACGTTCTTAGCAACCTATTGGAATTTTTGTGACTAACAGAAATCAGAGAAGTTTTGTTGTCCATTCTCAGGTACACAATTCAAAGAGAAGGGAGACCACGCTCCTAGGTGATTCACGTTCTTGATCGGATTGGAAGATCTTGCGGATTACCATCGACGCATAGTCAATCGGATCACGCGACAAAGGTATGATATCTTTTGGTATATATTGTTTAATTAATTAAAGGATTAAGGTTCATAAAAAGGAAAAAATTTTAAAGTTACTAAATCTATTTTTTAGTCTCGCTTCCGCTGCGTGTACTACGATATTTTCCCTACAATCCTGCAGTGAGAAGAATATGTATAAAGAATTGCAAATTTCAATAATGTTTATTACAGAATAAGTTTTTGAATATACTAAGCAAGCAATAAATTAAGCTTACCATATCATCCACAACTTTGTCTTTGCTTGCTATTTCCTTGTTGGATGTATCTCCAACCTTTTCAAATATTTGCGAATTCTACTCTACAAAAACATATTGTTCATTCCTCACTTTGCTTGATCAGCTGTGCAATAGCTAAATATAAGTCAGGAATAGAAGACAAAACCGATGTCTAAAATTTCGACTGCAAATCCAAATCAAGTACACGTTATTAGATTCCCAAAAATAACTTAAGGAATTGATAACATTTAAGTATATTACTAATCAATGCCATAACACTCATTACTAGTTATATTTAAATAGTATAAATTTGTACCTTAGGAGTTTCACAATCTCTTTCATGGAAAAACCGCTTCCTAGATGATGGTTGATATGAATTTCTCGATCTCATCAAACTTGCATCTCCATGGTCCTCCTCCCCATATTCCATTAAAGGCTCCCCCAACTTCATCTTTTTTTTTGCTTGCTTTTCTGCCTGACGCTACATCTTGCATTCATTGAATTGTAGTAATCACTTTCTTTTTTTTTCATGATTGTTAACTGTCCAAGGGAACAAAGGCGTCTGCATGTACCAAAAAAAAACATTGTTAATCCATTTGAAAATAAACAAGTAGATATAACTATATCAATATAGACACATAAACAAAGGGATTTCAAGCCCTGAAAGGTATTTCAAGCCCTGAAAGGGTTTTCAAGCTCTAGGAGGGTATTTCAAGCCCTAAAAAGGGATTTCAAGCCTTGGAAAGAGATTTCAAGCCTTGGAAAGAGATTTCAAGCCCGGAAAGGGGATTTCAAGCCCGGAAAGGGAATTTCAAGCCTTGGAAAGGGATTTCAAGCCCTATCAAAAGCTTTTCAAGCCTTGAAAAGGTATTTCAAGCCTTGAAAATTTCAATCCCTGGAAAAGGATTTAATGCCTTGGAAAGGGATTTAATGCCCTGATTTGGATGAACCAACCACTGATAAAAATTAACTATTTAAATATGTGAAAATGGAAGGAAATGTCCCTTTTCAAGTTTGAAAGAGCAAAATATATACATAAAGAAATAAAATACCCATAGAAGTAAAATCCACAACGTTGTACTAAAGTAGGTTTCAACATTTAGAACCCTAGTATTGAAATCCCAATTCAAGAATCTATGGAACCTTGTTCCAATCCATCTCCTGATTTTACCTTCCAAATGGGTAATTCGTTCAACGGTCCAAACCTAAACAATTAAAAAAAAAATCTCATAAGGTTGATTTACACATGAATTGATTTTGTAACTATTACCTAAAACGCTAGTTGAAATCCATAAGTGTGGAATGTGAAATACTTCGAATCATTCTTCTATTGATTGTCCTTGTTTTTCTGCTGATTGTCCAACTCTGCCTACTGATAGTCCAAGTATGCCTGCTGATTATCACTGTCTGTCTCTTCTTCTCTATCTTCTTCATCTTCTACTTCAATTTTCTTCTTCTTCTTCTTCTTCTCTTCCTTTTTCTCATCTTCCTTTTCTTCCTTCTTCTTTTCTTCTTCTTCTTTCCCTCATTCTCTTCCTTCTTATCTTCATTCTCCTCTTAGTTTTCACATCTTAACCTATCAAGGTGTTTACCGGCTGCATTCTTCAGCCAATACGATATGACATCAAATATGTACGAGCCCCAAGAAAAACTTTCAAATGCATTTTCATCCTCTACTAAAGATAACAGCCAACCGGGTATCAATGTCCGTGCTTCATCAATCCCAAAAAACTGGAAAACCATTAATAGGTATCCCATCTTCAATGCGTCATCACCCTCTGTAATGGTGAGCCGTTTAAAAGTTGCCTCCAACAGTTCAATTGTCGGGCCTTTACCTTCGAAATATCTTGTCCAAATTATTAGGTTTTTGGTTTGTCATGACATATATTCCATATCAAAACGATGTTATTCTTGTATTGATTAGTGGTCTTAGAAATGGTGATTCAAAGCTTCAAAGAAAGACTTGGTCACGATTCATACAAGATGGTGTCTTGAAAAGGGAATAAGCTTCATTGCTCAACAAAGGTATAATTGACCTCATTCCTCTTACAAGGCATAGGCACACACACACACATGGCATTCATTTGTGTCCCTATATAGTTGTACACCATTGATATAACATATTCACATACTTGGTAATGTATGTCATGCATTAAATTTAATTTAATAAACATTATGTAATTGCATATTCTAGGACTATTTCTAGGAAACGGCATACGTGTATGACTTTGTGTTTTTTTTTTTTTGTGTTTTTTTTTAGACTTGAACATGATCTATTATGATTTCTTATTAAGTCCCGGTCATTTCAGTTACTCATTCATTAGGTTTTGAGTCTAAACTAGGAAGTTACGCTACTTTGCGTTCTCATTTGTTAAGTTGTCTTCATTGTCATATTCCGAGTTAAATTCTCAACCTTTTGTCAAAGTTTCATAGTCATCCTTATGCGTGAGGAAGTCATGATTCGTAATCTGAAGACGGATTAGAAATCAGAGTTTGGAGGCCCGGATACAGTAGAAGAACGCGAGGGAAGCAAGCTTGGCCAACGACCAAGCAAAGAAAGGTGCGTGAGGAGGCCTTGAGCCTCACAGCCTAGCAGCCTCTCTGCCCCATGAGGCTAACATGCCCCTCACAGCTGGCTGAGGTGGCACACCCTCATTTGCCCATTCTTTCCCTCTCTTCAATTCATTTAAAAGTCCTTCATTCCCTCCCATTTCATTTCAAGAAGAAAAATTAGAAATCTAAAGTGCATAATTTTCTCTCAAAATATCTCACCTTCCAAGTATCATAACTTTCTCATACAATGTCAGAATTGAGTGATTCAAATTATAGAATCTTCATAATCGAGTCCTCTACCCTTTAAAAGTGGTTTGGTAGCTATTTGATTGAATTTTCTAGTGGCTTCACCTTCAAAACCGAACCAGCTCGTGAATCATAAGTAGTTGTCTTATCTTTGTATTTTCTTTTTTTATAACCTTCAGTTACCTTGGAGTTTTTTATATGTTTGTATATGTATGATGAATGCTATTGAGAAAGATAGCTTCATAATCAAACCTAATCAAAGTCTAATTAGAGACATGTGAACTAGTTTTCTAGGATTCTAGGTTTTCACATGTTTGAGTGTTGTATTGTGATTAGTTTGATATCTAGGGTTATTTGTGGATTGATTGATGTATTTTATGATCAATAACCTTAACATGTGCTTAGATCCTCTTGTTGAACAAATCTAGGATTAGCACTTGTGATTTTGTGTTTAGAGCCAAATATGATTTAATTGATTATTTATTATATCCTTGCTCTAAATGCTTGCTAGAATATTCATTGAACTTATTTTGTATTTATAGCATTTTTGTATATGTTTCTAATATCTTAAATATGTGATTCATGTATATGATTGATTCAAGTGTTAGATGTGTGAATGAAACTATGAGCCATATGTGTTAGGTGTTTTCACATGCTCTAGGTTTTAATTCAAGTTTTATAATTAGACTTTTTAACTTGTGTTCTCACATGTTTTAATCTAGTTTCCATGGAATGTATTGATTACATGTTCTATGTTGAATTGCTTGTTTACATCATTTGCATTCATGGATCACACTTAGGAAGTCCTTGTAAAAGGCATGAAGTCTTGACTAGGACAAGGTGTCCGAATAGTCAAACAAGGAAGACTTGGTAAAGACAAGAGGTCCGGATAACCAAGCAAGAAGTCATGGCTAGGATCAGGAAGGTCTGAATAGTTACACATTAGAGGCTCTCTAGAGGCATGAGTGCCTTGGATAGGGAGTTGGCTACATTATTGGTAGGCCCGGATGTTTGGTTAGACATAGACTCCAATAGATAGTGTTGCATGGGATGTGCATTGACTCTTAAGGAATTTCTAATCTTCCAACAATGTTGGTTAGACATGGACTCCAATATGAGGTGGCTTCACACCTTTGAGGAATTTCTAATCTACCAATAGGGATTGGGTAGACATAGACTCCAATAGTAAGTATATCATTGATTGGTCACTTTTGAGGAATTTCTAATCTATCATCCAATATATATAGTACCCAATGGTTGTAGTTCAACCCGTGGATGTTTCCTTCTTAGAGGTTTTACCATGTTAAAAAATCTCTTGTGTTAATTCTTTCTATCTCTATCTTTCATATTTGTATATGTGTATGTTTTAATCTTGTTTCATAATCTTCACTTGTGATGTATTTGTAAACAAGATTTTGTTAAGTGTGAGATGTAAGTACATCATATTGATCATAGTTGTATATATAATTCTTTTGTATATTGATACATTTGTGTATAGTTATATATTGATTGATACTTGTACTTATTGGACATTATTGTGAATACAAGTATTCTTTGTTTTAGTTTTAATATATTTCCTTCACTAGCAAGTTGTAGAACTACTTAGTGTTCTTATATTGTAATATTCAAAGTATAACTTGTGGAATGTGCTCTTCATTGATTATACTTGTATATGAGATACATTGTTTCTTGGTATATGTTTTGTTGACTAAGGGTGGTGAATTGAGCATACATGTGTTAATTGTTTTCTAATAATAATCTTGTTAAAGGTTAATTTATATGCTCACCAAGGTTTTGACATAAGTCACGAAAGAGTTTTAAAATTAGAGTGTCAACCTATTCACCACCCCCCCCCCCCCCCCCCTCCCTCCCTAGGTTGTTTAGTATAACCTTGTAAGTATTTAAAAAATGGAATCATCATGGGCTTCTTTCTTTTGTCAGAACCCTTCAAGTAGTGTGCCAATGTTGAGGCCACTACACAAGCAAAATTCCTCTCTCCCAAACCGAGCCTGCTTCTGCCCAAAACCAAACCAAATTTCATCCTCGTTTTTTGATTGTGGAAGAACAATCTGTCTTTTCAAAGATTGTAGATGAGCATCCCATGAACCTTAATGGATTATATCATCTCCAAGTATAGGCCAAAGGGGCCTTGCTTAAACCTATCGACCACGCCGCAATGTGTCAGCACCAACTTCAAATCTCGAAGGAAATATTTATTGTTTTGCAAGTTAATTCTTGCGTGTATCCAGTTTTTGTGGTCTGGATACCGCCATAGTTTTTTATTACAATCGACCGGCATCTAGTTTACAATAAAACAAAAATTAATTAATTAATGCTAAGACAATCTAAGTATAACAAAAATAAATAAATTTATAACTTTATTCAACAAAAAAATACAATTAGATAGGAAAGCTAAGTATCAATATGTATACAAGCTATGTATAGGATAAGAATACCTTTGAAGTCGAATTGGACTTTGAAGCCCTGGAAATGGAACAGGGTTTCAAGCCTTGTATAGCAATATCAAGCCCTGAAAATTGTTTTCAAGCACTGTACATTAATATCAAGCCCCGGAAAAAGATTTCAAGCACTATAGTATAGCAATAAAAAGCATTGTAAAGGGACAGCATTAATAACAAGCCTTGGAAAATGATTTCAAGCACTGTGGGGGCAATAAAAAGCACTGTTAAGGGACAACATTAATATCAAGCCCTGGAAATGGATTGCTAACCCTGTAAAGCAATAAAAAGCATTGTAAAGGGATTTCAATCCCTATATAAAAATATCAAGCCCAAGAAATGTATTTCAAGCCCCGATTTGGATTTCAAGCCCTGATACTAAATATCAAGCATTAATAGGGCAGTCAAATCTTAGACAAACATACAAAAACCAACATAACATGAAAATGCAATAAGCCCCATCCCATAAAACATTGCACGGAACATCCCCCAAACAAACCTTAGACAAACATACATGGAACATCCCCCAATCGAATATACAATCCACATAAAAAACCTCAGGCAAACAAACATGGAACATCCTTAGAAAGGAAAAATCCTCAAATGACTTTAAACATAAATGAAACAAAAAATGCACAAAATCAATGCTGAACAAATTTCATATCAAAAGTAGTCTACTTGCTCAAATAATGCCTACCTCTCAGTTTGCGAGAAACCCCGAAACAGCAAACACTCATTCGCTTCTTCTTCCACTCTGGTCTCGGTCGCTTCTTCTTCTATCTCGCTTGTTTCTTCTTCCACTCTGGTCTCACTCGTTTCTTCTTCAACGCTTCTTCTTCTACTCTGGTCTAGGTCTTGCTCACTTCTTCTTCAACGCTTCTTGTTCGTTTGATTTTGATTTGAGTTTCTCTTAATCTGAAGCTCTCTGATTTTGAATTTCATTTGGGGGTCAGGCCGTTAGGGCAAATTGGTCATTATGCTTAATGGGGTTGGGGGGTTTAGGGGCAATTTGGTAATGTCCCCTGCAAAATGGTTTCATATTTAAAATCCCCCTTAAGGGTAATCCGGGAATTTCATGTCCCCAAGGGGACAAAAATGCAAGAAAAACAAAGTGGGGGCATTTTTGCTTTTTCAAACTTGAAAGGGGACCTTTCCTTCCATTTCCACAATTTTGTTTGACTAGTATTTGTACTAAATTTTGTTGAGTGTCATTGTCAACTTTGTTGAGTGCAAGTCTTCCATATTATGTGATTTGTTTCTTATATATATAGAGGAAATTGCATGAAATGATCAAAATATTTATGGACTTATTGTTTTTAGCCACAAGTTTATTTATTATTATTCTTGTCATCTTTGTGCTTGAATTGCCAAAATTGCCCTGAATTTTGTTTTACTTGGACTAAAATTTCCCTCCCAAAATTTGCCTCTCTTGCCTCTATTTTCAGCTCATACAAACCCAAATTGTTTTACTAATGTATTTCAAAATTATCTCTCTCTCTCTCTCTCTCTCTCTCTCTCTCTCACACACACACACACACACACAACCAAATGGATTCCGACTTGAACCCGGCAACGGCGATGGCAGCAACCCGGCGACGACAGCACCGACGGACTCCGACCTCCATTTTGTGGTCTTTTCTCTCTCTTGAAGTAGATTCCGTGACCTAGAATGTATGTATCCCCTTCCCAGTTGTTTTTTTTTACAATTATATGTTGTTTGATATAAAGATTAAGAGAGTGGATTCGATTTTTAGTGAAACCCAGATTTTTTTTATTTTCTGTTACGAAGTTACATGCCAATTTGTTTAAATTTTACATGCCCTTTTGTTTTAATGTTACATGCCAGTTTGTTTTAAGTTACATGTGATTTGGTAATTTTGTTTTATAGTAAAATCAATCTCTTGTTGTTTTTTTTACAATTTTATGTTGTTTGATATGAAGATTAAGAGAGTGGATTCGATTTTTAGTGAAACCAAGATTTTTTTATTTTCTGTTACGAAGTTACATGCCTGTTTGTTTTAAGTTTACATGCCCTTTTGTTTTAATGTTACATGTCAGTTTGTTTTAAGTTACATGTGATTTGGTAATTTTGTTTTATAGTGAAATCAATCTCCCGTTGTTTTTTTACAATTTTATGTTGTTTGATATGAAGATTAAGAGAGTTAATTCGATTTTTAGTGAAAACCAGATTTTTTTTATTTCCTGTTACGAAGTTACATGCCCGTTTGTTTTAATTTTACTTGCCAGTTTGTTTTAATTTTATATGCTCGTTTGTTTTAATTTTACATGAAATCAAAATATTTTTTTCTTATGTTTTCTTGATTTGATTGCATTTGAGTTATGAAATGAAATCATCCTTAAAGCACCCAACACGATTTAACTGTAGTTGCACTCATTTTTTGAGCTGTGCTTTTTGGCATCTGTTTCCCCCCTATTTTTTTTTAATGAAACTTATGCAGTTCAAAATAAGTACAACAATAGGACACCGCCAACTGCATTGACCGTCCTCTCGAGCCCGTCAATGCCGCGCCTTTGCTTGGCCGTTTTTCTCTCATCGACGACGCTGCTTGGAGTGACTGTTCAAGCCCGTCAACGCTGCGACCAGTTCTGTGTTCAAACAGCAACACTGCGATAGGTTTTCAATTTTCAGGTGATTTTTTACAAAATACAACAATTAATCACTATTATCATTAAGAAAAAATAGGTTTTCTTGATTTATGACTTCGTTATTTGTCCTTTTTTGTTAGCTAGGTTTTGTGTTTTGTGTCTCAGGTTTCGTTCTTTTGGGTTTGTTTTGTTGATGTTTTGGGGTAGCTAGTTTTCTGGTTTACAATAGTTAAAGGCTATTTCTTTTTGGGGTTTTGTTGGTTTTCGGCTTCAGCTCTCCAGTAAATTTAGTGAATATCTATGCATGATTTTTGTTTGATGCTTTATATTGTGTTCTTTATCCTCATTTTGCTTAGAATTTTGTGGTTATGGTCTTTGATGTGTTTGATGTTGAGAAAGTAAAATCAATTTTTTTTTCTTTGTTCTAGGGCTGCTCTGATGATGTTGGAGAAGAAATATACATCAGCAACGAATATGGAGAAGAAAGCCACAACGTAGTAAGATGTATATCAGCAATGGAAGTTAGGAAGCAAGTTAGCTATGATGATGTTTCAATACGTATAGATGCTGTTATGTTTTGTTATTTTGTTTCTTGTATTTCGAGATTAATTACGTTTAAATTATAAATGTTAGTTGAATTCCTAATTACATGTTAGTTGTATTGAAATATACATACCGGGTCAATTTCAAGTTACATGCCAGTGGATTTCCAAGTTACATGTCACTTGTATTGAAATTTACATGCCTGTTGGATTCCAAGTTACATGCCAATAGATTTCCAAGTTACATGTCAGGTGAAGCCTAAATTACATGCCAATTGAAAGTTAAATGTTAGTTGCATTGTAATTTACATGCCAATTGATTTCCAAGGTACATGTCATTTGTATTGAGTTTAATTTGTGAGATTGCTTTACAGAGCAAGAAAAAGTCCCACTTTGCTTTGGTTGTTTTATCACCTTTCACCAAATCAAATCACTTCTTTAATCCGAATTATTAAAAAATAAATAAAAATTGTTTCATATTACATTACATTGAACTAATGAGTCACAAAGGGAGAAGAAGATATAAGCAATGAGAAATTAAGAAAGAGATTTAATAGATAAATTACAAGAAAGAGAAATGAATGGAGGAATAATTATTTGTAACCGATAAAGATGCACTAAAACTTCTAACCCCAAAAAACAGGATTACACGAACAATTTGTTCAAATAACAGAAGAAAAACTGTAAAGGTCTCTTGCACAATTAACTATTTTCCTTGTTCCTTCTTATTACATTTGAAAAAGTCTCTAATGGTCTGTATGCTCAAGTCTCTTTCTTGTTTTTCCCCCCTCAAACTTATCTATAGCTGCCTGAAGTTCATCTGTACCTCCAACGACTTTCATGGTGTAGAAATAGACCCTAAACACGAATGCTGTCAAGCCCCCGGCAACTACCACATTCTTGGTTTTAGGAGCAAGGCTACTGAATCCTGAAATCCCAGCCATCTCATAAGCAACAAGTCACTGCCTAACTGGTTATACTTACAAAGCTCCTGACCAAAACAAATGTGTTGGGGTTAGTCTTGTTTCTCTCGTCCCAATGACAACATGAAAGAAGATGTGCTAATACCAAATCAGATACATGTTGATCTCAATTTTTTCTTTAGCGAAAACAAAACGGGGAAAACGAAAAAAATATACATGCTTTCTAGTCAAACAACCTCAGTTACATTATATGATTTTGCTAACAACGAAAGAAATGCCAAAATTATTGGAAGAACTGGAAGCATTTTGAATGTTCTTAAGGTTTCACCTTGTGTAACCAAAAATCTAAGCAATAAAGTTTTACATAGAAGTGGCAAAAAAGGCAGTACAAGGGTGGGGATGAGTTCCACATTCCATCCCCAGATTGGTCCCCACCCACCTTCGTAATTTGTCACAATACCATTGATTTTTCCAAAATGTGGACTATTATCTATCAAGCAGTACTTTTTTTTTATGAAAAACTGTGCTAACTTTAACTGAAACATTTTACCAAAATGTTTATGGATGGTCTTTTAGAAATCTCTGTTCTATGATCTATCAATTCATGTTTTGAAAGCGAAGAAGGCTATATCCAATAAGAAAAATAATTTGAAGATGGAAATATGGTAATCTTACAAAAAGATGATGAAGATGAAGCAAAAAACACTCTGTAAATCTCATTACTCATAATAAAACAATTAAAGTATAGCATCTAATTAGATATTGTTGATGAAATTGTCTCTTCTCCTAATATTGAATCATTATGTATCTCTAAAATTCATGTCCCTGACAGAAATACAAGATTAGAGTTTTATCCAGAAAATAAAAAATGTGAATCAATATTGTATTAGATAATGACATGATTGTTGAAAGACTCATTTAAAGCGAACAGATTTAATTCAAAAACACTTCATCACCTCCTTGTTCCATAAACATTACAAAACCATTCAATCAGATACCATGATTTTTCTACACTGCTTTGACACCATGAAATCCGATAATTATAAGATATTATCAATATGATAATATAAGATATTAAGCAACTAAAATAATCCGTAAACACACAAAATCAAAAACAATTCGTAAACACACAATATTGATGTCCTTGTTTTAAAACGACACGATAGTTGAAAAACAATCCGTAAACACACAAAATCAAACTAAACTTAAGATGTTCATCACTAACAATCTGGAAACACACATTATCAAACTAAACTTACAATTGCTAGACTAAACTCAACCTTGATGAATCTAATAACAGGAAGGTTTTCACATCCAAAAGCTATCACCCCATTTCAAATACCAATAATGGTATAATAATTAATAAGGTAACAATCAAGCATCAAATACCAGTAGTACACAAGAATTAATGCAATTCCTCCACACTAAAAGTACGCAAAACAGAATTCAAAGAACACATTGAAATTGGACTTCCAATTTCAACCCATTAACCAATCACCCCAAACATACTCCTTCAAAACCATATACTTATCTTAAAACCAAATTACACAAAAAAGATGATTAGGGATCACATAATGATCAAGGTGCCAAAATTCAACTATTATTGTAACATCAAAGACCTAACAAACAAAATATATTATCAAAAATTCTTCAAAAGAGTTCATTTATCATATACTGATCTACCCAAAAAGTTGTCTAATTTGTGGCCAGATTTGTCGAGACCCACCTTTGTTCATATGGTAGAGTTAGAAAAATTACCTTTACCAAGCTTCTAAGACGCCGAGCAGCAGCGGAAGGTTGTTGAAGATTGCATCGACGAGAGGTGCGGGGACGGCAACAAGTCCGACGACGCCGACAGAGGTGCGACAACGGCTGTCTCTTCTGTTCTTTTCTCTCTCTGCAACGACGGCGAGCAGCAGAGACGCCGAGCGGCGGCGACTGGAGGTGACGACGATCTCTTTCTTCTCTTCCCTTCTCTCTCTTTCATCTTTTTTAATTTTGGTTGTTTTTATTGGAGGATGGTTTCAACCCTAACAAAAAAATACCTCATTTTTACCACCCACCCACTGACATTTTTTAAAAAAAAAAAAAATTTCAAATTTACGGGCATTGTTGTCCAAAAATGGTCAAAAGTGACGAAAACAATAAAAAATAACCTTGTGGCTAAAAACAATAACCCCATAAATTTTTTGGCTCATTATGATTTCACCCCATATATATATATATATATATAGCAGTGAATTCATAAAGAGCCAAAAAATTTATGGGTTTATTGTTTTTAGCCACAAATTTGTTTTTTATTGTTTTGCCACTTTTGACCATTTTTGGACAACAATAACACTAAATTTGAAATTTAAAAGAAAAGAAAAGAAAAGAAAAGAAGTCAGTGAGTAATAAGAACGAGGACAGAAGAGAGAAAAAAGCAGTTAGGTTTTTTACATCAGTGTAAAACGATCAAAAGTAAAAAACAAGAAAGAGAAGAGATCATTGCCGCTCGCCGTCGCCTCGCACCTTTGTCGCCGTCGCTGCCGCTCACCGTCGGCTCACCACCCTTCTCCCCGTCACTACCACTGCCACCGAATCCACCCATCTATTCCTCAGGTTTGCTTCTTATCTCTTCCAAAACGTGTTGAAAATGTCGAATCTTTTTTGTGATTTTTTGCTTTGTTTTTTAAGTTTATGGGAAATTTGATTGTTTTTTTGGGTTTGTGAAGGGTGGATCCGTGAATTGGTTGGTTTTGGTGGATGATATGTGAGTTTTGTGGAATTGGTTGCTTTGTCTTTTTCCGTGATTTAGTTTATTTGCAAATGCATCAGTATATCTTGTGAATCCATGATGTCATTTTATTGATTGGTTCATTGAAAATAGATGGATGACTTGAGCCTTCAAGTTAAATGCCTCTAATGATTTTGAATCATGTTATTCTCATCCTTGTCTTGCGCACTTGGATTTGATATAGAAGGTGTTTATACAATATTCTAAAGTTCTAATGATTATAAGAGACAAAGGGTGTGTGAAAAATATCCAAAAGCATGTTTTACACTCGGCCATTCGCTCTTTCTTAAATTCAAATTGGTGGGTACTTTGTTCATCCACATGAAGTAAGTAACCAATGATTCAATGAGTGTAAATAGATTTATTAATTTTATTGTCTGCTTGAAATCTTTGATATATATATATATATATATGGGAGTTGATATGATTGTAATGTTTGCCAAATGTGAACTTGAACTTATCATCTGTTAAACAGTTACATAATAACATGTGACATGTGAGTTGGGGTTAGACTGTGAAAGGATGAATTTAGAGGGATTTAGGAAAGGGGCAAACAATATGTGAGTTGGACCGATCTAGATTCATTTTAATGATATGTGTGTTTTTGTGTTTTTGGGACTGGTGATATGTGAATTTTATTCCTTTTAATCAAGGAGATGTATTTAGATTTGGTCTTGCTTGGAATGCTAATGGTTGTTTTGATGAATTGGGTGTTTTCTGTTTACAAAGTGGTTGATAACCGGGTTGTTAGATGTTTAATGTTGAATAAGCAGATCTTCGTATGTGGTCTTTTTTCTTTGTTGAGGGGGGTTTCTTTTGACTAGTGCTGTATTTTTCTTGATTTTAGAAATTTGCAAACTTCTTTCATTTTTATTTTATGTAATGTAGTATTTTGTTTTTCTTTGACGGGGTGGGGTGCATATCAGTTTGAAAGTTTCTTTGAAGTTTAGCACTCTTAGTCATAAGATGTGTTGGTGTTGGAGTTCAAGGACCTTCGAAATCTCCTGAAATTTGTTATTAGGATTTATTAGTTAAACAATCTTGTTCGGAAAATGCCTGATTGATTGAATGGTAACCTTATTTTCTTTTCCATATTTGTTATTTGATTTAGATTTTTCAGAATGTAAATGTATATTTTGCGTAGTTGTGGGTGCTGCCGTATGGTCTACTTTCTTCACTTTGTGGCTTTTGTCATGGACTCACTTTGTGCTTATTTTTTATTTGTAACATGTAACTAGGAGTTGATTGGCATGTAATTTGGATTGATTGACATGAAACATAGTTTGTATTAATTGGTTGTCTTCTCTTGATTCAAATATTAGTGGAGTTTTGACATTTAGAAGTTCATCTTGGTCATTTAGTAACAGCAATGATGGTGCTATATTTTCACAATTCTACTTTGTTTCCTATTTTTCAGATTTTAATTGTTTTGTTACAATGTACTTTGGTGATTCATTCCAACCATATTGCATAAAGCCAGGATATTTCGATCAGAATGGCATACCTTCTAGGCTTCTAGAAGATGTTTCATGTGGCATGATTAGGTCCGAAGAAGAAGTGTCCACCTCAAAAAGACAATGCAAGTTGTGATGTTTCAAGCGGCATGCTTGTTGTTTGAAAACTGTAATTAGGGATAGGGTAAAGAACCATACCCCTTTCTAGGAAAGATATGGCACTTGATATTTCTTTTCAAATTGTGTACCAACAAACTGATACTATTATGTAGTACAATGTAAATTGCAATGCATCTAGCATGTAAATTGCAATTACTGGCATGTAAATTGGATTTTACCTGACATGTAACTAGGAAATTAATTGGCATGTAACTTTCAATTTAACTGGCATGTAACTTAAAACAAAACTAGCATGCAACTTTGGATTCAATTGACATGTAACTTGGAATAAAACTCTAACTTTGAATCCAATTAACATGTAAATTTCAATATAACTTAAAAGTTAGAGTTATATGTCAGTTGATTTTAAAGTTACATGCCATTTGATTCCAAGTTATATGTGAGTTAATTTTTTAAGTTACATGTCAATTAAGTTTTAAATTACATGTCAATTGACTTTCCAACTTACAAGTCACGTTATATGCCAGTTGATTTCCAAGTTACATGTAATTTGATTTCCATGTTACACACCAATTGAGTTTCAAGTTACATGTTATTTAATTTCTAATTTACATGTCAGTTGAGTTTTCAAATTATATGTCATTTGATTTTTAAGTTACATGTGAGTTGATTTTCCAAATTACATGCCAGTTATGAATTTCAAGTTACATGTGCCCAAATTCCTAATCAAATAAAATCAGCATAATCACAAACCAAACATGTTCTTATGTATGTGTTGTGTATCCATGTGGTGTGCTTTAACCGGACATTTGGGGAAAGCAATTACCGCTAGGTAGCTTCAAATCAAGCTCGATTTCATTCATGATTTTCATGAATGGAGACTTGTATAAATAAAAAGGGTATTTTAACTTTCTCCTATCAATAATATTAATTTACCAATAAAAGAAACTCTGGGAATTAATAAGGGCTTTTTGCTACTCAAAACTCAATAGTCTACTGTCTACACAAGCACAAATATGGTAAAAAAAACCACATGGAGTGCCTACAGTCCTACACCTATTATTCATTATTATAGTCTAGCAAATAAAAAAACAAACAAATGCAAATGCTTGTTGATGTTCAAACAATTCGGTGTTTCATGAACCAATTAAATTTAGATCTAGAATATACTTTGGAATTTACCTCTCCTTGTGTTTCTCGAGGAATATCTGCAACAACTTTCAATGAGCAATTGGCAGATCTGTAAAAAATCGTTCAAATTACCGCATTAATCACAGTAACATTTCAAAACCAGTCAACAATTGAAAGGAATCAAACCATATTATCTTGAAATTAAAAGACGTTAGACTGACCTCCATTGTTAAGAGTCTCCGGCAGCTGTTGATTTGTCTCCACGGAGTTGGAATTCCCTTCCAAAGCAAGTTTCAAAATTGTCTCAGTCTGCTAAATCATTCGTCGAATTATAAATAAGGGATTAAATCTGTTGGTCAGTCCAAGATTGAAACCCCTAATAGATAGGAATCATCATCTCCGATCGGGCGGAGGGAGGTTTTGAATAAAGAGTAAAAGTGCTGGAGGCCAAGTTTGATGGAATCGTGAGAGCGGAGGATGTGGGAGAGATGGAGAGAAGACGAGGGTTTGTCATCGAGGAGAGATTGGTAGAGACTCGACAAGTGAATGCAGTGAAAAGTTAGGAAGACAAAATGGAGGGTATCAGGAGAAGAAATCTGGGTATGAGGTGGACGAAATCTGGGTTGGAGGTGGAGTTGGAGGTGGACGAAATCTGGGAAGAGAAGAGAAATGTTATCCGTGAGAGAGAAAGAAAGAGAGAGAGAGAGAGAATATCTGATTGAAATGAAATGTTATCAGGTGAAGAGATTGAAAATTTGGGTGGGAAAATTTGGAGCAAGTAAAACAAAATGGAAGGCAATTTTGGCAATTCAAGCCTAAAGATGACAAATATAATCAAAAATAAATTTGTAGTTAAAAATAATAAAGTAATAAATTTTTTGTTCATTTCTTGCAATTTCCTCTCATATATATATATATATTCTCGTGTTTAAATATTAATGCATGCATATTATTTTGAGCTTCAATTTCAGGGAAAGAGCAGGCAGCTTGTTGGTACATTTTCGGCAACGGATTTAAGGGGATGCCATTTTGCATTGCTGCAGACGTGTTTACCTCTAACAGCTCTAGAATTTACAGAGACTATGCGAAAAAGCCCTTTATTTGCAGCTTCTTCCAACACAATTCAATCGAGAGAACTGATAACATGTCATGTAGATTCACCTTTTTCTGAAGTTATCAACAAGGCGTTGACCAAACACGTCCACCGAGTTTGGGTTGTGAACCAGGGCTTGCTCGCTGGTGTCGTTTCTCTAACAGACATGGCTAGGATTCTAAGAGTGTCACTGCTATCGGATCCGCAGGTAATGTGAGTGATTCAGGATCGATACCACTGTTTTTTTACAATATATTGCAAAGGTTTGTGGTCTTCGTAATTAAATGAAACGGAGCTTATTAACGTATTATGGATGTGTGTTTTTTTCTACCTTATTAGATCGTTGGGAGTCCTTTGATGTGCTGACACATCTGCACTTTTTGTTGTCATGAATTCCATACCATAATTATTGTTTCTTGTTATAAACTAATAGATAGAATGCAATTGGAATGGTGAAGAGAAAGAAGCACTAAAAATAATTGCAGTTTTTTGGCTTGTAGTACGATTTACTTGATACATGTCTTTTTACTGATCATCAATGAGAAAATTTGTATGTATTTAAGGAATTAAGATTACTAAACCTGGGGTCTCAATTAAGAATTTTTTTTTTCCATTTCATCAAGAATTCCGCGAAGCAAATACCACATAAAGGTCTTGATCAATATGTATTCCACTCCTACATTAGACCATAATTGCTTTCACAGAAACACACTTAAATGAAATTACTGACAAATTAAAGCATGTAGAAAGTTTTAGCAGTTAGCACCCCCAAGTCCTGTAATCAAAACCTCACTAGAAAGCTTTTTTGCCTCCTGCTTTCCAGTTCTGCATTTCCAAAGAATTGAAGATTAATGTTCAATATAGTGGAACAACTCAAGACCAAACATATTTTATATTCTTAATAAATCGGTCGCTCCATTACACTTCTTGCTTATCGGTCCTTAGTTCCTTACCAAAATCCCTATCAATGGTTCAGAGCATCATTATGGGGACGGTGAAGAGCATTCAACGTTTCTTTAACAGTCTAACTGCATTTTTTACCACGACCAATCGGATTTGATTTAAGATCTAAATGGACTTTAACATAAACTCTACATCATGAAACCAGACTATATATTTGAATAAATCCTCCTCTATTTGCTGCATGTCGAGAATTCTTTATTCGATCATACTTTTAAAACTATTACATAACTCAAAAATAGTAAGTATATGTAATTTTATTATATAAGTGCTGAGATAAGTTATAATGAATAAAAAAAAAACGTGACTTTAGAAAACAACTTTCATTTTCATTAATAATAAAAATCAAATAAACATTTAAGTACAAAAATTAAATTAGAAAAAAGGTTGTTTACCTTATAAAATTTTGAATTTAATTAAAATAAATTATTTGACATATATGTCTAAATTTAATATAAAAAATATCTAAAATAAATTACAAATTATAAATTAAATTTAGGTCCAATAAATTCAGTAGAGGCAAAGACTCTATCCGGTTTCTTTTTTAAAAAAAATTAAATAATTTTTTAATGATTTATTTTTCGATTTTAAGATAAATAATAAAAAATAGGATATAAATGATTTTATTTTGACTTCATAAGGATAATAAAAATATTTTAAAAGATTTAATATACGCTAAAATAGATTATTCTAATCACTTCCAAAAAATAACGTGTTACATGTTTTTTAAAATCACATCAACACTTTTAGAAGACTAATGAATTTTTAGATACCTGATATAAATAAGTAAATAGACAGTGTCAAAAAAACAAATGAAATTTTAGATTTGCATTTTTCAGTAACAAAATCATATATTTCATACTCCCAATCCTATCGGCACCAATGTTTTTGTCCCTAAATATCTATATTTATATATATTCCTTATTGCCTAATTTTATCGTAGTACATGTCATAAATCTCCTTCAAATTATATGTATTTTTTTTTTTTTTTTTTTTTTTTTTTTTGAAGAACAAATAAACATTACAAACTACAAACACACACGGCGATCCGCCGCCACCATAGAATAAACACAAGGAGGGAATTCCTCCAGCCAAAACATGTCCTCAACACAGGAGAGACCGTTTTTGGCTAACACATGGGCTACTTGATTAGCCTTCCTAGGGACAAAATTAACAGACAAACACCTCATTTGATCTAAAAGAATGAGAATTTCACCAATATAAGTCCCTACATCAGAATAGAACACAACCTTAGCCTTAATCCATCCCACCACAACTTCGGCGTCCGAATCAATCCTACAAGGAAAAATACCAGCATCTCTAGCCAGCTGGAGACCTCTAAGAATGGCTCCCGCTTCAACCACTTGAGGAGGAAATGTAGCTTCAATCCTTTGAGAACTACAAGCCAACAAAAGCCCCTTTGAATCTCTGATAACAACCCCAAAACCCACCAGCCGCTCAGCCACATTCAGCGCTGCGTCACAATTTATCTTGAAGCAACCAGAAACAGGTGGGATCCAACTTGGATTCTGAAAGGGACTGCACCCATAAGCCTCTCCTCCACCACCCCAATACCTTGAAATTCACTAATAAAGGCACTAGCCCATTCCACCACCTCCACCTCTTTGTCCACATATGACTCATGAACATAGGCATTGCGCAGGGACCAGATTTTCCAAAAACACACACAAATCAACTCCAAATCTTGTCTTTCCAACCTTACAAAACAGTCAATAATAAAATCAAAAAATGAAATTTACCCTTGTGATTGTCCAGCAATTTTAGATACCATACAGCTCGCACCAGCTTCAACTTCTTGCAGCTCCAAAGGGCATAAAGGATGGATTCACTGCTATCTTTACACAAAGGACAGAGATTGAAAACTGGTATTCTACGCTTCACTAGAACATCAAAAGAAGGAAGCATATTATCACATGCTTTCCAAACAAAAATCAAAATCTTAGCAGGTAATTTTAGTTTCCACATGGACTTCCACCAAGAGAAGGAAATATCCGAAAAAGAATTCGAATTAGAGAAACCAGCCTCCAAGTGAATATTACACCCAACCCAATACCCACTTTTAGCCGAAAACTTACCCTTCAAATCATAGTGCCACTGGAAAGAGTCCTTTCCCCGACTTCTACCTAAAGGAATACTCAAAATAGCAGACGAATCGTCCTCACAAAAAAACAGAATTCAGTAAATCCACATTCCACAAACCTGAGGGAGAAAACAACTGGTTCACCGTGGCATTTTCACCCAATAGTGGAGGAGAATAAGGCCTAAACGTAGAAGGTCTCGGTATCCATCGATCTTTGTAGATGCGGATAGTTGCTCCATCGCCTACTCTCCATCTCGTACCAGCCAAAATGATTTCTTTACCCCACATCAAACTTTTCCATAAAAAGGAAGCCGAAGGCGTCGACTTAGCATCCAGAAGAGAAACATCTGGAAAGTAGCAGTCTTTAAGTACCCGGGCAGCCAAAGACTCCTCATTAGACATAATTCTCCAACATTGGTTAGAAAGAAGGGAATGATTGAATACCTCCAAATTCCTAAACCCCAAACCTCCTCTACTCTTAGCCTCACATAATTTGGACCAAGAGCACCAATGAATTTTCCTCGAATTATCTCTACTACCCCACCAAAAACGTGCGCACAATCGATGAACCTCATTAATGATACTCTTAGGAAGCCTGAACATATTCATGGAATAAGTGGGAATGGCATGTATAACAGCTTTTATTAAAACTTCCTTTCCTCCAGTTGACAAGAACTTGTCACGCCAACCCTTAAGTTTGTCCCAAATCCTGGAAATGATGCCAGTAAACAGGTCCTTCTTCCTTCTACCAGTAAAACATGGAAGCCCTAAATACCTCTCATGACAATCAACCACACGAACACCAATGAGAGCAGCCATCTGAGAACAGTCGGAAGACGAAACCGAGGGACTTACACACATAGTAAATTTCTCAAAATTAATAATCTGCCCAGATGCCTTAGCATATATATCTAAAAAACTCTTAATCAAACAACAATTTGCCACCGTGGCCTTAGCAAATAAAAAACAATCATTTGCAAACAACAAATGTGAAATAATCGGACCACCCTAACTACACTTAAAACCCTGCAACTCCCCCGAACCTACAGCATTATTCACCAAACTTGAAAAACCTTCCCCACATAGTAGAAACAAATAAGGAGAAATCGGGTCGCCCTGCCGCAGCCCTCTAGTCGGCTTTATATTGCCGCAGATTTCACCATTCAAAACAAAAGAAAACGACACCGTAGAAATACAACGAATAATAAGACTAATCCACTTCTTAGAGTACCCCAAACCACGCATCATCTGCTCAATAAAAACCCATTCCACACGATCATAGGCCTTCGACATATCTAGCTTGACTGCCATGGACCCATACTTCCTCTTCCTCCTCTTAATACGATGCATACACTCAAAACTAATCATAACATTATCAGAAATCAACCTTCCTGGTATAAAGGTGCTCTGAGCTTCAGAAATAACTCCATCCAACACAACCCGAAACATATTAGCTATAGTTTTAGCAACAATTTTATAAATTACATTGCAAAGACTGATTGGCCTAAAGTCTGAAATTTTCTCTGAAACTACTTTCTTAGGGGTAAGCATAATAAGGGTATCATTCATCTTCTCCATCGAAGCACCATTATTGAGACACTCCAAACATGCCCTGATCACGCTTGGACCCACCTTATCCCAAAACTTCTGGTAAAAAAGTGCAGAAAACCCATCCCTAACCGGAGCCTTCGTCGCACCCATCTCAAAAACCGTTGTCCTAACTTCCTCCTCAGAGAAAACAACATCCAGAAAAAGAATAGACGAAGAAGACAGTTTAGGAACAACAATCTCCAAAACTTTTCCAATATCAGTCTGCGCAGGGAGACTAGACTTATAAAGCTTACTAAAATAATCCAATAAAATATCCTCCATTCCACTCATAGAATCATGCCACTTACCATCTCCATTCAATAAACCTTTAATCTTATTGCGGCTTTTCCTAACTGTAGCCTTCATGTGGAAGAAACGCGTATTGCGATCTCCATACTTCAGCCACTCGATACGTGATCTCTGTTTCCAGTATCGCTCCTCCTTCTCCAAAGCATAATCTAACTGGGATTCAATCAATTGAACCTTCTGCCAGGACCCCGGAAAAACATTATTATAGGCATGTTGAAGCTCCATCTTCTTATTAATAATAGTCTCTTTTAGCCTCCTGTTACACCTATTATTCCATCTCTCAAGACTAGAACCACACACCTTAATATTATCCAAAACCCCCTCCACCATAGAAAACTCACTCCTATCAATCCACTCCCTCGAAATCAGCTATCTACATTCACTATCATCAGACCAGCTATCCTCAAAGTAGAAATGACGCTTGCTCCTGGACTCACCAGTCTCTACAGAAATCTCATTTAAATTTAACAAAATCGATCGGTGATCTGAATGCCAGAAATTCAAGTGAGACACCACAAAATTTGGAAACAACCGTTTCCACTCCAGCCAACCAACACACCTATCAATTCTCTCAAAAATCAACTCAACACCCTCTCTTTTATTGCACCACGTGAACTGAGGCCCAACATACCCTAAATCTTCCAACCCACTATCATCAAGAGCTTCCCTAAAAGCTGCAATATTTTTCCAATCCTTTGGTTCCCCTCCCATCTTCTCAGAACCATTCAACACTTCATTGAAATCACCCACACACACCCATGGCAAGGAATACATACTAGCCAGCCTTTTCAACAACACCCAAGAATGAATTCTTTGGTTGATATCCGGATTACCATAGAAGCCTATAAGCCTCCACCACTGACTATCATTAGACTTTAAACGAACATCTATATGAGCCACCGAAAAACTCAACAGAACCACTTGAATATCTGCTGCCCAAAATAAGCATAACCCACCTGAATTACCTAGACTATTAACAACTAATTTCCCCACAAATCCAAGTTTCACCCGCAAACACTCCATCCTAGCATGGTTAGTCTTTGTTTCCATCAAAAACATTATATCAGGGTTCAACACCTGCTTTTGAGAAAGCAAGGAATTGAATGCTCGGGAACTCCCCAAACCCCGAGCATTCCACGACATAATTTTCATCAAGATCAGCGGGCCATCGAAAACTGGCTGGCCGATATAATAGCTTCCACATATGAAGATAAACCCACATCACTGGTAACATCCACAGAAGATACACACTGTAATCCCCCCTTGCTCGTTTGCTGATCTCTTACCACTACTTGACCATAATTTATTCCTTTCGTAACAATGTTCTCCCCCAGCTTTCTAGATTTCTTACTCACCGAAAAACCATCGGTAGCCCCTATATCAATTTTTCGCTACCCTTTTTGCACCTTAGAATTTTTCTTACAAATCCCCAAATTCCCAATTCGTGGAATCCTAATTCTGCTCCTCCCAAATTTAATACCCCCACCCCGATTCACTACCGGATCCCTCACAATGGGTATATCCAATTTCACCTCACACTGATTAGAAACAATAACAAGATCAGTAAACCCATCCCCAACTGGATTCAAAATAGGCCCAACATTACTACAGGGCACAAAAGATGATAACTTAGAAATCTCATCAGACCCATGTGCTTTAAGGTCCATCCCACTTATCTCCTGATCTTTAAAAATCAGCCCACTAGAACCTGGACAGTCCCCCAACGAACTTGATCTACACGTTTCCTCCACCTCCTTGGCATTAATTACCTCCCTTACTGTCCCATTTCTAACTAATATCTCCGCCCCTTCAAATTGCTTCTGTGATTCACTGACATCCTGCATCAATACCATATCTTCAGTCATAGCCTCTTTATCCCCTGACGCCATCACATCTCCAATCACTAACCTCTGCTTTAGAACCCTACTAGCTTCGGATCTAGAAATGCTATCATCATTCATGACACCATGTGTACCAACCTCCTCTCTATGCATCTGCAGCATGTATTCTTCCCCTATTTCATTATTCTGATTAATTCCTCCATTAACAGGCAGGAAGGATAATCCCTTTTGATTATTGTAACTGATACTCCTACTAATACCTGATGCTTGAAGCCAGAGACCAAAAGGAAAACTTGCCTTCCCATTAACAATAGGAACCGGCTCTATCTCTGAGCACTCCGAAGTAATATGACTAACCATCCCATATTTAAAACAATGATTCGGAAGCCTCTCGTATCGAAGAACCACAGTTGTAATAACACCATCTCCTAGAATATCCACCCTCAAACAGCGAGATAAAGATCTTCCTATATCCACACGTACCCTCACTCTCATAAATTTCCCTACACAGTCCCCTGATGCGCCACCCTCAACATCAAGAACTTCATCTATCAAAGCTCCCAAGAACCTCCCTATCTCCCTCGACATACACAATATAGGGACCTGATGTATCTACACCCAAAAGTCTGCTTTATTGAATCTAAGGGACTCTATAGTACCCTTCCCAACCGGTTTATCCATAGCTAAAAGGGCATTGTCGAAGCTCCACGGCCCACCCGAAATAACCCTTTAAAGTGAAAACTAAAAATATTTCCTGTCACTGATTCGATATCCACACCCTTTTTGATATGCCATATTTTCCCCATAACACGAATAAACGCTCCTCTGTTAACTCTCTTACTCGTAAGAATTTTCCCCACTATACATAAAGACATCCTTTGTTTAGCCTCAACCATAAGTTCATCGCTAAGCGACTGAACAGGACAGTCACGACTATTAATGGACAAAGAAGCACACAATGATTCTATGTCTTCTGAATCCATAATAGTGAACAAGAAATAGATCCCTGAAATAAAGAAGAAAAAAACCAAAGAAAAACACTATCACACTACTCTCACTCAACTTTCAGAGAGAAAAACAGAGGAAAGACGTTTTTTTTCCTTCAAATTATATGTTTGAATTTGTGTTTTTCTACCATTTGTATCAGATATAATTTTTCGATGTCACACTTCAATGTGACGTGACATTATTTTAGTCGGTGATCGGCTATATGCACCCTAGTAATGGATTATCAATTTATTTTTAATGTTAAAAATAAATATCTTTTGCATTAAAAGAAGAGTGTAAACGAGCCACGTTGGCAAGCTTTATACACAACAACTGCACGTGGCAAATTCTAGCTGAGCCACGCAAATTCGAGCATTGGAGTCTCTCTGCTTCCTGTATCTTCCATTCTATTGAATCGAATTGAATTTGACAGCTGTATCCATCTTCCTTTCTATAGAATCGAATCTGAACACGTCTCTCTGCTTCCTATATCTTTTCTCGGCCGGTAACTTTCAAGTAGCAAATAAAGAAAAGCCAAAGATGCAGCAGCAAATAAGTCAACGGCTGAGAGAGACTAAAGTAAAGGATCTAACGGCAGAGAAGAGGAGGCTAGTGGAGGTGCCATACACGACGTCTCTGACACACGCCATGAATGTATTTGTTGCCAACAAGGTGGTGGCGGTGCCAGTGGCTGCGCCGCCGGGGCACTGGATCGGTGCTGGTAGGTCCATGATCATGGAGTCTGATAAGCACACTGGGGCTGTACGGAAACACTATATAGGGATGCTTACTATGCTTGATATCTTGGCACACATTGCTAGTGATGATCAGATCAACGGTGGAGGTGGAGGTGGAGGTGGAGGTGGAGGTAGTGGTGATGATGGGTCTGATATTGATAAGAAGATGTCGGTCCCTGTTTCATCAATCATAGGGCATTGTCTTGAAGGACTCAGTTTGTGGACTTTAAATCCTAACACCAGGTGACCTATTCATTTATGGGGCTCTTGCAAATATAGCCCATCCCAACAATGATTTTTAGGAAATAGCCCATTGGGAAAAAAAGTGCATATGTAGTCTTTCTTGATATTGACTTTCTAGGAAATAGCCCTTGTAAGACAATAATGCCCTTCACAATTAAACCGTGCAAAATGACTCAATTACCCTCTTACATTGTGTAAGGACGAAATTGCCCTTCTCTTCTTCTCCTTCAGTTGACTGAAGAAAACCAAAACTTTCAGAAATTTCGTCTTCTCCATCCTTCTCCTGTCGACCGGAACTGTCTCCATCGAAGTTGGGTCAGTCATTCTTCCTTGGCTCTTCTTCTCCATCGTTCTCCTGTCGACCGGAATCCACTCCATCGAAGTTGGGTCCTCTCCGCTGGAATCTTTCTACCGACCGTAATGTCGATGGCGACGGCGATCGGAATGTTGACAGTGCCGCCACCTCCTTCAATCGAGCTTCACTGTCAAGTTTGAAATCGAGCTTCACTGTAAGTCCCGTCATCACACTTAAGTTTCCCATGTTATTGAATCTCTCGGTCTTTTGTTGTTGCCTTGTTTAAATTTGAGACGCTTTTGATAGAATGAGGGATTGATTGATGGTTTTGGATTTGTTGCCCATGAATTGGGGTTTGTGTATGTAGTATTTTTGGGTTTAGTTAAGGTGTTTGATGAAATGCCACATTAAGCTCTTAAGAGGGGCAGTATTATTGTAGTTAAGGTATTTAGTTATGTTGGGTGCACACATCGTCCTCACTATCACATGAATAACTGGAAGAAAATGCACTCTGGTGAATAGTGTTGTATGGTTTGTTTTCACATTTATTGTGTTGTATGGTTTGGTGGGGAAAAGGTTTAGGGAATTTGTATGTGATTTTCTGAGGGTTGATGGTGTATGGATGATTGTTTGTGTTGATCGGTGCTGAACCAAAAGAGGTTTCGCTATTGTTGTTGGTTGATGGTGTATGTATATTTGTTTGTGTTGATCTGTGTTGGTTGTTGATGGTGTATGTATATTTGTTTGTGTTGGTTGGTTGACCAAAACAGGCCCCTGTTATTGATCCCATTTGATTTTGCTTTTGTTATTGGCTGCTGTTATTGATTGTGGAAATTGGAAACATAAGATGAGCTAAGCCCGGGAGGAATGTGTAGGCCTGGGAGGAATGTTTTAGGCCTGGGAACCATTCGTAGGCCTAAAAGAATTGTTCCTAGGCCCTGACCTGATTTGAATGACAGTAATTGTTGTTGTTATAACTGTTATTGACTGAATTATTTTTATTTTTTTTTCAGGGTCTAAGGATACCATGTCTTGGGTGTTAGTTCAGTGCAGTGAGCATTCGAAGCATAACGCATTGACAAGTCCTATTTCGTTTTCAATACGTCTAACTAAAAAAGACAAAGGAGCATACGAGGAATTGGTGGAAACGATATACTAGCGGACAGGGGTTAGTAGAGACCAAATTCAGTTGAAGCTAACTTTGCATGTGGAAACGGGGGATGATAAACTTACATTGTCTATTGTGAGTGACGACGATGTACAGTTTGTGATTATGCATAAGGAAAAAGGTTGGGCCACAATTGATGTTGAATTTGTCAACAAACATGAATTTCGATCTCCACCAAATCAAATACAATCAGAATGTACAGTCTCTCCTGTTAAACACACCGATATTCCACGGTCTCCGGGCAGTACTCCTAACTTTAAATCAGTTAGTGGCAGCAATAATCCGGTTGCTTCACCCGGATTTACATCAGCAGGAAATGAACAACCGACGCCAGCATCTACTACCAAGCATGTAGTTGTGGATAGTTCTGAAAGCATAGATAGTTCAGGAAGGTCTGATAGTTCTAAAACCAGTGATACAGAAGATGAGAGTGCTGATGATGGTGGGCTAGCGGCAAGAGTTCCTGTAACAGAAGAACGAGGGGTGAGTGGAACAGCCAACAGTTCTTCACCGTCCTTGAACACACGGTGGACAGTATCAGGTTCAGATCTTTACTCAATACCAGCCGTTCGATCAGTGGATGTGTTTCAAAATCCAGGGGACCAAGGTCCATTATACAAAGGACAGATGTTCAAGGACAAGCCTACATTGAAGAGTGCTGTAGGGTCGTATGCATTTAGAGAGAGGTTTGAGCACAGGATTTCACGATCTTCCAATACACGATTCACTGCGCAATGTAGTCAAAGAAGTTGTGGATGGGTTCTTCGTGCATGGAAGTCGAATAGGGGGACTTATTGGCATGTGAAGGCGTTTGTTAATGAGCACACATGTGAGAGAAATGACAACTACAACGTTGAATTCAAACGTGTAAGTGCTGCTGTGATAGGGGATTTGTATGCAAGTAAATATCGTGATCCCGGGCGCATAATCCGTCCTAAAGATATAGTTTTTGAGATGATGGACCAGCATGGCATACACCTCTCGTACAACAAAGCCTACAGGTCGAAGGAGCACGCTTTGAGTCAGGTATTCGGTGATCCGTGGGAATCCTTTCAGAGGTTGCCGTCTTATTTTTATGTTTTGGAACAAGCGAACCCCGAGACTATGACAAAGATCAAGACCGACTCGAGAAACCGGTTGAAATATGCATTCATGGCAATTGGAGCCTCTATAGAGGGGTTCAATTTTGTTATTAGGCCGGTTATATGCATCGATGCTACCCACTTGAAGGCTAGGACTAGGGGTGTTTTGTTAGTTGCGGTGTGCAAAGATGGAAACGGGATGATATACCCTTTGACATTTGGGTTTGCAAACTCTGAATGCACAAAGTCTTGGACTTGGTTTTTGAAGAAACTCCGTAAAGGGATCCAAAATCCGGACCGTGTGATGTTAGTATCGGATCGGCACAATGGTATATTCAATGCAATGGAAGCCATATTCCCAGATGCCGCACATGGGATTTGTGTGTACCACATGGCACAAAATCTGAAAAGATTTTGCAAGCAGAGGGATGATGTGATGATTCTTTACTATTGTTCTGCGTATGCATACCGTATGGAGGACTTTGACCGTTTCATGGGTGAGTTGAAAGAAACTTCTCCTAAGGTTTACGATGAGCTCCTGGCCGTTGGGGTAGAGAAGTTTTCACGTGTACATAGTCCTAGACTAAGGACCTCTTTTATGACCACCAACATTGCCGAGTCAATGAATTCTTGTCTACTTTCGGTCCGAAAATTGCCTATCACAGCAATGGCGGAATGTATCAGAGATTTGTTGCAAAGGTGGTTCTACGATCGTCGAAAAAATGCACATGAAATGTCTACATACTTGACAACCTTGACAACGTTTGCAGACGAATACATCAAAGATCGTTTAGATACAGCGAATAAGTCTGAGATTCACCCCATTCACCATAAAACATTTATGGTAGATGACAAATGGATTCCTAGAATCATCGACCTTGAAAACAGTTCTTGCTCATGCCGTGAATGGGATTTAGATGAGTTGACGTGTTGTCATGCAATGGCGGTTGCTAGGTATGGTTCCCGGTCTTTTAAGTATGTACATTTATCTGTTATGGGTTATTTTACAAACTTGAATTTGTGTTTGTTGGTGTGTTATGGCCTAGGTTCAAAGGTATGTCAATCAACTCAATGGCTTCTGACCGTTACACAACAGGATATCTTAAACATGCTTATGAAATGGCTGTGAACCCTGTTCCGGATCCTGAATCTTGGGACATTTCTGATGCAATCCGGAACCGTATTGTATTGCCATGGAAGAAAAAATAGCTGCCATGAAGACCAAAGAAGTTGAGGATATCATCCGCCGGGGAGAAAAGAAAAAGAAAGTTACAATCTTGTTCAAACTGTGGAAATAAAGGACACAATAAATCAGCTTGTCCAGAACCATCGTCCAGCACAAGCAAACCAGCCAAAAAACCCCAATCATGTGGCATATGTAAGAAAGAAGGTCACAATAGACTGAAGTGTCCGGACAAGCCACTCGAGACTACCTTCACTGACATGAACGAAGGGAATGTCGCTGGGCCTACAGTCTAAGTGTCTTGGGTGGGTGCTGAACCAAAACAGTTATTGGCTGCTGATATTGCTGTTTTTATTGGCTGGGGCTGCTGTTATTGCTCTTGAAACAGAATATGAGTGAAGCCCGTGAGTAATGTTTTAGGCTTGGGAACGGTTCCTAGGCCCAAACGGCAATTGTTCCTAGGCCTGTAAATTGTTTCCCAGGCTTAGTTGTCTGTTGTTGCCACGTCATCAGTTGCCATGGTGTATTGAATTTTGATTAAAATAATTTTTTAAAAAATTTGTACTTATTTTCCAATTGCAAAGGATGTTTCAAAGGGTTTTTGCATATTTCCATTGATACCCCTTCATCGTTGGACCGAGCCGATCGTTGAGATTATATCCTGGCCCCCATATTTTCGTATTCGAAGGAAACCTCTTAAGCCTGGGAACGGTTCGTAGGAACAGCATAATTGGTTCCTAGGCTTGAAAATCGTTTCCCAGCCTCAGTTGACCTTGCACATATTTAATCGCCATGTCATCTTTCTTCCTCGATATTGGTGCTCAAAACAACGAACTAAGCCCAGGAACCGGTACTTTAAGACTAGGAATTACTACTAAGCCCACGGCGTATTTAATATTGATTTAAATAATTTTTATTAAAAATTTGTATTATTTTTCCAATTGCATAGGATGTTATTTACAAGCGGTGTGCACCCATCGGAATCGATTTAGGAAGTGTAAATGTAACGCGGGATATCGATTCAACAACGTGATCAACTTACATGTTTTCGAAAGAACCCTTAGGCACTTAGGGGTTTATGTTTCAAAGGGTTATTTACTAAAGGTGTGTAATGGGTAGGGACGTACTTGCTCGACCGTCAGATGATCTCGAAAATCCACGTACATATTTCCATTGATACCCCTTCATCGTTGGACCGTGCCGATCGTTGATATTATATCCTGGCCCCCATATTTTCGTATTCGAAGGAAACCTCTTAAGCTTGGGAACGGTTCGTAGGAACAGCATAATTGGTTCCTAGGTCTGAAAATCGTTTCCCAGCCTCAGTTGACCTTGCACATATTTAATCGCCACGTCATCTTTCTTCCTCGATTGTGGGTTCCAACTATATCTGTTGGTAGTGGATCCCACGTCATCAGCATGGTAGACGATCCCACCAAATCTTCTTCTTCTGATTACAGGCTGTCTCCCACCCTTCATTTTGCCTTAGTCAAACACTTATATCGATACACCCTAATTACTGATGTGAATCCTTCATCTAGTCCCATCTTCATCTTCTTCTCTCATTTATATCGATAGAAATCTTTCATCTTCTTCTCCCATCGTCCTTCTTCCTTCTTCCTTCATCTTATTCTCAGAACTAACATCTCCTTCTACCATCACAAAACCTTTTTTTCGAACACCAATGGGGAAGAATTCTGTTTATGTGGTTTTCATAGGAAGGAAAACCGGTGTGTTCAGTTCTTGGCCTGAATGTCATGATCAAGTTGTTGGTTTTCCAGGAGCATCTTACAAGAAGTTTAACTCAACCGAGGAGGCATATGAAGCGATAAGTAGACGTGCCGTACATTCAAGCCCTTCATGTTCTGAATCTTCTTTCAATGTTACAGAGAAAGTATCTGAGAAACAAGGAACTACTGGTGTCATGTTGTTTATATTTCTACTGGTGTTTGTTTTGGGAGTTATAGTGGGCAAGATCGTTTGACACATCTGTTTTTGATGTTTATTCTGTTGGGTGTTGCTTTATTTATTAATATAAACTGGTTTTTATTGAGTTCTGATTCAACGAATATATATACTGACAGTCTTTGAAATGGGTGTGAACGTAATCGAAAACAAACAAATTACTTCCATTAACTTTTTTTAAACAAACAAAAACCATTACAGCATGTGAGAACAAAAAACCAAAAAAAAAAAAAAACAGAACATAAATATTGAAATTTGTTTTTGTTCAGGGTGATGGTGGAACGTTGAAGTCCATCAACCTCTTCTGCAAATGTTCAATAACTTGGTGGAGTCCGTTGATTTCGTTCTCCTTTGCTTCACTGTCAACCCTGGAGTAGATGATTTCAGCCTCTAGATTCTGAAATTTCCCCATCAAAACAGTATAATCATCACGTAGCCGTTTGTAATTTTCACGCTCGTTGATGATGGTCTCCTCCGCCAGTGCAACCCGTTGACGCATTACTTCCAAACAGGCATTCATCCTCTCAATTTCACTGCACCTGCCCTTTGCTGCCATTTCTGTGTAAAAATGAAAAATCAAGTGATGAAACAAATAACAACCGAGGAAGATTGAGTAACTTTTGGAGGAAGATTGGGTGTTTATATAGTCACCTCATTAGCCTCAATAATCAATGAAATGAACCATTGCAACCAATGAACCGTTGTAGCTTAAATGAAATGAAATGAACGGCGGCGGGTACACTAACCAATGTCACCTTCAATGAAATGAACCGGTGTAATGAAAAGCCACAAATTTATTGCAACCAGTCTCATGCAGGCCTGGGAACATGTGTCATAGGCCTGAGAACAATTCTCCTATGCATGGGAACAAGTCCTTAATTCCTTACCCTTGATTGCAACTACAGTGGGCCTGGGAACAATTGTCCTAGGCCTGGGAACACGTCCTTAAGTCCTTAGCAAGTCCTTAGCACTGGTAGCCACTAACATGTGTGGGCCTGGGAACAATTCTCCTATGCCTGGAAACAACTCTCCTAGGCCTACAGTCCTTAGCTTTCAGATCAACTCTCCATGTCCATTAGTCCTTACTCGTGGGAAACAATTCTCGTAGGCCTGGGAACAATTGTGTAGGCCTAGGAGAGTTGTTCTCAGGCCTAACAGATTTTTTCCAACAATCCTAAACAAAATACTATCGTGGACCTGGGAACAATTCTCCTTTGCCTGGAAACAACTCTCCTAGGCCTAGAGTCCTTACCCTGGGAACAAGTATATATTTATTTTTATATATATATGTATATATATATATCCCCATATATAAATATGCATCTAGTGTGAATTAGTCTCTCATTACAGCATGTGACATTAATTTCAAGATCATCTAATGCATCAAAGTTATTGGATAAATACATCAAGTAACAACGATGGTGACTGGGAACATTGTTGGTGACTACAATTACCGTAAGCCTGGGAACAGTCATTAACACTTGAAGAGTTGTTCCCAGGCCTAACAGATTTTTTCTAACAATCCTAAACAAAATACATCATAAACATTTCCCAACAATTCTGAACTAAAGAAAACATTCTGAACAAAATACATGATTCCTAAGCTATACATGATTCCTAAGCTATACAAGTCTATGGGGAGTTACGGAGTTGACCATTTGTGTAAATTTCAATTGCAATGGCCTTTCTGATGTTTTTGATATTCTTCTGTCCAAAAACACTTTTCCATGGAGTTGGTACTCCAGCCATAATCAACTCGGCATACTTCATTAAAAAGGCACCACAACTGTTTCTGTTTAAATGATGGGAAATGTCATACATTAGTATTTGTAGGAAAGTAATTAAAGTAAATAAATATGTGCAGAAAAAGTAAATAAATATGTCAAACATACCCATCATCTTGTTGTGGAATGAGATCAGTATGCATGCTTTCAGCTGTGAATGGGGTCCCATGAGGATCCATCTTCATATGTTCGTAGTACCCTGCATGCTTCAACAGAGATGGAAACAGGTAAAGCAGGCCTCGAATTTCCTTCACCCAAGGACTATATCCACTCCTCCGTTCATTCAACGAGTCATAAACCCATACTTTTCCTTCCTTCAGAAGTACATGGCATAACAGCCAATGATCATCATTAACGTGGCACGGAATGAGCACCTGTTTATAGAAGCGATGCAAATTATTTCGGGAATTAGATAAGATAACCACAACACAACATCATTTCCAACAACTTACTGAATCCAACTGCCACCAAGGTTGAGGGTACAGAAGTTGATGCCCTGTAACATGTCTCAAGATGTCTGAACTGGGCTGGTAATTTAAAGAAAGGAATTCTGGGTACTCTTCCCAGACATTGACAGCTTTTGGAGAGGGATCACCGGTCTTCTTGACCTTTTTTTTTCGACCTTTTTTGGCTTGAGGAGAAGGAGGAGAATTAGTTTCTATTGGCTGACTTCTTTCCTGGTCTTCCTTCTGAATTCAGGCTATGTCCCTCTGGGTGTCCAGCAGTTTCATTTCATCTGCCCACATCTTGCTTATGCTTGGCTGTCATCAAAAAATACATTCATGAACACTTTTTCATAAACATGCAAAAACACATTTTCAAATACTGTTTCACATACTGTATCAGATAACTACGGTGATACTTACGAAGAAAGATGTGTTCACAAATCCAATATTCTGCGCATAGTTCAGCTCACTGCTGGATCGCCTCCTCCATAGGATATCAAAGTATGAATGAATGTGCTGTGTATATGCAGTGATGTATGTTACAAAATAAGTTACAGAAAGGGTTAATAACCAGGAAGAAATAGATAGTCCCCTAGTTAAATTATGTTACCAAATCTGAAATCCACGTTTCGACGTTGACCAGGTCTTGAAAATGTTGACGCGTCATTGGTTCGATTTGACCCGTATAAATACTATTAAAAAATAGATACATAACATTAGTATAGATATAAAAAAATGAATACAACAGATTACAGGAATGGAATATTACCTAACTTGGTCGTTGTTCTTCAGGAAAGAAGTGAACTCAACTAGGTCTATATCTTCCTCGTTTGCCTTTGATTTCTTTGTTTTCCTTGGCATCGGATTTGTGTATGGGTCATCGAGATACCTTGACCGCTTTCGAGCCCTTTGTTTGTCACCGTCTCGATATTCAACATTCGGGTCCTCCTTAGTAAGTGCCACAACACTCCTGGGGAAGTTCTGGCCTAGGAAAAACACGGGCGGGGATGGGTATTCTTCCAAGTCAAGGATAGATTTATCCCCTGAGTCCTACAAGCCAATTAAATATGTAGTAAAGTACAAACCATTGCTATACTCATATGCATCACAAAAACACTATTATAGAAATGTTCACTAATTCCTAACAGAATTGTTCCCAGGCCGAACACAATTGTTCCCAGGCCTCGACCATATACATAACATAAACACTCTTAAAGTAATGTTCCCAGGCGTAAGGGAATTGTTCCCTAACCCCTAACACAATCCTTTCCCAGACCGAACATAATTGTTCCCAGGCATCGACCATATACTAACATAAACACTATTATCCTTAGTTATAGATATAAATGACAAAACCACTATTATATTTATAGAATGTACCTCGAGCATCACATCACCCTCGATTGCAGTAGACCCAACAGCCAAAAGACCCTCAACAACATCCTCATGTTCCTCAACATCTTGCTTCTGAGTCACTTCTTCAACATCCTCCTGAGCAGCAGCCATATCAGAAGCATCCTCCTCAACACCAGCATTATCACCAACATTCTCCTTAGCAGCACCCTCCTGCACACCAGCACCCTCCTGCACACCAGCAACCTTATGAACACCATCCTCCTGCACACCAGCAGCCTTATCACCAGAAGCATCCTCCTCAACACCAGCATTATCATCAGCATTCTCCTCAGCAGCACCCTCCTGCACACCAGCATCCTCCTGCACACCAGCAACCTCCTGCACACCAGCAACCTTATGAACACCATCCTCCTGCACACCAGCAGCCTTATCACCACACTTATCAACACCAACATCCACATCATCAATAGACTGATCACCACCAATAGCCTTATCATCGACGGTCTTATAACCACCAAGACCCTCCTCATCAGTAGCCTTACCAGAAATCTTGTCATCACCAACATTGGCCTCATCAGAAATCTGGTCATCACCAACAGCAGCAGCATCTTTATTACCACCCTTCTAAACATCAACAATTCAACATCAATAAATTAGTGGTATTAGTAACGACTACAGTATTATATATAAATAATAATATGTTTTTCAACAACTTTATGCATCTAACCTTCATCTCATTTCTAATCTTTGCAAATTCATCTTTACAAAAGTGAACAATACGTTGCTCGCTATTAGCTATAGCAGCACGTAACTCTGCATATAATTCTGGGATTGTGGAAGGCACCTGAATTATGCAATAATTAATACTACAATAATTACAAGAATAGCTTACTATAAGTCTAAAACCAAATAGTGTAGATGGAATCATACCTTAGAATTCCCATCAGGGAATAGACGTTTCTTTGAAGGGGGGGAATATTCACCCGAAAATGTACTTCTAGTTTTCCTCACTGAGCCTCCTATCTCCTGCTTCTTAATAGAAGCGTCAATCCCATCACTATCATTTACTTCATCGTCATCACCACCAACAACCTCTTCTTCCACTTTACTTGGAGGTGGAGGAAGAGCCAACTTCTCTCTCTTCTTTGAAGTTAGTGGATGACACACGCGTTTCAAGTTCAATGACTTGAAGTAATCTGTACCCTTTTCATACTTTTCAACTCCCCAGTCAAATAAAGCCATCTGCATATTGGGAACTATCAATTATTACCGAATTTCCAAAGATAATTATCCCTATATAGCTAAAAAGAAAGGGTCATTGAGTACACACCTGGGAGTTGAATGTTGATTCAATATCTTGAATCCTTTCATCAAATGCCCATCTACTGAACCGGGGATACCCCGTACCAACTCTCTGTCCGACCAAACCATCAAAACGAATTATCCTCTCCATGGCCCATACCTATACAATTTCAACTAACTAATATCAATATAGGAAACACAATAACAATTTAACAAAGTATGAAACGGGAAACACAGTAACAGTTTTGCTATGCTGAAAATATGTTGTATTAGTTTCATTTAAACCTTACCTGAAGTGCTAGAGGGAACCCGGACAAATTGTAGGTATAATACTTCGATTTCTTATCTTTCTTCTCATGCACACTCTTCTCTTCCACTCTCTTCAGCTTCCCTTTCCCTTTCCCTTTCCCTTTCACTTCTACTAACTTCTTGTTCTTCTTCTTGTTCTTTTTCTTCTTGTCTTCTTGTTCTTGTTCTTCTTCTTCTTCTTCTTCTTGTTCTTGTTCTTCTTCTAAGTCTTCTTCTTCTTCTACTGCATTCTTCATTTTCTGTAGCTTCCCCTTCTTGTCTTCCTTCTTTGCTTGACCTCTCAGATTGAGCAGCCGTCCATTCAATACACCCTTCAGAAAATAAAATGTTAAACTGAAAATGTAAGAACCCCATGGAAAATTTTTGAATTCTTCTTCCTGTTCGACTAATGTAAACAGCCACCCCGGGATGGCTGTGATCCGTCTGTCATCCGTGCCAAAGAATTGGCTCACCATGTATATATTCAACATCTTGTACACATCTTCACTCTCTTCGGACGTCATTTTCCTCAATGTGGCGTACAATACCTTAGCAGTCGGCCTTTTTCCATTGAACATTCTTCTAAGCATCGAATCCTCTGGTACTTTGTTGTTGTTAGCAAAACCTTGGGGCAGCTGTCACATATTCAACCCGCTGCATAAACAGAATTCCTCTTGGCCGAAACGGGCTTGCGAATTCCCCAACCCAAACCACATCTCATCTTCTCTTTGTCATTTGGGGAGAATTATTTCTCTTTTCAAAATATTGTGAATAAGCTGCCCGTAAAGTGTCAACGGTTCTGTCAACTTCAAATATATGCCGAAGGGGCCCTCCTCGAATTTTTTTTCCAACCCAAATTTCTGTAGGACCTCCTTCAAGTTTGTCATGAAATATTGTCTACTCCCACTATTTACTCTAGCAGGAACCTAGCTCTCATGGTCTGGGAACCGCCACATGTTTGGATTCGGATTTTTCCTCGGCATCTAAACAAAGAAAACAAAAGGAAAACATCAGTCCCAAGCTTATGAAAATAAGTCCTAGGCTCAAAATTATGCATTTATCATCAGTCCAAGGCTCAAAGATTACATGCATTCTCATTCAACATCAGCAGCTGATTCCTAGGCTCACAAAATACATACATACTTGCTAAAAAATAAAATAAAAAAATACATGCATCCAGTCCTAGGCTCACACATTACATGCATACATTCACAGCAGCTGATTCCTAGCCTCATTGTATCCAGTCCTAGGCTCAAAATTATGCATTTATCATCAGTCCAAGGCTCAAAGATTACATGCATTCTCATTCAAAAATACATGCATCCAGTCCTAGGCTCACACATTACATGCATACATTCTGATTCCTAGGCTCATTGCACCCAGTCCTAGGCTCAAAATTATGCATTTATCATCAGTCCAAGGCTCAAAGATTACATGCATTCTCATTCAACATCAGCAGCTGATTCCTAGGCTCACAAAATACATACATACTTGCTAAAAAATAAAATAAAAAAACACATGCATCCAGTCCTAGGCTCACACATTACATGCATACATTCACAACAGCTGATTCCTAGGCTCATTGCATCCAGTCCTAGGCTCAAAATTATGCATTTATCATCAGTCCAAGGCTCAAAGATTACATGCATTCTCATTCAAAAATACATGCATCCAGTCCTAGGCTCACACATTACATGCATACATTCACAGCAGCTGATTCCTAGGCTCATTGCATCCAGTCCTAGGCTCAAAATTATGCATTTATCATCAGTCCAAGGCTCAAAGATTACATGCATTCTCATTCAAAAATACATGCATCCAGTCCTAGGCTCACACATTACATGCATACATTCACTGCAGCTGATTCCTAGGCTCATTGCATCCAGTCCTAGGCTCAAAATTATGCATTTATCATCAGTCCAAGGCTCAAAGATTACATGCATTCTCATTCAACATCAGCAGCTGATTCCTAGGCTCAAAAAATACATACATACTTGCTAAAAAATAAAATAAAAAAATACATGCATCCAGTCCTAGGCTCACACATTACATGCATACATTCACAACAGCTGATTCCTAGGCTCATTGCATCCAGTCCTAGGCTCAAAATTATGCATTTATCATCAGTCCAAGGCTCAAAGATTACATGCATTCTCATTCAAAAATACATGCATCCAGTCCTAGGCTCAAAGATTACATGCAGTCTCATTCAAAAATACATGCATCCAATCCTAGGCTCACACATTACATGCATACATTCACAGCAGCTGATTCCTAGGCTCATTGCATCCAGTCCTAGGCTCAAAATTATGCATTTATCATCAGTCCAAGCCTCAAAGATTACATGCATTCTCATTAAAAAATACATGCATCCAGTCCTAGGCTCACACATTACATGCATACATTCACAGCAGCTGATTCCTAGGCTCATTGCATCCAGTCCTAGGCTCAAAATTATGCATTTATCATCAGTCCAAGGCTCAAAGATTACATGCATTCTCATTCAACATCAGCAGCTGATTCCTAGGCTCACAAAATACATACATACTTGCTAAAAAATAAAATAAAAAAATACATGCATCCAGTCCTAGGCTCACACATTACATGCATACATTCACAGCAGCTGATTCCTAGGCTCATTGCATTCAGTCCTAGGCTTATTTATATAAATCAATCCTAGGCACACAAATTACATGCATCAATAATGTTTTTCTTCACTACATGCAAAATAAGTCTTTACTGTCTGCAAACGTTTTTCTTCCCTCCCAATACCCAAAACAAAACATTTCCAGTGTAGTTCACAGCAATCAATCAATAATGCTTGCCCTTCAAACATAACACACACGCTCCAAATACACATACAAACACACACGCTCCAAATACACATACAAACACGTCAAAAACACTGAAAATATATACTTGCGTGTGTCTAAACAACCTAGAGGGGGGGTGAATGGGTTGTTAATCCGTTATTACCAAATTTTCGGATTAGTCAATATTCAAAAAAAAAACCAAATTAACAAACAATGATCAAGTGTAATATGTGCGGAATTTAAATAACACTTGATATTTACGTGGAAACCCTTACGGGAAAAAACCACGGGCTGATATGTGCGCCACACACGGTCCTCGAATCCACTATATGTAATGATGATTACAACCCTAGGTTGACCTCTAGTCACACCATTCTCGGTTACTAATCCACCACTACTACCCGCAGGCCTTTTATAGCAAACCTAGACCAAAGGTGCTTGAGCACTACACACCGGTAGTCACAAGACTTAACTCTCAATGAAGAGATCAACAACCTATGTGAATATGATAATATTCTAAATGCAAATAATGCTAGGCTACACTAAATGCTTAACTAGATGTTATAATGCAAATCAACACTCTAGTTATCAACAATGCCTACATGCTCATGCATGTGGACTCAATTAGATGCAAAGTGATTCTAGCAATCTAATTGTCAACAAACAAAGCCAATTCAACACATGTTGTCAATAATCATGGCAATGACAATAAATGCAATTAACAAGTGCAATTAAGGAATTGTCAATCAAAAAAGGCCAATCAACACATGTTGTCAATGAACATGGCTAGGACAATAAATGCAATAAACAAATGCAATCAATAAGTCCTAATCAAGAATGCCTAAATGTAAAGCATACATACTTAGCTAGATGTTATCAATCACAAAACAATCCTAGCTATCACAAACAACTCATCTCAACCAACAATCAAAGTCTCAATCATGCTAGAAATAACAATAAGCAAAGGAGACATGCATTTAATTAACAAATAAATGCTAAACCTAGGCAAACATGTCATAAGAATGAAATAAGAAGTTCTAGGACATGTAGAAGTTACCTAGTCAAAGAAAACAAGAAATCCCATGCTTGAATGATGTTAGGAAGAAGCTAGATGCACATGGGAAGTGGTTTGGTTGAGTAAAGGTGAGTTCTTGGGAGCTTCTCTCTCTTTGGATGAGTCTCTCTCTCTAAGATCTAAATTTTTGCTCACAAAAAAACCTAAAGCTATCAAGGGCAATATATAGGAGGACCAACCCAAAGTGGCGTCGTTTTGAAACAGGAAAACAAAACGCCACAGGTGACCGCTGCCATACCGCTGCCAAATCCGCAGCGGTCCGGCAGCGGTTTGCCCTTGTCAAGCCAACCGCTGCGGAAAGAGGCAGCGGTTAGGAAGCGGTCCGGGAGCGGTTAGCTCTGTCCGAAAAGCGCTGTCCTAGCGCTGGGATGAAAATCACAGCGGTCCTGGGAGCGGTCAGAGGTAAAAAATAACCTCTAGAAAAGGCTTCATGCAAATTCCAAGGCCAAAAATCATGGCAAAGAATGAATGCACAATGATAAAGTAATCAAGCATGAAACCGGATATGCAACAACACTAATCACACAACAATGTATATAAAACATGTAAGATCATGAAATGTGTGTGTGTGTGCTAAATGACATAGAAGCACAAAATCAATGAAACACACATGCAAGGTAATGAATGCAAGATAGGTAAAGATGCATGCAAGTGTGTGTGTGCTCCTAATCTCTTCAAGAATCAAGGTCAAGTGATATACCTTTTGAAGCTCTTGATCTTGAAGCCACCGGGATGCTTGGAAGCTTGCCTTGATAATCATCAAGATGACTTAAGCTACCCATTACACAATCATCCCCAATGTGGTATGTCATGAAATAAGCCAATCACAAAATAGAGGTCCTTACAATCTCCCCCTTTGGCTATTTCATGACAAAATACCACTCACAAAATAATCCTCACAAAATACAAAATAAAGCTATTGGTCAACAAAAGTGTATTCTACGTTACAAAGAGAGAAACCTAAGAATCTAAGTCTTCAAGGTCTTCAATCTCCTCGTAGATCATCATACCTACACACAATAGCAAGAAAACACTTTCCAAGACCAAGTGCATGTGAGGTGAACAAACATAAAAAGCATTTGCACTCAATAAGGCAATACAAAACAACGCATGTGCAATGCTCCCCCTAAACGGTTACTCTCTCTCAAACTTCTCCCCAAAGCATACACAATGCTCCCCCTATATCTCTCAAGACTTCTCCCCCTTTTTGTCATGAGATAGGCAAAGGAGCTCCCCCTATCGGGTTGCTTTAGCAAAGAGAACTATTTGCATAAAAAGAATTTGCATAATCATATAAACAAACTTTATGCAACTCAAGTAATTGAGAGAGATTCAAGGAGATTTTATTCACAGAAAAGTGTGTGTGTGTGTAAAAGTTGCTTAGCATGTAATACAAGCACTATTGAGCTCATGCATAAGAATCAATCAAAGCAACAATCAACGGGTTTTCCAAATGAAGTCAAACCAATTAGAGCCCTGTTGTTATGACAAGAAGATATATATCCAAGCATTTGTGTGCAGAGTGTACTAATCACATCAAAAAATATATCATCTTTTCTACATTGCAAGACACATCATCAATCAACAATTTTGAGGTTTTTATTAAGCAATGCATCACACACATCATCAAACACATTTCAACTTTTCTGTTTTTCTCCTTTATCCTAGCAAGCATGTATTTCTGTTTATCATGCTAATGTAACTCTCTTGAAGGCTTTCACTCGGTTTCAAATGAGTAGCCATTTCCTACATTGGGCGGCTGCACGTCATATTGCCAGTAGCCCTTTTTCAAGAGAGAGCTTAAGAATGCATATCAAAGAATCATGAACATGGAGAATAATTTGAGGTCAATCACATGTACTAACAAGTAGAACATTCCTCAAATGGATAAGCACACTCAAGCAAAAATAGAAATCATGCAGTACATGCTAGGCAACCGTGCAAGGTGTTATTAAAAACATTATTAAAGCATTAATCAATGTTATTCACCAAGCACTCTCAAACAATCATAAAAGAGCATAAAATACGTTAACTTTTTGCATATGGCAAATCATGCAAGTTTACTCTCTTTGCTTGAGCTCCCCATATGGGGTCAAAACTGTATCGTATCAGGGCATGGGACAAGTCCCACTAGACATACCAAGTCCATTGGACTCAATAGCATCCACGGGTGCTATGTAAGTACAATTGCATTTGGGTTTGATCTTTCTAACCCACCTAGATTCAACTTTTTCATTTTTAGTGGTCATAGACATATTTCTAGGTTCATGCAAACTAGCCCTACGATTCATTCTCTTTTCTTTCATGCTCTTAATTCTACATAACTTGATGTAGTTAAAACAATTTGGTCTAATGTGACCAATCATACCACAATAATGACAAGTAGGTATAAAGAGAGAATTTATACCATCACTTTGAGCTCTCATCGAGGCATTGCCATGTTGATGAGGTTGTCTTTGATAATGCACCAATTGGCTTTTCTTAGGAGCAATAGCTAGATGTTGGTGCCTCTGTGGTTGAGCATGATGAACCTTTCTCAAAGGTTGAGTCATGTGGTTACCTCCTTTCTTGATAGTTGGCTTATTGGAGGAGGTGGTTGTCTTCTCAAGGACATGTCCATATTTCTTGGATTGCCTAGGCTTTGGTTGATTTGCCAAGGCTTGTGTGGACTTTCCTTGAGATGAAAGATGCTTGGATGAAGTTATACTCTTACCTTGAGCTTGAGGTTGTTTGACATTGGCCTTCTTTAATTCTTCAAGGCACCTCATCTCTCTTTCCTTGACAATCCTCAAGGAGTTTTCTTTGTTGGCAAGCTCATCTTTCATTGCCTTCATTCGTAGGTGGCAATCTTCAATCTCCTTCTCATATTTGGACACATCTATCACGTCCGTCTTCAAGGAGTCATTCATGTCAAAACCCGAAGTCATCTTAGCAAGTGTATTTCTTGCCTCTTCAAGTTCCTTCTCCATCATCACTTCATTCACTTGGATAAGTGACACTTCCTCATCTAAGTGAGTCACTTTAGCTCTTAGTTGGAGATTATCTTCACTCAACCTCAAAACTTCATCTTTCTTCTTCTTCAAACACTTTTGAAGATAGTCAATAAATTCTTGATAGTCAACCACACTATCACTCAAGTTTTCGGAGCATGAGCTATCTTGATCGAAGCTTCTCCCACTTGTGCCTCTTTGGTCTCCACTCATCAAGTCACCCTTCTTGAATTCTTCAAGTGACAAACACTTGGTGACGGTTTGAGCTTCTTCTTGGTAGGAGACCGGAAAGGCGAAGTAGTTATTCTCACTTTTAATCGAGCTTGTGGAACATCCTTCAACTACTTCAACTTCGCTATTACTCCAAGTAGAGATCATAGCTTCCCCTCCCTTCTTGGACGGGGTCATCTTCTTATGAGATTTCATGAATCTCCTAAATCTCCCAATCATGAGAGTCACCTCCTCATCGGAGTCATTTTCCTTCCTCTCCATTTTGGAGGTCAAGTTACCCTCTAACATCTCAAAGCCACTCATAGTGTTTAATGAATGAGATGAATGCAAATGAATGCAATGAACAAAATGCACACAAATGCAAGACACACAAATATGGCAAGGATCTCCTAAGTATGTCTAGGAACCCGCTCTGATACCAATTGAAAATATATGCTCGCGTGTGTCTAAACAACCTAGAGGGGGGGGGAATGGGTTGTTAATCCGATTAGTTACCAAATTTTCGGATTAGTCAATATTCAAAAAAAAAACCAAATTAACAAACAATGATCAAGTGTAATATGTGCGGAATTTAAATAACACTTGATATTTACGTGGAAACCCTTACGGGAAAAAACCACGGGCTGATATGTGCGCCACACACGGTCCTCGAATCCACTATATGTAATGATGATTACAACCCTAGGTTGACCTCTAGTCACACCATTCTCGGTTACTAATCCACCACTACTACCCGCAGGCCTTTTATAGCAAACCTAGACCAAAGGTGCTTGAGCACTACACACCGGTAGTCACAAGACTTAACTCTCAATGAAGAGATCAACAACCTATGTGAATATGATAATATTCTAAATGCAAATAATGCTAGGCTACACTAAATGCTTAACTAGATGTTATAATGCAAATCAACACTCTAGTTATCAACAATGCCTACATGCTCATGCATGTGGACTCAATTAGATGCAAAGTGATTCTAGCAATCTAATTGTCAACAAACAAAGCCAATTCAACACATGTTGTCAATAATCATGGCAATGACAATAAATGCAATTAACAAGTGCAATTAAGGAATTGTCAATCAAAAAAGGGGTCCTTACAAACACAAACAACAGAACAATCTACCATCCCAAAACACATACAAGAACAAACTCCAGCAAAAACCACAATTTCCAACAAATTAGTACCTTCAAAGGAATTTGCGTTTTCTAGGGTTTGGGTGCTACCGTAAATGCCGATGCCGACGGTGACAGACTGAGACAGCGACGAGGAGAACGACGAACTTCTGCTTATCCTTCCTCTCTCAATTTCTGGTTTGTTGTTGACCGGGTTTGCGATTTCTTTGTTATTGTCTGGGTTTGGGTGCTTCCTTCAATGCCGACGGCGACATGAGGGCGACAACACCAACCTTGTGCTTCTCCTTTCTCTCTCTATTTCTGGTTTGAAGTTGTTTGAGTTTGCGGTTTCACACAGAGCAGAGTTTCGAGTTTTGGGTTTGCGATTTCACAGAACAGAGTTTCTGCGACGGCGACGAGGGCAACGGCGACCTTCAACGCAACGACGACCTTCTTCTGCTTTGCTTCTCCTTCCTCTCACTTTGGGTTTTCTGGTTGTTCTTGTTGTGACCGTTTGTATTACCACAGAGCAGAGTTTTTGTGGGATTTTCAGAGGGTAATTTAGTCACTTTGTGGGAAATCAGAAGGTAATTTAGTCACTTTCTGGGGAATCAGAATGGGAGGGTAATTTAGTAAATGTGATCAAGTTTTATTTGTTCAAACATTGAGCGAGGCCATTTCGGGTATTTCCACTTGAGGGCCACTTAAGGGCATAACTGTAAATGGGGTTGGGAAAGCGGCTAAATTAGCAATTTTTTTACCAAGGGGCTATTTCCTAGAAACACATTGTTGGGAAAGACTATTTTCGCTAATTTACCCTTCATTTATTTCCTCCACATTATATATATTTTTGAGATATTACAATAACTGGGGTTTCATGGGGCAAACTTAAAATTTCGTGATGTGGATGTGTGAGGGACTTTACCACCGATCAACTTAGAGCAAATTATTTAAATCAAATGAAAAATGAATAGTCTTTATTGACAAATTGCAGCATCTTAGATTGTATGGAAGTATTCAGCAAAGGTATCCATAGAGCATTGGTGCCAACAGACGGGCAAATGGAGAATATTTCAGGAGTTAAACTTGTGGAATCTGCTTCGAGCTATCAAATGGTGACACAAATGGACTTGCTCAAATCCTTGATGAACCATTCTTCTGATGAACTGGATGGCATTTTATCTCACTCTGTCAAGGAATTAGGAGCGGTGAACGAAACTGTTTTCGCCATTACTGACCGCACCAAAGTTATCGATACCATTAAGTGCATGAAGGCTGCTTTGCTTAATGATGTTCCTATAGTTAAGGCCTCTGATTCCATTGAAGAAGATCCTAACAGCTTATAAATGTAAGTCTCACTCAAATTAACTTCAAATGTTCGTAATGCATATGCATATTATTTTGAGCATCAATTTCAGGGAAAGAGCAGGTAGCTTGTTGGTACATTTTCGGCAACGGATTTGAGGGGATGCCATTTTGCGTCGCTGCAGACTTGGTTACCTCTAACTGCTCTAGAATTTACAGAGACAGTGTGAACAAGCCCTTTATTTGCAGCAGCAGCAGCTTCCAACACAATTCAATCGAGAGAATTGATAACATGCCATGTAGATTCACCTCTTTCTGAAGTTATCAACAAGGCTTTGACCAAACACGTCCACAGAGTTTGGGTTGTGAACCAGCTGGGCTTGCTCGTTGGTGTCGTTTCTCTAACAGACATGACTAGGGTTCTAAGAGTCTCACCGCTATCGGATCCGCAGGTAATGTGAGTGTTCGATCAGGATCGATACCAATGTTTTTCACAATATATTTCCAAGGTTTTTGGTCTTTGTAATTAAATGAAACGGAGCTTATCAAGTACTTTTCCTTGATTGATTCTGTCTTCAGATTTTATCTTCAATCCAGTTTTGATGCCTATCATACCGGCAATGAGTTTATTAGAAATAGAGAATTAAGATTAATTTTTGCATAATCTTAATAGATTATATAGATATATATATATATATAAGCACTAAGCAGCCGCTACAAAACTTCGGAAATTCAAAATTTATTGCAGGATTAAAGCAAAAGAATTAATTAAAGTTATATATTAAACCTAGCGTTTTCCCTTTACCTTTTCTTTTTTTTTTTTTTTTTTTTTTTGGGACTTAATATCATTGGACTAAAATGTATGTGAATTTGCCCCCTAAACGTTTTTTTTTTCGGCGGTAAACCTCTCGAACTCTCCCTTTCTTTGCACTAGCTTGTTTTATTGCCCCCTCGAGAGTTCGAGGGGTTTACCGTCGGAAAAAAAAAAAACATTTAGGGGACAATTTGCAAATTCACGAACACTTCAAGGGGGTCCAGTGCTATTAAGTCTTTTTTTTTTTAAGAAGAAGAAGAAGAAGAATAGAGAATTACACACACCCACTGCACTCCGCCGAAACCAATGAATGAACACATTGAGGATATTCCTCCAGCCAAAACATGTCATCAACACAGGAGAGACCATTTTTAGTTAATACATGGGCTACTTGATTAGACTTTCTAGGAACGAAATTTATAGAATTACAGTGCAAATACTTTAAAAAAACATGAATATCGCTAATAATGGAGCCAAAATTAGAACACAAACACACATGGGAATTGATCTAGCCCACAACAACTTCAGCGTCTGAATCGATTCTACAAGGATACAGACCTGAATCCCTTGCCAACTGAAGGCCTCGGAGAATGGCTCCCGCTTCCGCCACTTGCAGAGAAAAAATTGCTTCTAACTTTTGGGAACTCGAAGCTGTAAGGATTCCCGGTTTTTGATTGGCTTATTTCGTGGGCAAACCACATATTGGGGTTGTTTGTAAATGGTAGCTTAGGTGATAGGTGATCATGCTCAATGGCCCTACTCAAGACCTCAAGGTGGACAAGCACTCAAAAGGTATATATAATGTGCTTATTTTCTTATTGAAGAGATTTAGTTGCACACACTCACTAGTAATGTTTGCATATGTATGCTCTTCTTTGTGTGCATTCTCTTCAAATGTCACATCTACACACTTGCACTTTGTGTTGTATCTTGTTGTGTGTCTTTTGTGTCTTGTAATTCGTTTCCAGACATTGTTCGGAAACGTCCGCGCATGCACGAAAGTGTGCTTGGTTTAGCACGAAGATCGTCTTCGGAGATTGCCCTTGGCTTCTCCTTTGATTTCACCATCAGTGGTGAAATGACGGTTTAATTGGTGGCCATGACCTTCGAATGGAAACCGTAGTTTGATTCTAGAGAGCTCTGGATTGAATCTGCGGTTACGATCAGCGGCCAGGCTGCCGAATCGAAGCCGCCGAATAGACCTGATGCATTTATTATCTCGGTCTCTATTTGGCTGTTTCGAAACTGCAAATGAAACCGCCGAATTAGATATTTTAGGTCGGTTTCTTTTTGGGTTTTGATCGGCGGTTTCGTTGACCGTCGAATGTGGTCGCCGAATGATTCCCTGCTTCTCGGGTTCAATTCGGCAGTTCAATTCTGCGGCCACGACCATAGAATGAAACCGCTGAAAGGTGATTTCAAGGGCAGTTTCGTCTTTTAACATGCCTTGTTCTCTTTGTCTATAAATATCACACTTTCTCTTTTCTTTGATCAAGTTCTTGACTCCTAAAGAACCCTAAGCTTCATTGAGAGATTTTAGAGAGATATTTAATAGAGAACTCATTTTCTAAACACTCAAACCATATACATGTACATCAAAGATCATCTAAGCATTTTCTAGCATAGTTAGTTTGCTTATTTGAATGGGTCTTGGTCATCACACTTCCCTTGGTTTGTTCTTCACTTTTATCCATTGATATTTAGTGTTTTATTTATCAAGGCATCTCTTCTATTATTTGAATGATATTAGATTAATATCTTATATTCAAAATAGAGATTGTTTGTGATGACATGATTGAGTGTTGTATTGTGATAACTATTTAGGTTTTTATAATCTAATTTTAGCTAAGCTATTTGACATGTCATTTAGCTATTGATATCTAGGAGTATTTTTATTGACATATTATCATCGTAGATAAGCATATAGGGTTGCCTAGCTCTTATTGCATGTATTGAGTATTTTTTATATATTCACACATAGGTTGTATAATCTCTTCATTGAGAATTTAAGTCTTGTTGGCTAAGGTTGCTTAGGCCACAAGCAAAATGGACTAGAGCCACTTTTAAAGGCCCGCGTGGTAGAAGTGGGGGGTTATAGACCGAAGTGTTAGACGAGGTCTACATAGGTTGTAAACTCCATTTCAATTAGTGGCTTTCGAGGTTCGAGTGTGGCGCACTATACAGCCCGTGGTTTTTTCCCAGTGGTTGGGTTTTCCATGTATACATCAAGTGTTATTTAATTCCGCACCATATTATATTGACAATTAGGGGCATTTTTCGTAATATTGACCTTAAACGAAAATTGGGTAAAAATTAGTTAAAATCTATTCCCCCCCCCCCCCCCCCCCCTCTAGATTAATATATTGTAAACACACCCGAGCGTTCATTGTATTTGTGAATTTTCAATTGGTATCAGAACAGGTTCCTAGATATACTTAGGTGATCCTTGCTCACTTTTGGTGTGTTTTGCATTGTGTGTGATTTCTTGATTTATTCATACATTTTGCATTCATCTCATTTGCATTCATCCAAACACTATGAGTGATAATGGGATGAGCAAAGAGGGAGGGTTGAGTGTGAGGCCACCGTTGCTCACCGGCGTGAATTATGCCTCATGGAAAGGCAAGATGGAGGCATACATGTGTCAAATCCATGATAGGGCATGGATGGCTACTGAGGATGGGTATGCACCTCCTATGATGACTCCCATAAGTGGAGGAGAAGATGTTCTCAAACCTAAGGCGCAATGGAATGCACAAGAGTTTGAGACTTCAAAGTGGAATAGAAAGGCATGGCACGCCCTTCTATGTGCAGTGGATGAAAATCAGTACAAACTGATTCAGAACACTAGGATAGCCAAGAAGGCATGGGATATCTTAGAGGTTGCACATGAAGGAACCGATGATGTCAAGGATTCCAAGCTACAAGTCCTTCAAACGCAATTTGAGTTGCTTAAGTTGGAGGAGGACGAGTGCTTCAATGACTTTGAAGTCAAGTTGATGGATATTGTCAATCAAAGCTATCAACTAGGTGATCCATATTCGGATAGGAGAGTTAAGCAGAAAATCATGAGGTCTCTCCCTGCTAGGTTTGAATCGAAAGTTACGGCTTTAGAAGAAAATTTTGGTTATAAGGACATGAAGCCGAGTGAGGTAATTGGAAGACTCCTCGCCTATGAGTCTAGGAAGGGTCCTAGTACTTCACCTCCTAAAAAGAAAAAAGGGATTGCTTTGAAAGCCTCCAAGGTTAAGAAGGAGGAAAAGGAGGACTCCGATGAAGACACAACTTTGTTACTTAGAAGATTCAAAAAGTTTGTCAAGTTCGAGAAGAACGGTTTTGGATCCAAAGGCCAAGATTTGAAGAAAAAGGCTTCTTTCAAGAGATTTGAGCCTAGGCAAGAGAACAGTGAAAGGAAAGGGATCCAATGCTATGAATGTGGCAGTATAGGACACATCCCTCCCGATTGTGGGAATTTGAAAAACAAAATGGGAAGAGTGATGGCCGCCACATGGAGTGAAAGTGATGACTCCGGAGAGAGAGATAAGTCATCAAGTGATGAAGAGCTTACCATTAACTATACGGCTTTTGGAGCCACTTTTGTAGAAGACAAAGTTGATGGTAAGGATGTTGTGACTAGTGATCCCATAGAAGAAATAGATGAAGAAGTAGCTATTGAAGTGGTTGGTGTAGCTACTCATTGGGATATGTCCAATACTTCATCAAGAGACAAATTTGATGATCTTGATGAGGAAGATGACTCAAGTAGTGAGAATTTGTCACCTAACTCTACAAAAGGAAATATAGAGAAAATGGATGTTCATGACTTTATAGTTAAGTGTGAAAGTTCTATGATGAAGGATAAAAGAATGCTAAAGATTTTAGAGGAAGAAAATCTAGAACTTTCATTACACAATGACCACTTAAGTAAGCAAGTGGAGATCATGGGTCTTAAAGACAACGTTGAAGGATTTGAAAGCTCTAGGTTAGAGAATGAAAAAGAGATTCAAAGTTTAAAGGAAGAGAACCTTAGGCTTTCAACACATGTTGACCACTTGAGTAGTGAAGTGGTAAGATCCATGGAGGATGAAGACAAGCTAAGAGATGAGCTAGCTTTGTCTAAGAGGAATGAAGAAGGGTTGAAAAGAGAGCTTAAAGATGCTAGAGACTTGATCACTAAGTTGACCTCTAGCACGGAAAAACGCAACCACTTGTTGAGTGTTGGAAAAGACCCTTGTGACAAAAGAGGTCTTGGCTTTGAAGATGACAAGGAGAGTCTTGAAGGGAAAAATAACGTACCCGCAGCGGAAGCGAGACTAAAAAATAGTTTAGTGGCTTTTAAAATTTTTCCAATTATGAACCTTAAACCCTTTTGATTAATTAAATATATATAACAAAGTAATAAAAATTTAATACCTCTTGTCGCGTGATCCGATTGACTTGCGTCGATGGTAATCCGCAAGATCTTCAATCCTAGCACGAACGTGGATCACCTAAGAGCGTGGTCTCCCTTCTCTTTGAATTGCAAACCTGTGATGGGATTAAACAAACTTTTCTTTCTTGATCGTTAGTCACAAAAACAATCAAAAGAAACCTAAGATTATTCCGGTCACTTTTGAGTTCTCAATCTAATGATCGAAACTCGCGTGAACCTTAATCGATGTTGTATACACAAGCTTATCAATGATTAAGCAAGTAGTACACCATCAAAGAATGATCTATGTTCCTTTTTCTCTTGTTTTTTTTAGTAGAATAAAATCTCTATCTATGAGTTAAGAAGAAGAAGAAAAATAATTTTCTGCACATTAGCACTAGGGGGTGGCCGAAATCTATATGTTGTCTTATATAGGTGGCCGAATTTTTCTCTTCTTTCTAACCCTTGGGTGACCGAAATCCTTGACCAAAACTAATTAGGGTTGCCGCAATTTTACTCCTACAATATTGGAGATTTAGTTGCACCCTAATTCCTATTTTGTTTAAGATTTCCAAACCCTAATCAAACTCAATAATCTTTTATTCCTTATTTGACTAAAATAAAAAGACTTCCTATTTGATTAAATAAATAAAATTAATTATTTATTTCCTTGTCAAACAAGTCTTTCTATTTAATTATACTACTACCAATAGTATACAAATAGGAATCATATTTCCTATTTAGAAAAGATTTGTTACTTTAATTAAACAATTAATTAAACAATTAATTAATTCTTATTTAATTAAATAATGAAACAAAATAATATTAAATGCTAATATAGCATCTTGCCGCCCCACATATGTATTGGGCCAAATATTATTTTTCCTATTTCATTTAATCCATAGGACTTTAAATAAAAAGCCCACATGTGAACTAGACCCAATCTTACTAAAAGAAACAAGCCCACATGTCATCTATTAATATATAAATATAATTGTGCAGCCCATTACATAAATAATGTGCAAATTATATTCTTAATATATTAAATTGCAATTCTAGATGGACCCTAAATTGGTCCGGTAGAATATATCAAGTGATCCATGCAAGTCCGTGTGGATTGGGGATCTTGGCGGGCTATCTAAATTTAAGCTCCAATAGACATAACCTAATCACAATCAACAAATGATTCACTTAGGTCCGATCCATTAATTTTAGCTCATTCCACTAAAGAGCTAAAATTGAACTCTTAAATAAAGACAGAAAAGGAAGATGTTTCCTCATTCATACCCTAGACAATCATATTGGAGATAGTGTATCCTCGTGATTAATATCAGTAATCGCCAAGAGTTCATAGACCGCCTATAACTCTCCAAGTTACCATATTTACTCATATGACCACGTTTTGAACTTGGATATTTTGACTTGTCCAGAAGCCATGTTTTCAATAGACACTATTGAAAACTCAACGTTGAGATTTAATATCCAATTACCTCAAAACATCCATATGATGATATTATACTCTCATTTAATAAATGGAGCCACGATGTCCATATCTATAAATGAAGTCCTCTATCGATTAACAAATGAATATCACCAAACTATCGAGGATAGACTATGCGATATAATCGTACTCATTGATAGCTCAAATGATATCACCTGCAACCATAAGTCCATCATTTATCTCAGGATTAAGATAGACTCTCCGATTGTCCTGATAATGAAATTACTTTTATCTACTGACGGTTATAGATAAAGTATTTCATTGTGATCCTGTTCAATGCACCCAGTGCACTAGATCCTTTTGCTCGAAGACACTCCGATGATTTTAGACTCATCATATCTCATTTGATCCCACTCAAATGCTAGCAAAAGAATTCTACAACTTTAACAAGATAAAGGTGCCCAACCTTTAACTTAAGTTGTGAACGAAATTTAAGACTAACTAAAGAATTGTGTCTACCACATACATATCCAGATGTATGAACAATTCTTCTTTTCTCATAGTCTTTAGACCTTATGATTATTTACTTTAACAATTATTAAACTATAAACGCTATAAGATTTGTTTAAACCAGAAATCACTTTATTAATATGAATAAGATTGTTAATTACACTATTACACTCTTGCTATTGAGCATAATCCTAACAAGTCTCACTCCTAACAAGACCATAATTGTCAAGAGCTTAGACAAGAAAGAGGCTTCACCGGTGCAAACTCCTAGGAAGAAGATTGATCTAGGACAATGCTCTCATAGTGCACAAGTGAAGGTAGCTTCAAGGAGACAACCTCAAGCTCAAAGAGTTCCTCATGTTAACTTCCCTCAACCTAAGATCCACAAAGGGAAGACACCTATCATGCAAACTCAATCGAGTGAGCAACCTAGTCTTGGTCAACAACAAAGAAGGAGAGATCCTATCCAACTACCAAGACAACCACAAAGACATGGGAATGCATCAAAGCATGCACATGGGAATGGTATGATTCCTAACTTTATTCCCACTTGTCATTTTTGTGGTATTGATGGTCACATAAGACCAAGTTGCTTTTATTACATTCATATGTGTAGAGTTAAAAGCATGATAGAAAAGAAAAAGGCTAGAGCTAGAATGCATATTCACATAAAGGAAGAAAATAATTAGCATGATCCTTTATCTTTTAAAGCTTTAGAACCTTTGTCCACTAGGAAGAAAACTATATCACCTAAATGGATAAGAAAAAATAATAAACCTGCTTGCTACGAGACTAGCAAGTCTCATATAGGTTCAACCGAGTCAAATGGACTTAGAAGATCCATAGGACCTCATGACCTTCATTGATGAAGGGTGGTTTTTGACCCCATATGGGGAACTCAAGTAAAGAAAGCTATTTTGCATACTTGATGCATGCAAAATATTTTAAAGATCTTATGCTTCTTTGTTGATTGCTTGAGTAAGCTTGGTTGAACATGTATATATGTTTTCTATTCAATAAGTGTGAACCTTGCTTGTACTACAATCCATGTCATATTTATGTTCAAACATGCATTTTTGGACTAGGAAATTTACATAGGAAGTATGATTTGAATGACCTATAGTTATTTCCATGACATGATGATTCTTTTATAACATGCTAATGACATATGATAAGCATGAAATTCAAATGACATGCTGAAATGAAAAAGCTTGAATTGATAATTGCATAATTCTTAAATGCAAAACTTGTGTGAAAAAGCTTATGAGACTTAAATGATTAAAGGATCTTGTATCCGGTCAAAGGATTTTACAATCCAAATGTCTCTCTTTCTTTATTTGTTGAACATGGTTACTATCATACGGGTTTTAAATCCGGAAAAATCAAATAGGGTGCAAAGTCGCTCATGCCATGTTTCGCTTATAAAGTTGGATATAGTGTTTATTAAATTGAAAATCAATAAATTCTCTATATCTTTGCTTCTCTCATGACATTGGTGAAATTGGTGAAATTGGTTTGAATTCATATTAGAAACCTTTGTCATTTGCTTTGTCAAATACCATTGTATTTTGGACTTGAATGCTACATGTCTTGTATGCAAAGCATTTTTATTTCACACATTTTATCAAAATAACTCTCCATGTTTATCTCCAATTGATTGAGTAGCATAAGTGACTTATATGAATATGCAAATATCTTGTATGCTACTATCTCTCTTTGCTATGAGTGACCTTGTTGGGGACTACTCATTTGCCTATATCATGACAAAAAGGGGGAGTAGAATGTGGTAAGGGGAGATGCTAAATTGTTATGGCAATTGTGCATGTTGGGGAGATTACATATTGAGGGGGAGTAATCCATTGAGGGGGAGCATTGCATTCACATACAATGCATAATGTTGTGCTTAACTTACTTAAATGCAAATGCTAGTTTATCTCACATGATTAATCTCACATTTATGTCTATTGGAAAATATAGAAACCTTGTTTTCAGGGATTGATTGTTCTACAAGAGATTGAAGGCTTCAAGATTTTATTTATTATATCTCTTTGTAATGTAGAAAATCATTGTAGACCCGTTGTTTCTATTTTGTTGGGAGGAATCAATGTGAGTGGTGGTTTTGTCACGAAATAGCCAAAGGGGGAGATTGTAAGGATTCCCGGTTTTTGATTGGCTTATTTCGTGGGCAAACCACATATTGGGGTTGTTTGTAAATGGTAGCTTAGGTGATAGGTGATCATGCTCAATGGCCCCACTCAAGACCTCAAGGTGGACAAGCACTCAAAAGGTATATATAATGTGCTTATTTTCTTATTGAAGAGATTTAGCTGCACACACTCACTAGTAATGTTTGCATATGTATGCTCTTCTTTTGTGTGCATTCTCTTCAAATGTCACATCTACACACTTGCACTTTGTGTTGTATCTTGTTATGTGTCTTTTGTATCTTGTAATTCGTTTCCAGACATTGTTCAGAAACGTCCACGCATGCACGAAAGTGTGCTTGGTTTAGCGTGAAGATCGCCTTCGGAGATTGCCCTTGGCTTCTCCTTTGGTTTCACCATCAGTGGTGAAACGGCGGTTTAATTGGCGGCCATGACCGCCGAATGGAAACCACCGTTTGATTCCAGAGAGCTCTGGATTGAATCTACGGTTACGATCAGCAGCCAGGCCACCAAATCGAAACCTCCGAATGGACCTGATGCATTTATTATCTCGGTCTCTGTTCGGCGGTTTAATCGGCGGTTTCGAAACTGTCGAATGAAACCGTCGAATTAGATATTTTAGGTCGATTTCTTTTTGGGTTTTGATCGGCGGTTTCGTTGACCGTCGAATGTGGTCGCCGAATGATTCCCTGCTTCTCGGGTTCAATTCAGTGGTTCAATTCTGTGGCCACGACCGCAGAATGAAACTGCCGAATTGAACCCGAGAAGCAGGGGATCATTCGGCGACCACATTCAGAATGAAACCGCCGAACGGTGATTTCAAGGGCAGTTTCGTCTTTTAACATGCCCCGTTCTCTATGTCTATAAATATCACACTTTCTCTTTTCTCTGATCAAGTTCTTGACTCCTAAAGAACCCTAAGCTTCATTGAGAGATTTTGGAGAGATATTTAATAGAGAACTCATTTTCTAAACACTCAAACCATATACATGTGCATCAAAGATCATCTAAGCATTTTCTAGCATAGTTAGTTTGCTTATTTGAATGGGTCTTGGTCATCACACTTCCCTTGGTATGTTCTTCACTTTTATCCATTGATATTTAGTGTTTTATTTATCAAGGCATCTCTTCTATTATTTGAATGATATTAGATTAATATCTTATATTCAAAATAGAGATTGTTTGTGATGACATGATTGAGTGTTGTATTGTGATAACTATTTAGGTTTTTATAATCTAATTTTAGCTAAGCTATTTGACATGTCATTTAGCTATTGATATCTAGGAGTGTTTTTATTGACATATTATCATCGTAGATAAGCATATAGGGTTGCCTAGCTCTTATTGCATGTATTGAGTATTTTTTATATATTCACACATAGGTTGTATAATCTCCTCATTGAGAATTTAAGTCTTGTTGGCTAAGGTTGCTTAGGCCACAAGCAAAATGGACTAGAGCCACTTTTAAAGGCCCGCGTGGTAGAAGTGGGGGGTTATAGACTGAAGTGTTAGACGAGGTCTACATAGGTTGTAAACTCCATTTCAATTAGTGGCTTTCGAGGTTCAAGTGTGGCGCACTATACAGCCCGTGGTTTTTTCCCAGTGGTTGGGTTTTCCATGTATACATCAAGTGTTATTTAATTCCGCACCATATTACACTTGTTGTATTTATATTGACTATTATGGGCATTTTTCATAATATTGACCTTAAACGAAAATTAGGTAAAAATTAGTTAAAATCTATTTACACCCCCCCCCCCCCCCCCCCCCCCCCACCACCCTCTAGATTAATATATTGTAAACACACCCGAGCGTTCATTGTATTTGTGAACTTTCAGAAGCCATCACCAAACCCTCCAAATTACGAATCGCAATTCCAAAACCCACAAGATGTTCCACCACATTAATAGCCGCATCACAATTAATTTTGTAACAACCTGGATCAGGAGGGATCCAAATTGGATTCCTGAAAGGAATCATAGCAAGCGGCCTATCAAGACCAGAAGCTGTATCTTGATACTCACCAAGAAAACCTCTTGCCCACTCCAACACTCTCACCTCCTTATCCACTGGCGACTCATGAACAATAGCATTACAAATAGACCAATTTTTCCATAGACAAACACGCAACAAACCAAATTCCTCCAACTTCAAACGAGAAAAGTAATCTAAAATAAACTCAAAAAAATGAACTTTACCCTTGTGATTATCCTGCTACTTTGAAAACCAATCAGCACACACCATTTTTAAATTGCGACAACTCCAAAGGCTGTGGAGTGTAGTTTTGAAACTACCTTTACAAATGGGACACAATTTATTAACTGGTACTCTGCGCTGAGCCAACGTCTCATTAGAACGTAACATATTATTGCAGGCTCTCCAAACAAAAAACTTTATTTTGGACGGAAATTTCATTTTCCAAAGAGACTTCCACCAAGTGAAAGACGTAATCGATATAGGGCTCGAATTAGAAGAACCACTGTCCGAAATAAGGGAGCATCCTAACCAATAACCACTCTTAGCAGTAAATGAACCTTTTTGATCGTAATGTCATTGGATAGAATCTTTAACTAAGCTGCACCCTAAAGGGATGCTCAAAATCGCAGTAATATCTTCCTTACAAAAAATAGCATTCAGATGATCCACATTCCACTTACCCGTAGAAGTAAACTGCTGATTAACAGTAGCATTTTCACCCAACAATGGCCAAGACATAATCTTGAAAGTAGATGGCCTCGGAATCTATTTATCCTTATAAATGCGAATCTTTTTTCCATCACCAACTTTCCAACATATTCCAGCATCAATAATTTCCTTCCCCCACATCAAACTCTTCCATAAAAAAGAGGCCGGATTCGTCACTGATGCATCAACGAAATCACTATCAAGAAAATAGCATGCCTTCAAAACACAAGCATCCAGAGAATTCTTCTTTGACAATATTCTCCAGCATTAAGCAGTAAGAAGAGACTTGTTAAATACTTCTAAATTCCTAAACCCCAACCCTTTTTTCTCCTTAGCTTCACATAACTTTACCCAAGAATACCAATGCAACTTTCTAACATTCCCTTTGCTACCCCACCAAAAGCGAGCACATAGCCTATAAACCTTTGTGATAATACTCTTAGGAAGACAAAATAAGATCATAGAATAAGAGGAGATATCTTGTATAACAACTTTAATTAAGATTTCTTTACCTCCAGTAGACAAAAATTTATCACGCCACCCTTTTAGTTTGTCCCAAATTATGTTGATAATACCAGCAAAAAGCTCCTTCTTCCTACGACCAGTAAAGCATGGAAGACCTAAGTACTGCTCATGACATTCGACCACTTTAATACCAATAATCGCAGCCAGCTGACTACTATCCTGAGAAGAAACCAAAGGACTGACACACATGGCAGATTTATCACAATTTATAATTTGGCTTGAAACCCTTGCATAGCTAGTCAAAATACTCTTTAAGCAAAGGCAGTTAGAGACAGATGCTTTGCCAAAAAATCAGACAGTCATCTGCAAATAGAAGATGAGAAATAATCGGACCTCCACGGCTGCACTGAAACCCATGAAACTCCCCACTTCCAACTCCACGATTCACTATACTTGAGAAACTCTCTCCACATAATAGAAATAAATATGGAGATATCGGATCTTCCTGACGTAATCCCCTATTGATATCCCCTATTTGGTTTTATATTCCCAGAGATCTCACCATCAAGCACGAAGGAATAAGAAACTGAAGATATACACCGATGAATAAGATTGATCCAGTTACCAGAAAATCCCAACATTGCATCATTTTCTCAACAAAAATCCACTCCACCCGGTCATAAGCTTTCGACATATCTAGCTTGACCGCCATGGATCCATACTTTCTTTTCCTTCTCTTAATACGATGCATACACTCAAAACTAATCAGAATATTATTTGAAATTATCCTCCCTGGAATGAAGGCACTTTGTGAATCGGAAACCACCCTGTCCAGAGCAATACAAAACCTATTAGCAATAGACTTAGCTATTATTTTGTAAATAAAATTACATAAATTAATAGGCCTAAAATCTGAAATTCTAACCGAAGCTTTCAGTTTTGGAATAAGAGTAATAATAGTATCGTTCATATTCTCCATCGAAGCACCCTTATTCAGACACTCCAAGCAGGCCCTAACTACACTAGGACCTACCTTATCCCAAAACCTTTGAAAAAACAGAGCAGGGAAACCATCCCTACCTGGAGCTTTCATAGCTCCTATATCAAAAACAACCCTTCTAATATCCTCTTCCATGAAATCCAAATTCAAGAAACCACTTATGGAAAAAGAAAGTTTTTTTCTCTACACCCTCCAAAACCCTCCCAATATTAGCCTAAGAAGGATTATTAGACTGAAAAAGATTGCAAAAATAATCTCCAATAATGCTCTCCATGTCTTTCCTGGAATCATACCACTTCCCATCCATACCCCACATACCCATAATCTTATTTCGAGCCTTTCTAACAGTCGCCTTCATGAGAAAAAACTTTGTGTTACGATCCCCACATTTAAGCCAATCAACCCTTGATCTTTGTTTCCAGTGCCGTTCCTCAAGCTCTAACGCACCATCAAGCTAAGCTTCAATCACTTGGATTTTCTTAAAAGACCCTGCCTCAATATTATTGTAAGCATTTTGGAGTTCCATTTTCTTATTTATAATAACCTCTTTTAACCTACGTCTACACTGAGCATTCTAGTAATCTAACCGGCTTCCACAAATCCGTAAATTTCTCAAAACTCCTTCCACAACAGATAGGCCTCTGCTATCAACCCAATCCTTCGAAATCAACTCCCTACACTCGTTATTTTCAATCCAACATTCCTCAAAAAAGAAACGCATACTCCTCTTTCCTTCTCCATCACCCACAGACTTATCCTGTAAGTCCAAGAGAATCAGACAATGGTCTAAACGCCAAAAATCAAGATGATAAACAACAGATTAGGGAATAAACGTTTCCATTCCAAGCTCCCAATACATCTATCAAGCCTTTCAAAAATCAAAGCATCACCCTCCCTCTTATTACTCCAAGTAAAGTGAGGACCTAAATATCCTAAGTCTACCAACCCACTATCATCCAAAGCTTCACGAAAATCAGCTAAACACTTCCAGTCTTTCGGCAAACCACCCATCTTCTCAGACCCACACAAAACTTCATTGAAACCTCCCACACAAGCCTAAGGCAAGAGAGACATACCTGCCAATCTTCTCAAAAGATTCCAAGAATGAGCCCTCTGATTTCCTTCTGGATTGCCATAGAACCCAATCAGTCTCCACTCCTTACTACCACACGACTCAATACCCATATCAATATAAGCCACAAAGAAACTTAAAAGACCCACTTTAACATTAGCATTCCAAAATAAACACAGACCACCCGAATTTCCACTACTATTGACAACTAATTTACTAGAAAAACTAAGCTTTACTCTCAATAGTTCCATTCTAACATGATCGACCATTATTTCCATCAGAAATAAAACATTTGGCTTCACCACCTGCTTCTGAGCAAGCAGGGAATTGAATGCTCGAGCACTACCCAAGCCCCGAGCATTCCATGACATGATCTTTATTGGGAATGGCGGGCCGACAAGGGACAGCCGGCCGATACATTAACTTCAAAAGCATCTCCCTCTATTGATAAACCCACGATACCAATAACCTCAACAGAAGAAGAACACTCACAGACCATCTCTTCATTAGCAATAATTTCCCCAATTCTCCTAGATTTTTTACTCTCCAGAATACCATTATCATCCACCTTCTCGAATTTTCATTTACCTCTCAGAATTTCTTCACTCTTCTCTCCAATATCCCTTTTCCTAAATTGAGCAAACCTAATTCTTTTTCCCTAATTTTTACACCCTCGACCCTAATCTTTCTTTGACCCCAATCTATGGTACAATCTCTATTAGAAACAGGCTTACCTACTACCTCAGCTTGATCATATTTTGACCCAAAAACCAAATTGGGCTCAATTTGCTCTGAGTTTAAAAGACTCTCAGATACATGAGCTATATTATTAGAAATAACCTCAGGCCTAACACCTAGTGAATTAACAACTTTACTCGATGACATCAGCCCACAAACTATCTCATTCTCCCCATATCTTCATGAATACACAACTTTTCCCCTACCTCCTCAGCATTTAATGCTACTATTCCTGTCTAATTCCTCATTAAAGTTTTGATTCCTTCACCTTGCTTTTCTTAGACACAAACTGCAGGCACTCCTCTATCCCCTAAATCCATCACATCTCCTTCCTTTAGATCCCGAGATGGAGCTCCACTTGATTCCGCCATCAGTATGCTTACATCATACATGACCCTCTCTTCACCAACCTTCTCCATTAACATCTTCATCTTCTCTTCAGAACCTCTATCAAATCTTCTAAAACCTCCCTCATTCTGCAGAGAAAAAGTAGAGCTTTTTTGATTTTGTGCATTGAATTTCTTATAAGAAACCGACGCTCTAAGCCATAATCCAAAAGGGAAATTTGCCTTCCCATCAATCATTGGAACCGGTTCAACCTCTATGCACTTCGGAGTTATGTGATTTACCATACCACATTTAAAACAATGATTAGAGAGCCTCTCACATCTGAGAACCATTGTTGTAACTACACCATCCCCTAGAATATCCACTCTCAAACACCTAGTTAGAGATTTCTCAATATTCACTCTGACCCTAACCCTCATAAATTTCCCAACACAATCTCCTGATGAACCACCATCCACTTCTAGCACTTCTCCAATCATACCACCCAAGAACCTCCCAATTTCTCTAGTCATACAAAAAAGAGGAACTTGGTATATTTGCACCCAAAAATCCGCCTGACTGAATTTTAAAGACTCAATTGTACCCTTCCCTTCTGGTCTTTCCATAGCCAAAAGAGCATTATCAAAATTCCACGGACCACCCGAAAAAACTTTCTCAAGATCATACGCATCTCTAAAATGAAATGTAAACGTATTACCTATAACAGATTCAATACCCTTCCCCTTCCTAACCTACCATATTTTCCCAATAACACACATAAATACTTCTCTGTTAACTCTCTTACTCGATAAAATTTTTCCCACTAGACATAACGATAACCTCTGTTTTGCCTCTAATCTCAGCTTATCATTGAGTAACTGGATAGAACCATCATGACAACTAATAGACAAAGAAGCACACAAAGATGATATATCCTTTGAATCCATATAAGAAGACTGAAATAAATACCCTGAATATTGAAAATTATGAAGAAAACAGCCAAACTACTCTTACTCAACTTTTCAGAGAAAAAAAAAAGACTTTAATTTAAGGATCAGGATCCTCACCTCACCTCACCTCATCCTCACCTTTTCATCACCTTTTAAAAGTATGTGATTGGTTGTTAATAAAGTGTCAATCACATCTTAACTATTCATTCATTTCAATGCTTATGTGTCTTAAGATTAAGTGAGGTGAGGATAAAGTGAGATGAGGAGAGGATCCTTGTCCTTAATTTAATTCATCCCTTTACACTTTGAGCACTAAAAGAGAGTTTAATTGGGCAGATGTCTACTGTTATGTCTTGGAGGGAAGAAAAGGCATAACTGTATTGTATCCATTTTTTTTTTTTCAATATACATCAACTGCCTGCAGCTCCCACAAGCGGAGAGAGAGCACCCACAATTGGTGGGACAACACCCACACTTGGGATTAATGGCCAAGGGAGACAAATAATATATATATATAGGGAGGGTCCAACCACATTGGCAAGAGGCCCAAGTGTGTATTTGTATCCATTTTATTTGTATGTACAAACTACACTCTATTAAAAATTTTAAGATATAACAATTTAGAAGTACACTCCATATATTATCAAAAATAGCATTTCTCTTTGTTTTTATTTATTTATTTATTAAATGCCATAAACTAATAAATTATAAAATAATTAAATAAAAACAAAATGAAAGAATGGGAGCAGGCTCCCAGTACACCTCTTTACTTTTTCATTTTAAGTTATTTTTAATTAAATTAAATAATTTTGACGAGATGATATTGATCCAATGGTAAACTTCTCACACTTGCACAACAATGTTATGGGTACAAGTCTTTTCCCTTTCCCAAAAATCTCAAATTTATGTAATAGTGTAGTATTGTACTTAAATATATATATATATATAGTTAAAACTTTTTTTTTTAAAATGGACATTTGTAAAAGTAGTCAAATTAAGAAAAGGATTATTGTTTTTAATCAAAAAAAATTTAAGTTATTGTTTTTAACCAGATATAAGTTGTAAAATATAAAATGCCCATTTAAAAAAATATATTTATATTTGTTTGTAAAAGTAAACCTAAATTATTTTTTCTTTTTACCAACATAAACCTTAATCGTTTTAATGTCATTATCAATAAAAAATAAGAACCATCATTTTCAACTATAGGGAGAGAGGCAAAGGTGATCGGAGAAGAGGTGACAACCGCGCGACGGTGACGAGATAAGGGTAACATCGACCAGACGCTGGCAAAGAAGAATCGGCTGGCTGAACTAACTAGATGCCAACGAAGAAGAAGAAAAAGAGAGGAAGAAAGGAAGGAACTGGATCGTGTGATGCCGGCGAAGAAGAAGCAGGTGCTTTCTGGTGATGATTCGACAGTCGGCGACCTAGGTTGACCTCGACTTATTTGTGACCCAATTTCGACCCGTCTTCAACCCACTTCAACTTGAGTTCGACCGTATTGCTCAAGGTACAATTTTTGTTCAATTTTTGAGGCTTTTTATGATTTCTTGTACATTGGGTAATCTAATTTAAATCGTAGTTTCTTATGTTCTATTATGATTTTAGTTGTCTTGTTAAAAGTTTGTGGTCTACAGTATTTTCGAGGGTTTTTGAGTTCTTTTTTAGGCGTTTGGTTGCAGAAGGTATTGAATTGGAGTTTTTTTTTGTTCTCATTTTAATATCAGTTTCAGTTATCTAGGTCTTTGAAGTTTTTTTGTGAAAGGTATCGAATTGGAGTTTTTCTATCTTATCTTATTTTTGAAGTTTTCTGGTTATATGTTGTGTGTATTAGAATTTTTAGTTATGGTTTTCTTCTGTAGTGATCCAATTGAAAGCTGCTTGTCTCTATTGCATATTGATGATCTAGTCTATTTTCGTGCCTGCGATCAGCCACATACAAACTCTATATGTTGTTTTCAGGAAGTAATTGACAATGATTCTATTCAATACGGTGTTTTCCCCCTATTAGATTGAATTTTTATGAGTTTCCCCTGCAAATTTTTGTTTAATATATGTATATATTCTAATAAGTGATTCCTTTGATATTGTTGCGTATCCACTGCGGAAGTATTTTTTGTTTTCCTTTGATGTTGATATTGATGCATATTAAATGTTGCATACATCTGATTATAAAAAGTTTCGTATTTCGAAGGGTTTCTTTTGTTCATTTGGTTTATGGGATTATTACTAGGATCATTTATTTATTTTATTGTTTTTGACAGTCCAATTAGTGTCTTCTGTTTTTAGTCTTTTGGTGTAGTCCTTTGTTTTCCTGACTTGTGAGCTTTTTGTTCTTATGGCATGTCCTCTTTTTTGGGGTTTCTGGTTTGTTGTTTTACTGGCCATATGGCGTCTCCCAGTATGCTTGTCTTTACATATATTTTTGGCTATTTTTTTTTTTTTTTTGCTTGGGCTATCCCTGTTCCTTCTCTGTTTTCTGGGCGTGATGTTTCTTATGTTGTTTCTTACTTTGAGCCTATTTGGCCTTTATCAATAAAGTTAGTTGTTCAAAAAAAAAAACTTAGGAAGTTAATACACTCTCAATGTTTTCAAAGGTGAGCCAAGGTGCTTGTGTGACGTGAAACATTGGAAACGTGCATTAGAACCCTTAGGATTGCTGAAGCGCTCCCCTCAGTTGAGATGAGTGCCTCAGTGTGCTACTATATTTTGCATTGATTTTATTTGGTTGACCTTTAATTAGGCAGTTCATCACTTGTATAGATTGGATTATTGTGTAGATGCTAGTGGACCTTAAGAAGGAATCATAATCTGTTAACTATTGCTTGAGAAAATGTTTTAAATAATGAGTTTTAAATAAGGTAGATAATGCAAGAATTATGAAACTCAGCTTTGTAACCGGTTTGCAATTTGATACCGTGTTGTGTATGTTCCTCTCATTAGGTGTTGTGTGAACTTAACTTGTACATGCATAAAATTGAGATTTACGACTTGCTACAAGAGAGGAATGACAAGAAGAAACAGCTAGAATGGGTACCTCATATTAAGTCACTCGTCTCATTTTTACTTGGTATACTTCGTACTGCTGGATATAAATCCAATTCAAAGCCTTTAGAGGTTAATGTTGTTGAACCGTACTTGATTCCTCAACAACATGACACGTGAGAACATTTTTAATGTTTGTTTGTTTGTTTTCAACATTTTATTACTATTTCCACTTATCGATATTGACAACTATTATTGGTAAATGCAGGAGGAGTTGTAGTGTGTTTATCATGAAGTACATGGAAAATATTGTTCAAGATAAATGTTGCAAATTGGACTTCACAACGGACAATATGAAGGAGTGAAATTGCCTATTGGTTTTTTTAAGCTTCGAAGCCATGTCAATGACATCAAATAGATATTGCCATCTAAACAGAGGAAACTCAAACCAATTTTTCTGGTAATGTTAACAAACATAATTTCAAGTTAAAAAAAGCATATATAGAACCTAATTATCAGTTTTTTCATTACAAAATAATGTAGCAGTTTTTTGTTTCTTCTCTCTTTCATTCTTTCATTTTAAACAAAGTATACATGCATAAATATAAAATTAAGAATTGATCCTAACAATGTCCTAATACTTTAACTCAAACCAAGTACATGATTTTCGAACAAAAGTTGTACATATTTTCATCATTTTAAACAATAAATAACAATCCAAATTGCAACGAATTGACTTTAAAAAAAATTAATAAAAGTTTCAATGGTTAACAACCAACACTCAACAAGTTTCAAAAGTTTATGCTTATCCTCAAAAATTTGTCCCACAAATAAAGGTCCCTCTTGTGAATTCGAGGCTGCTAGTGTGGTGCCAAAAGAATACTAACCTGCACATGCACAAGGGAGGATCCAGTGTGATAGAGTTGTAGGAAAATGATCATGTGATGGACCACCAAAAGTAAACCCTCCATTACCACCACATTTCTTAGTTCCTCCAATACCAACATCAACACCGGCACCCTACTCAACTCCGACAAAAGTATCATCTGGACTACTAGGATAATCATACTCATTCGGTTTATTGTCCTCAGTATTGGAATCTATAGTGTAACACCCAACATTATCGTACTTGAAAAATGATGGTGGAAGTTTATGTACATGTCCATCTCCACCTCTACCTCCATCCACTCTTTTCTCGATATCGACATAAATCTCCTTGATCGGTAAATCATCACGAAACACAAAATTAATATCATTGTCATGTTTCATGCGATATTTTGTCCAACGTGATCGTAACTTAATCACCCCATAAAGAATGATATCATAAATATTTCTGTCAATCCTAGTCAATATGTATGTCTTCTCCACCAACTCATTGTATGACAACTTGTTTTCCATCCACTCCCTACTAAATTGCCCATCCACGTAATCTAAATTGTCCCATCGATCATTGTAATTGATTGCTAACCTAAAGCTTTTCATAGTTCCTGAAACAAATAATAATTGAAAAAAAAATCAATTCATAAAAAAATTGTAAAAAAAACAGTGTTTCACATTTCCCAAGGATATATCATGTAAAACATGAAATATCCCATGTATGTTATGTTTTGCATGAACTATCTCATGTATGTCATGTTGGGTATGAAATATCCCCTTTATGCAGTATTTCATGCAAGATATGAATTATCTCATGTATATCATGTTATGCATAAAATATCTCATGTATATCATGTCAGACATGAAATATCTTATATATGTCATGTTGGGTATGAAATATCTCCATTATGCAGTATTTCATACAAGGCATGAAATATCTCATGTATATTATGTTGTACATGAAATATCTCATATATGTCATGTTGGCCATGGAATATCCTATGTATGTTGAAAGTAATAACAAATCACACGGTGTGTATACAATATCAATCTAGAGGGGGGGTGAATAGATTTTAACTAATTTTCACCCAATTTTCGTTTAAGGTCAATATTACGAAAATGCCCCTAATAGTCAATACAAAAAACAACAAGTGTAATAAGGTGCGGAATTATAAAATGACACTTGATGTATACGTGGAAAACCCAACCACTGGGAAAAAAACCACGGGCTGTTTAGTGCACCACACTTGAACCTCGAAATCCACTAATCGAAATGAAGTTTACAACCTATGTAGACCACGTCTAACACTCCGGTCTGTAACCCCCCACTTCTACCACTCGGGCCTTTATTAGTGGCTCTAGTCCATCTTGCTTGTGGCCTAAGCAACCTTAGCCAACAAGACTTAAATTCTCAATGAAGAGATTATACAACCTATGTGAATATATGATGATATTCAATGAGCAAATAAAGCTAGGCAACCTTAGATGCTTATCTAGGATGATTAGATAACAATAAATGCAATCCTAGATATTAATAGCTAAATGACATGTCAAATAGCTTAGCTAAAATTAGATTATAAAAACCTAAATAGCTATCACAATACAACACTCAATTAAGTCATCACAAACAATCTCTATCTTGTATTTAGCATATTATCTAAAAACATACAAGTAATAAAAGAGATGCCTTAATATGAAAAACACTAAAATTAGATGAGATTAGTGAAGAATATACCAAGAGAGATGTGATGATTCAAAATCAATCAACTAAGCAAACTAACTATGCTAGAAAATGCTTAGATGATCTTTGATGCCCATGTATATGATTTTGAGTGTATAAAAATGAGTTCTTGAAGATTTTTCACTTAAGAAATTGTTCTAAGTAAAAATATGATTTTTGGACTCATCAAAACGACCTAGAAAAGAAAGAGGCATATATATAGTATGCCAAAGTGAAGTGGTGCCGTTTTGTAAAATTTGCAAAAGACCGCTGATTCTGCGCCCTTGATTCTGCGGCCTTGACCGCAGAAAACAGGGCGCAGAACTGTAATCAACAGTTTTGCGTCTTTATTTTGCGGCCAGGGGCGCAGAACTCAAGGGCGCAGAAATGCACCTGACAGATTTGCGGCCCCTAAACGCAAAATCCAAGGGCGCAGAAAAGAGAACAGAGAGTATGAATTCTGTTCCTTATTCTGCGGCCTCATTTCTGCGGCCTTGACCGCAGATCAGGGCGCAAATTGCACCTGATGGAGCATCCTAAAATCTAACCATGCTATGCAATACTAAGCAAGATGCAACCAAATAAACATGCATGAAGAGAGATGAAATAGGCATTAATGCATACACAAAATAAATACACAACACATTCAAGAATGAGAATTATGCAAGTGTTGTGTGTGTGTGCATCTACTTCTCTTCATTGCAAGAAACACTAATAAATATACCTTTGGAGTGCTTCTTCTCTTGAGGTCTTGAAAGGGGCCTTAAGGCTTGATCCTTCACCACTTAAGCTACCCTTACAAACAAACCCCATCATGTGGTTTGTCCACGAAATAAGCCAATCAAAAACCGGGAATCCTTACAATCTCCCCCTTTGGCTATTTCGTGACAAAACCACCACTCACATTGATTCCTCACAACAAAATAGAAACTAAGGGTCTACAAAGATTTTCTACATTACAAAGAGATATAAGAATTAAAATCTTGAAGTCTTCAATCTCTTGTAGAACAATCAATCCCTGAAAACAAGTTTCTATATTTTCCAATACACAAACATGTGAGATTAATCATGTGAGATAAAACAAGCATTTGCATTTACGAAAGTTAAGCACAACATAATGCAATGTATGTGAATGCAATGCTCCCCCTCAATGGGTTACTCCCCCTCAATATGTAATCTCCCCAATATGCACAAATTGTCACAACAATTTAGCATCTCCCCTTACCACATTCTACTCCCCCTTTTTGTCATGATATAGGCAAAGGAGTAGACCCTAACAAGGTTACTCATTAGCAAAGAGAGATAGTAGCATACAAGATATTTGCATATTCATGTAAGTCACTTATGCTACTCAAATAATTTGAGAGAAACAAGGAGGGTTATTTTGATAAAATGTGTGAATTAAAAATGCTTTGCATACAAGACATGTAGCATTCAAGTCCAAAATACAATGGTATTTGGCAAAGCAAATGACAAAGGTTTCTAATAAGAATTCAAACCAATTTCACCAATGTCATGAGATAAGCAAGGATATAGAGAATTTATTGATTTTCAATTTTAATAAACACTATATCCAACTTTATGAGCGAAACATGGCATGAGCGACTTTGCACCCTATTTGATTTTTCCGGATATGAAATCCGTATGATAGTAACCATGTTCAACAAATAAAGAAAGAGAGACATTTGGATTGTAAAATCCTTTGACCGGATGCAAGATCCTTTAATCAATTTGAGTCTCATAAGCTTTTTCACAAAAGTTTTGCATTTAAGAAATATGCAATCATCAATTCATGCTTTTTCATTTGAGCATGACATTTGAATTTCATGCTTTTCATATGGCATTAAGCATGTCATTTAAGAATCATCATGTCATGGAAATAACCATAGGTCATTCAAATCATACTTCCTATGTTTATTTCCTAATCCAAAAATGCATGTTTGAACATAAATATGACATGGATTGAAAACAAAGCAAGGTTCACACTTATTGAATAGAAAACATATATACATATGTGCAACCAAGCTTACTCAAGCAATCAACAAAGAAGCATAAGATCTTTAAAATATTTTGCATGCATCAAGTATGCAAAAAGCTCTCTTTGCTTGAGTTCCCCATATGGGGTCAATAACCACCCTTCAACAATGAAGGTCATGAGGTCCTATGGACCTTCCAAGTCCATTGACTCGGTTGAACCTATGTGAGACATGTTTGTCTCGTAGCAAGCGGGTTCATTATTTTTCCTTATCCACTTAGGTGATATAGATCTCTTCCTAGTGGACAAAGGTTCTAGAGCTTTAGAAGTTAAAGGATCATGCAAATGAGTTTCTTCCTTTATGTTAACATGCATTCTAGCTCTAGCCTTTCTCTTTTCTATCATGCTTTTAACTCTACACATTTGAATGTAATAAAAGCAACTTGGTCTTATGTGACCATCAATACCACAATAATGACAAGTGGGAATAAAGTTAGGAATCATACCATTCCCGTGTGCATGCTTTGGTGCATTCCCATGTCGTTGTGGTTGTCTTGGTTGTTGGATAGGATCTCTCCTTCTTTGTTGTTGACCAAGACAAGGTTGCTCGTTCAATGGAGCTCGCATGATAGGTGTCTTCCCTTTGTGGATCTTAGGTTGAGGGAAGTTAGCGTGAGGAACTCTTTGAGCTTGAGGTTGTCGCCTTGACGCTACCTTCACTTGTGCACTGTGAGAGCATTGTCCTAGATCAATCTTCTTCCTAGGAGTTTGCACCGGTGAAGCCTCTTGCTTGCCTAAGCTCTTGACAAATATGGTCTTGTTAGGAGTGAGACTCTCCTTGTCTTTTTCAAAGCCAATACCTCTTTTGTCACTTGGGCCTTTTCCAACACTCAACAAGTGGTTGAGTTTTTCCGTGCTAGAGGTCAACTTAGAGATCAAATCTCTAGCATTCCTAAGCTCTCTTTTCAACCCTTCTTCATTCCTCTTAGACAAAGCTAGTTCATCCTTTAGCTTGTCTTCATCCTCCATGGATCTTACCACTTCACTACTCAAGTGGTCAACAAGAATTGAAAGCCTAAGATTCTCTTCCTTTAAACTTTGAATCTCTTTTTCATTCTCTAACCTAGAGCTTTCATAATCTTCAACATTGTCTTTAAGACCCATCATCTCCACTTGCTTGCTTAAGTGGTCATTGTGTGATGAAAGTTCTTGATTTTCTTCTTCTAAAATCTTCATCTTTCTTTTATCCTTCATCATAGAATTTTCACACTTGACTATGAAGTCATGAACATCCATTTTCTCTACATTTCCTTTTGTAGAGTTAGGTAACAAATCCTCAACACTTGAGTCATCTTCTACATTCTCCAACTCACCAATGGAGTTATCTTCTTCATCAAGATCATCAAATTTGTCTCTTGATGAAGTAATGGACATATCCCAATGAGTAGCTACTTCTTCAACTCTTTCTTCTATGGGATTACTTGTCACAACTTCCTTACCATCAACTGTATTTTCTACATATGTGGCTCCAAAAGCCGTATAGTTGATGGTAAGCTCATCATCACTTGATGACTTTTCTCCCTCTTCGGAGTCATCACTCCATGTGGCGGCCATAACTTTTCCCGTCTTGTTCTTCAAATTCCCACAATCGGGTGAGATGTGTCCTATACCGCCACACTCATAGCATTGGATCCCTTTCCTTTCACTATTCTCTTGCCTAGGCTCAAATCTCTTGAAAGGGGCCTTTTTCTTCAACTCTTGGCCTTTGGATCCAAAACCACCCTTCTCGAACTTGACAAACTTCTTGAATCTTCTTAGCAATAAAGTCGTGTCTTCGTCCGAGTCATCTTTTTCCTCCTTCTCAACCTTGGAAGCTTTCAAAGCAATTCCTTTTTGCTTTTTAGGAGGTGAAGTGCTAGGACCTATCCTAGACTCATAGGCGAGGAGTCTTCCTATAACCTCGCTCGGCTTCATATCTCTATATTCAGAATTCTCTTCTAAAGCCGTCACCTTCGATTCAAACCTAGCGGGGAGAGACCTCATAATTTTCTGCTTAACTCTCCTATCGGTGTATGGATCACCTAGTTGATAGCTTTGATTGACAATATCCATCAACTTGACTTCAAAGTCATTGAAGCACTCGTCCTCCTCCATCTTGAGCAACTCAAATTGCGTTTGAAGGACTTGTAGCTTGGAATCCTTGACAACATCGGTTCCTTCGTGTGCAACCTCTAAGATATCCCATGCCTCCTTGGCTATCCTAGTGTTTTGAATCAGTTTGTACTGATTTTCGTCCACTGCACATAGAAGGGCGTGCCATGCCTTTCTATTCCACTTCGAAATCTCAAACTCTCCATTTGTCCAATCCGCCTTAGGCTTGAGAACTTGATCTCCTCCACCAGTGGGAGTCATCATAGGAGGTGCATACCCATCCTCAATTGCCATCCATGCCCTATCATGGATTTGACACAAGTATGCCTCCATCTTGTCTTTCCATGAGGCATAATTCACGCCGGTGAGCAATGGTGGCCTCACACTCGACGCTCCCTCTTTGCTCATCCCGATATCACTCATAGTGTTTGGATGAATGCAAATGAGTAAAATGCAAAATGTATGAATAAATCAAAAAATCACACACAATGCAAAACACACCAAAAGTGAGCAAGGATCACCTAAGTATATCTAGGAACCCGCTCTGATACCAATTGAAAGTAATAACAAATCACACGGTGTGTATACAATATCAATCTAGAGGGGGGGTGAATAGATTTTAACTAATTTTCACCCAATTTTCGTTTAAGGTCAATATTACGAAAATGCCCCTAATAGTCAATACAAAAAACAACAAGTGTAATAAGGTGCGGAATTATAAAATGACACTTGATGTATACGTGGAAAACCCAACCACTGGGAAAAAAACCACGGGCTGTTTAGTGCGCCACACTTGAACCTCGAAATCCACTAATCGAAATGAAGTTTACAACCTATGTAGACCACGTCTAACACTCCGGTCTGTAACCCCCCACTTCTACCACTCGGGCCTTTATTAGTGGCTCTAGTCCATCTTGCTTGTGGCCTAAGCAACCTTAGCCAACAAGACTTAAATTCTCAATGAAGAGATTATACAACCTATGTGAATATATGATGATATTCAATGAGCAAATAAAGCTAGGCAACCTTAGATGCTTATCTAGGATGATTAGATAACAATAAATGCAATCCTAGATATTAATAGCTAAATGACATGTCAAATAGCTTAGCTAAAATTAGATTATAAAAACCTAAATAGCTATCACAATACAACACTCAATTAAGTCATCACAAACAATCTCTATCTTGTATTTAGCATATTATCTAAAAACATACAAGTAATAAAAGAGATGCCTTAATATGAAAAACACTAAAATTAGATGAGATTAGTGAAGAACATACCAAGAGAGATGTGATGATTCAAAATCAATCAACTAAGCAAACTAACTATGCTAGAAAATGCTTAGATGATCTTTGATGCCCATGTATATGATTTTGAGTGTATAAAAATGAGTTCTTGAAGATTTTTCACTTAAGAAATTGTTCTAAGTAAAAATATGATTTTTGGACTCATCAAAACGACCTAGAAAAGAAAGAGGCATATATATAGTATGCCAAAGTGAAGTGGTGCCGTTTTGTAAAATTTGCAAAAGACCGCTGATTCTGCGCCCTTGATTCTGCGGCCTTGACCGCAGAAAACAGGGCGCAGAACTGTAATCAACAGTTTTGCATCTTTATTTTGCGGCCAGGGGCGCAGAACTCAAGGGCGCAGAAATGCACCTGACAGATTTGTGGCCCCTAAACGCAAAATCCAAGGGCGCAGAAAAGAGAACAGAGAGTATGAATTCTGTTCCTTATTCTGCGGCCTCATTTCTGCGGCCTTGACCGCAGATCAGGGCGCAAATTGCACCTGATGGAGCATCCTAAAATCTAACCATGCTATGCAATACTAAGCAAGATGCAACCAAATAAACATGCATGAAGAGAGATGAAATAGGCATTAATGCATACACAAAATAAATACACAACACATTCAAGAATGAGAACTATGCAAGTGTTGTGTGTGTGTGCATCTACTTCTCTTCATTGCAAGAAACACTAATAAATATACCTTTGGAGTGCTTCTTCTCTTGAGGTCTTGAAAGGGGCCTTAAGGCTTGATCCTTCACCACTTAAGCTACCCTTACAAACAAACCCCATCATGTGGTTTGTCCACGAAATAAGCCAATCAAAAACCGGGAATCCTTACATATGTCATGTTGGGTATAAAATACTTTAGTTATGCAGTATTTCATGCAAGACATGAAAATATCTCATGTAAGACATGAAATATCTCATGTAAGACATGAAATATCTCATGTATATCATGTTGAGAATGAAATATCTCATGTATGTCATGTTGGGTATGAAATATCTTATGTATGTCATGTTGGGTATGAAATATCTCCATTATGTAGTATTTCATACAAGGCATGAAATATCTCATGTATATCATGTTGTGTATGAAATATCCCATGTATGTCATGTTGGGTGTGAAATATCCTATATTTGTCATGTATATCATGTTAGGTATGAAATATCCCCATTATGCAGTATTTCATACAAGGCATGAAATATCTCATGTGTATCATGTTGTGCATGAAATATCTCATATATGTCATGTTAGACATGAAATGTCCTATGTATGTCATGTTAAGTATGAAATATCATATTTATGTAGTATTTCATGCAAATCATGAAATATGCATGCAAAGCATGAAATATGCTATGTATATCATGTTGGGAATGAAATATCTTATATATGTCATATTAGGCATGAAATATCCTATGTATGTCATGTTGGGTATGAAATATCCTCATTATGTAATATTTCATATAAGGCATGAAATATGCTATGTATATCATGTTGGTAATGAAATATCTCATATATATCATGTTAGCCATGAAATATCCTATGTATGTCATGTTGGGTATGAAATATCCTCATTATGCAATATTTCATATAAGGCGTGAAATATGCTATGTATATCATGTTGGGAATGAAATATCTCATGTATATCATGCTGGGCATAAAATATCATATTTATGTCATATTGGATATGAAATATCCTATTTATGCAGTATTTCATATAAGACATGAAATATCCCATGTATATTATGTTGGGTATGAAATATCCTATGTATGTCATGTTAAGCATGAAATATCTCATGTACTTCAAAATTGAAACAAAATAACAAAGACCAATCAACAATATCATCTAAGAAACATAATAATGCTATTGAAATTGAAGATTTACAAACCTTGAAGTTTTGAGCAGAGATTCAACTAGAAACTCAAAATTTTCAAAAAAAACTCTTCCTAAATCTTGGTTTCTTTGCGATTTCTCATCAAAATAACTTTAATTTCTTGACAAAAATTAGTTGAGAATTAAGATTTGATAAAGATATGAGTGATAAAAGGATGGGTGATAGAGATGAGTGATAGAGAGAGATGAGTAATGGAGCGAAAAAAAAATTAAAGGGAAAAAGAGGATAAAATGGTAGTTTTAAAATTTATTGACTAAAAATAATAATATATTATGATGATTGGTTACAAACAATAAAAAATTAGAATTTGGTTAGAAACAATAATCCATTCTATGGTTAGGTTATTTTTTGCAATTTTCAATTAATAAAATTATAAATTTTTATTGTTTAAAACAAATTTATAATGGTCACATGGGTATAGTTCTACTGGTAGAGGATAAGCTTGGGATTTAGTTAAATGACTCCCAAGTCAGCGGTACGAATCCTACCAATGGTAAAAAGCTTCAAAAAAATTCTTGATCTAAATAAGTGAATATATAGATACCGTAAACAAAAAAAACAAAAAAAAAAAACAAAAAAAAAAACAAAACAAAACAAAAAAATAATAAATAAATAAATTATAGTGGTTATTTAATATTTTAATTTAAATAATCACATATTTAGATTTAATTAATAAATAGTTTTATATATGTTCAAAAGATTAATTATTGTATCTATTTTCAAATACGAGGTGCATTTATTATTATTTTAATCATTTTAATAGTTTTATTTAAGGGAAATATAGGAATTTTGAAAACAAAATAATAGTTTGGAGTATACCTACGGTTTTAGTGGGATATTATATATATACATTAATTTAATTTTCGATTTTAGTCATTGCCTGATCGGGCCAGTAAGTCTGACCATTTATTAGTGGTGTCAATGTGGGCCGGCCCGGCCCACATGTGCTGGGTGTGGGCCAAGCGTTTATGAAAACGGGCTTGGCCTAGCACTGCACAGGAACTTGTTGTGCCGGGCCGGCCCGTTTTCATAAACAGGAGGCCCGGCACGTGCTTCTGACATGTGCCACATGTGCCGGGCCGGCAGGCCGGGCCGGGTCGGCACGTGCCACAATTATTATTTTTTTTTCATTTAGATATTTTAATTGTTTAAATAATTTAAATTATGTTATTTTATTTGTAATTTGTCTATTTTATTTATTATTTTAGTGTAATTAAAAAAATAGATATATTTATTATTAAAATAAATAAAGATAATAAAGATAAAATATTAAAGAAAATAAAAAATACATGAAATTATGAAAATATGAAATGAAAAATTATTTATGTATTTCGGATTATCATTATTACATGGTTGCCAACTTGCCTCATTAAAAACCTTTCCAAGAAAAACCCAGTGGGATAAAAACTTGGTAAAGGAAAAAGAGTGCAATCTCTACTCTCTAAGTCTGTAGCATACTGCATGCACAGAGTCGTAATGGGCCCGTCTCTGTTCCGTTGTAGTTATGTTCGGGTTATAGTTATAGTGTCGACTTGTCCGTGTCTAGTCATGCATTTGCTCATATGCTTTTTCAAATTACCAGTTCCCACCTCAGAAATACAACTGGTAAATAAGAGTTTACAAAACACAAAACTTACAACGATATTTTGTTGTGACTAGGGGTGGGCACCCAAACAGTCAAACTGATTAATCCATCCAAATCAAACCAATTTAAGCGGGTTGGTTTGGTTTTGTTAAATAAAATAAACCAATTGGGTTGTTTTTGAACAACCCAATTGGTTTGGGTTGGTTTATGGGTTGCGTTTTATCAAACCGTATAACCTAACCCAAACCATTACATACTTAAATATATATATTATTATTAATTAAATTATCAAAGAAAACAAATAAAAACTAAGGTTAACCCAATGCAACAAGAAGTAAACTTCGAAACTTCAAAATGGTTACTTCGACGGTGATAGATATTATTAATTTAGAAGTATAAACAATTTAGTTTTATTTTATAAGTTTTAGGAGTTCTACACTTGATTTTTTTTTTTTTTTTTTAACGATTATCGTTCTACACTTAAGTTAAATTTAGTATTATAAATTAGTATTATTATTTATGTTATTGATAATTTGTTTAACTACTTATATTGATAATTTGATATTATTAAATTTATTCAAATAAAAAAATAATGTAATTATTTTTGTAAACTGTTAAACCAAACCGATTTTTATTGGTTTTGATTGGTTTGATTTTATCTTATAAATGGTTTGGTTTGGGTTGTAAAAAAATAAACCGATTTTATAATGGTTTGGTTTGGGTATAGTCAAACCCAACCCAAACCAACCCATGCCCACCCCTAGTTGTGACCCTACCGTTTGAGTTTGGTATTTCTTCTTTGTCAAAACACTGCCATATGTTTGAATTTGAAATGTGACTGGGATGACGTGATGTTGGTGTTGTGCCGGAACCAGAAGGTCCCGCTACCGTTTCCATCGGAAGTTGAGGATGATTATGATCCATTTCCTACAATATAGTAATATACTAAGCATTTAAATTTAATCATAAATATAGTAATATACTACTTATTATTATATTACTTATTACTAAGCATTTAAATTTAATCATAAATATACTAAGCATAAAAATATTAAAATTTATAACGAAGCATAAAAATATTAATTCATAAATATACTAAGCATAAAGCCATAAATATTAAATATACATAAAACATAAGAATAAATATCAAAATTAATAACTAAGCATATATATATATATTATGTATAAATATAAAATTTAAAAACTAAAACATAAAATTAATTAATAACATTTAAAGGAAAAACATACCTTTGAGCTTTGGTGCCTTGGTGAGTTGGTGGAGAGATTAGAGAATAATATTAGTAATATAGTATTATAAATTTAAAATAGTAGATTAGTTTATAGTAGTACTAGAACTAGTGACTCGTGTAGAGAATTGAGAGAAAGTGAAAGTGTATGGAAATTTGAATGGGTGGGGGTATTTATAGAAAAATTTGAAATGGGGTAAAAATATAAAATAGAAGAGATGAGGGGGCAAAATGAAATTTGTAAGTTGTTTTAAAAAATGTGACCGTTTGCTGACGTCAGCAACGGTCAAAATTTTTAAAATATATATACATATTTGAAAATGGTCAGGCTTTCGAGCCGAGCCCGTTGGCCTGGCAGGCCGGTCCGGGTTGACCCGGCAGGCCGACCGTTTTCATTTTTTTTTTTCTTATATTTTTTTTTCCAATATTTTAATTCAAAATTTCAAATCAAATATTCAATTCATCAATTGTTAATTTGTTATTTTATTTGTTAGTTTGTTTCTTTGTTGCATTATAAATTTATAATATTGTTTAAATTGTTACATTATAATATTGCTTAAATATTTGTAGTTGTAATTTGTCTATCTTATTTATTAGTTTAATCGGTTAAAAAAATGTAGAAAATAGAAAGATTTATTAATTTAGATGAAATCAAGCTAAAAGCTTAAAGAAAATAAAAATAGATGAATTTATGAAAATATGAAATGAACAATTATTTATTTATTTCGGAGTCTCAGTATTACATATTTACATGATTGCCTCATTAAAAACCTAACCAAGAAAAACCCAATGGGATAAAAACATGGTAAGGGAAAAATAGTGCAATCGTATTACAAGTTAATGTACATGTATAACCTAAAAGTCCTAGATTTGGTTACTGCCAGAACTCTCTTCGACATATAAATTACTGAAATTTTGAATAAGTTGTTCGTCTACCGTTTCATTTTGCAACCTCTTTCGAGCATGCTCCCAATCCGGAATGCATGCCAATACCTCCACCATCTCTGGAGTCAAAGAACTTCTTCTTTCTTCAACAATTCTTCCAGTCGTGCTGAAAACCTGTTTTGAGGAAACAGTGGAAACAAGGATAACCAATACATCACGTGCTAGGTGTGACAAGACCGGATATTTATAGTCGTAGGTCTTCCACCATTCCAACAGATCAAATCCATTCTCTCTGTCAAATCTGTCGTCGTATTGAGCTTCAAGGTAGCTTTTTAGTTCGGCACCGGAGGTTGCACCAGCTCGTGAAGAAGAACTTGATGAGCCTACTTTTTTTCGACGTTTTAGAATGTTCCAACTTGTCTGATTCGGGAGTGTGTCTGGTTCTTCTAATGGTTGCTGCGTAACGTCACTATACCTGCGCTCATAAGAACTAAAAACTTCGAACAACTGGGTTCGAATGTCAGTCTGTGTAGAATAATCTATGCTCAAAACCTTACCAAGATACTCTAGCAATGCTTCAAAACTAGATAACTTAACCCTAGGATCTATTATAACACCTAAAGCATAAAGTAAAGGAACTGTAGACCAGTATTTTTTAAACTTGGCTTCCATGGCAACAACTACAGGGCCTAAGATTTCATCTTCCCTATAATTGTTTAATAATTCAGACATTTCCACAATATGATGGATTGCCAAGGAAGATGTGGGGTAATAGACCCCGGAAAGAATTACAGTGGAATCATAAAAAACCTTTAAAAATTCAACAAAGACCTTTGCTACATGCCAATCATCTGAGGTGAGTATTGGACTGCCAAGTTGAGACATTTTCAAGTTATAAAAACCAGAAATAGGTGTATCATATTCTAAAGCATTTTGCAGCATTAAGTAAGTAAAGTTCCACCTTATCGGCATATCTGTTAGGAATCTTTGGGGTCGTAGACCGAAGGTTTTACAGTATCTACCAAATTCATTCAATCTTGGAGTAGAACTATAGATCCAAGCAAGGGCATCTCTGATGCAATCTATACGATCACTTACTACCTTCATACCAGACTGTACAACTAAATTGATATGACATGCACACCGTTGATGGAAAAAATAACCCCATGTTGCGGGATATTTTTTTCAAAAAACAATGCAATAGAGCTATTATTTGCAGATGCATTATCTAATGTGATAGAAATGATGCGATCGGTTATTGAATAAGTTTATAAAATGGACGTAATGACATTAAAAATATTTACTGCGGTATGTGCATACTTCATAGGACGAAAACCGAGAACGTTTTTTTGTAAATTCTAATCAGAGTCTAAATAATGTCCTGTGACAGTTAAATAGTCTTGTTTGGAACATGCGTTCCAAATATTGGAAGTTAATGCAATAGAGACAGTTAGCTGCTGTAATTCAGCCTTCAACTTATCTCGTTGGGTTTGAAAACATTTTATCAAATTGTTCCTAGTAGTATTTCTAGAAACAGCTTGAAATTGGGGATTGTATGCAGTTTGAATATATTCTTCGTAAAAAACATTATCACCGAAATTAATCGATTGATCAGTGCATACAATGTAACATGCCATGCACTCTCTAGCAACCACAGGGTCGTAACGCCATGTTGAAACAGACCCATCTGGGTGCCGCTGTAATTGTGTCTGGGTTGTAGTGTTTACCTGTCCGTGTGCAGGCATGCATTTGTCCATATGCCTTCGTAAATGACCAGTCCCTCCCCCAGAAGTGACATAGTGTTTAGGACAAAACCTACATTGAGCTATGTCCATGACTTTACCGTCTGGCATAGTCTTCTGTACTATCTCAAAACACTGCCATACGTTTGATGTGAGCTTTTTAGGTTTGAGGACACGTGATGACGTCGGTGTTGCGCCAGAACCAGAAGATCCCGCTGCCGTACCCGCCGGCCCGGAAAGGTCATAATAATCGTCCTCCATATTAAGACCGTCCAAAAATTGATGATGATATTTCATTTCCTACAATACAAATATTAACTCATTAATCATTAAAAACTAAGCATTTAATCATAAATATACTTAATTACTAAGCATACAAATATTCAAATTAATTACTAAGCATTTTAAACATAAATATTAAAATCATCAATTTACTACCATAAACATTAAAATTAATTACTAAGCATAAAATCATAAATATAATAAGTATACAAACATTAAAATTAATTACTAAGCATAAAATCATAAATATAATAAGCATACAAATATTCAAATTAATTACTAAGCATTTAAACATAAATATTAAAATCATCAATTTACTACCATAAACATTAAAATTAATTACTAAGCATAAAATCATAAATATAATAAGCATACAAACATTAAAATTAATTACTAAGCATAAAATCATAAATATAATAAGCATACAAATATTCAAATTAATTACTAAGCATTTAAACATAAATATTAAAATCATTAATTTACTACCATAAACATTAAAATTAATTACTAAGCATAAAATCATAAATATAATAAGCATACAAATATTCAAATTAATTACTAAGCATTTAAACATAAATATTAAAATCATCAATTTACAACCATAAACATTAAAATTAATTACTAAGCATAAAATCATAAATATAATAAGTATACAAATATTAAAATTAATTACTAAGCATTTAAACATAAATATTAAAATCATCAATTTACTACCATAAACATTAAAATTAATTACTAAGCATAAAATCATAAATATAATAAGCATACAAACATTAAAATTAATTACTAAGCATAAAATCATAAATATAATAAGCATACAAATATTCAAATTAATTACTAAGCATTTAAACATAAATATTAAAATCATCAATTTACTACCATAAACATTAAAATTAATTACTAAGCATAAAATCATAAATATAATAAGCATACAAACATTAAAATTAATTACTAAGCATTTAAACATAAATATAATAAGCATACAAATATTAAAATTAATTACTAAGCATAAAATCATAAATATAATTAGCATACAAATATTCAAATTAATTACTAAGCATTTAAACATAAATATTAAAATCATCAATTTACCACCATAAACATTAAAATTAATTACTAAGCATAAAATCATAAATATAATAAGCATACAAACATTAAAATTAATTACTAAGCATTTAAACATAAATATAATAAGCATACAAATATTAAAATTAATTACTAAGCATTTAATCATAAATATACTAAGCATACAAATATTAAAATTAATTACTAAGCATTTAATCATAAATATACTAAATTACTAAGCTTAAAAATATTCAAATTAATTAATAAACATAAAATCATCAATTTACTAACCATAAAGGCATAAACATTAAAATCAATTACTAAACATAAATCATCAATTTATAAACTAAACAAATAATTAAAATATACAAATATTAAAATTAATTACTAGACATAAATTCATAAAATGATAAATTAACTTAAATCAAAGATTCTAAGATTTAATATTAGAATTTATAACAAAGCATACAAATATTAACTCATAAATATACTAAGTTACTAACCATAAAAACCCCATTAATATTAAATATATATAAAAGCATAAAACATAAGAATAAATATCAAAATTAATAACTAAACATAAATATATTAAGTATAAATATAAAATTTAAAAACTAAAGAATAAAATTAATTAATAACATTTAAAGGAAAAACATATCTTTAAGCTTTGGTGGAGTGATTAGAGAATAATATTAGTAATATAGTATTATAAATTTAGAATGGTAGATTATTAGTGTAGAGAATAGAGAGAGAGAGAGAGAGAGTAAGATTGTAAGAATGAAATTATTAGAGAATAGAGATTAGAGGAATAATGGAGAGTTGGTGAATGGAGAGAATGAGAGAATGAGAGATTGAGATTTTAGAGAAAGTGTTTAGGGAAATAGGAATGGGTGTGGGTATTTATAGAAAAATTTGAAATGTGTGTAAAAATATAAAATAGAAGAGATGAGGGGGCAAAATGAAATTTTAAAGGTGTTTTAAAAATGTGACCGTTTGCTGACGTCAGCAACAGTCAAAATTTTAAAAAAATAATAAAAAAAATACTTCACCGGTGAAAAAAAAAATAAAAATTTAAACGTTCGGCCTGGCGGGTTTGGCCCGCAGGCCTGTTAGCCCGTTCCAGGCCGGCCCGGTAGACTGTAAAACGGGACCCGGCCAGGGCCAGTCTGGGGGCCGTGCCAAGAGCGGCCCACCAGTCTGGGCGGGCCGGCTGTGCCGGGCCCCTCCAAGCCCGGCACATTTTGACACCACTACCCTTTATATTTAAGGACATAGCCTAATTCGACTTGTCCATAAATGTTGGATTTAGACGTGGGCTGGATTCTAGCTGTTCAACCCATTTGATACCTCGTTTGATTGAAAATTAATTATTATTCTCAGTCCCACGTTCCATGTATAATTTACACAAAATCACAAAATTATATATATATATATATATCTGAAACAAAATTGGTCAGGTCTATCGAGATTAAGAACTATATATACGGTTAAGAATAATGGTAGACATCCAACATTTTTGTCTATCATTTACATCCAACTTGATGTAGCAGCTGATATGACACTTCCTTGTCAGCTGCCACATCACCACATCATCACATTTTATTTTTTTTATTTTTTATATTAAAGTACTAGATTTAAGGAATACAAATTTTTTTTTTTTTTAATTCAACTCATTTGATGTGATAATATGGCAGCTGAAATGAAGTGTCATGTCAGCTGTCATATCAAGTTGAATGTAAATGATGGATAAAAGTGTTGAATGTCTACCATTTTCCATACGGTTAGATATGTACTCCTTTTTATGGACACATTCTTTCTTAGCACATTTGGTATCTTAGTTTAATTTTAAGTTATCTTTTAATATATTTTTTGTAATAAAAAGAAAAACATTAATTAATCCCACATATACTCTTTCAAAAAGAGAAATTAAAAAAATTATTTTCCCTGATTTTTCTTATCTGCCCGGTTGTTTCAAAGAGTGATCTTTCAAAGGGGGGAATCTTAATTAGTCTAACTACTCTTGAGTATGGGTGGACACCCAAATCGTCAAACTGATTAATCCGTCCAAACCAAACCAACCCACTAACCAAATCAATTTAAGTGGGTTGGTTTGGTTTTATTAAAGAAAATAAAAAATAAAATAAAAAACCGATTAGGTTATTTTTTAGTAACCTGATTGGTTTGAATTGATTTGAGGATTGTGTTTTATCAACCCATATAACCCAACCAAAAGCATTACATACTTAAATATATATGGTTCCATTTTGGTCAGTGCGCACTGATGCAACTACATCAATACCAATGCATGTGAACCACTAATTATGGAGAAACTTTGACAAGTGCATACACCTTGAGTCAAAGTATATAAATCTAATGGTTCACATCCAACGCACTGATAAAGTTATATTAGTGTGCACCAACTTGAACATTTATGTATATATATATATATATATATTAAATTATCATATAAAAAATTAAAGTTAACCTAATTTTATATTATATTTATTTCCAAGGTTACCGTTTTCTTGGTTCCAACTTCCAACCCCCTATATTTATTCTCAAATTAAAGCTATTTCATCTCATCTGAAGTTGTTTGTATTAAGCAAATTTATTAAGGTTTAGTAACTATTGTTTTTTATTGTTTTGTACAAAAACATATTAACGATACGTTTTTTTTAGTAGTTTTATGCATTCTACACTCTTTTTTTTTCTTCTTTTTTTTAGGCACTTGGGTTTAATTTAGTATTATTGTTTATCTTATTGATAACGAGTTTAACTACTTATATTGATATTATTATATTTTTCAAATAAAAAAATTATTATTTTCTTAAACCGTCAAATTTGGTTTGGTTTGATTTGGTTTTACCTTATAATTAGTTTGGTTTGAGTTGTAAAAATATAAATCGATTAAATACTAGTTTGGTTTGGATATCATTAAAATCAACCCATGCCCACCCCTACTCCCGAGTGAGAAATGGGAATATATGGTAGGAAACGTGTCACTACCAAGATTTTAGAGGGGTAAACCAATATATATATAAATAAATTTTCAAGTCAGTGTTACTGATATAACTTATATCAATGCTTTGTATGAAGATCACCAGATTTATATGCTTTGACTTAAGTGTGTAAGCATTTGTCAGTGCTTCTCCATAATCAATGGCTCACATGTAACATACTTATGAAGTTATATCGATGCGCACTAACCAGAACGAGACTATATATATATAAAATATTACAATAATCCCAAATTTTAGAGGGGCAAATACAAAAGCACAACTTCACGGTGTAGTTTTGAGGGATAAACCAATTTTCCAACCTTATCGTGGTGTAGGTGTCGACATCAACTTAATTGAAGACAATATGACACGTAGTGTAGGTGTTGTCACAGTGCCGGCTCTACCACTAGGTAAATGAGGTAGTTGCCTCGGGCCTCCAAAATTTAATGGTCTCAATTTTTTTCTTTTTTCTCTTTTTTATTTGTACATAATAATTAATTTAAATGTCTTCTAATATTTAGTCAAGAAAGTATAAAGCTTCCGGTCAAGGGGCAACAACTTTTTTTTTTTCTTAAAAATATTATCTTTTATTTACAATTTAATTGTTTCCCAAATAAAAAAAAAAATGAATACTTTCCTTGTTAAAAACAAAAAAAAAACAAAAAAAACAAAAAAAACAAAAAAAAAAACTTTTTAAATCAAAATTAGTAACAAAGTAAATATATATATATATCAATTTAATAGTTTTCCTACTTCCAAAACACTTCATCAAAAACATGTTTGTTGACATTCTATTCTTATTTCTTTTCCACTAATTTTCCACTCACTTTGACAATTGAATCATGATAATTTGAGTTATTTGAAGGCAAATTTGGTTAGAAGAATCATTATTTTCAAACTTCTTTGTCCTATCTTTTTCTAATTTAGTTTTATTTTTAAATTGATATTATTGTTTTTGTCCATTATTGAAGTTATTTGATTGTTTGATATTGATTTCATTATACAAACATGCCTAGTTGAAAATTTGAGTTTGGATATTAAAAACTTAACACAGAAAAAAAGCAAATTAAAACATAATTATTAGATAAAAATAAAATGTAATAAATAAGACAATGATATGAAATCTGGCCTCCAATATGGTTGAGCCGGCCTCTGGGTGTCAACATCAACTTAATTGAAGACAATCAGTCAGATGTATATATCCATTTGCATTCTCAATTTGTAAATGATAATTTAATTATATGGACCCTCCTCTCGTCTCAACATACTGTATATCCACTGCTTAAAATTCAGGGGTAGAAGACTTTGTTCATTCCAAAATCAAAGATTCATGCATATATCTTCATATTCAGTATTTAGCCATAAATTAACACGGTAATCAATAGTACAATGGTATATCTCTCATATCTACACGATGAGGTTACGGGTTGAGTTCTCTTCCCTCTCTAACAAAACTCCGAATTTATGTAATAATATAATATTTCAAAAAAAAAAAAATCAATAATACCATGAGGTTGACCGGGTGGTATACCCCTCACATAGTCACATCTATACCACGAGGTTGTGGGTTTGAATCTCTCTCCATTCAAAAAAAAAAAAAAAAAAAAAAGCCTTTGAATTATTCTACTATTTCAATATATATATATTAATCAATAATACTTCAAAAAAAAAAAAAATCAAAATACTAATGATAGGCTTAATCAAAATTTTCAAACTCGCACCAGTATAGGATTCTTTTATATTTGTCATTCTTTCTTTTTAGGATTCTATGAAAAGAAAGTTTCTTCTTACAATCCATAAATTATCTATTTGCACTCCAATTTAATTTTTTTATTATTATTGACAATTTTAACCTGAATTAAAATTACTAAACAAGACAAAAAAAGACACTCGAAACTAATTAAATTATTAAAAAAAAAGAAATTCTTTCTCTTAAATCATTAGATTAAATATTTACATATTAAACTCTCTCTCTCACATACACACACTCTCTCTCTCTGTGACACACACACACAAATCCTATCTCCGTACTTTCTCAAAGAAAAACTTATGCATATTTTGGTTTTTCACTAACAGTTATATATATATATATATTAAAAAGTCAATATAAATACCTTATTTTTCAAATATATATATATATATATCAAAACTTAATTTGTTGTAACTAGATTCGATTAAACTCATAATTTCTAAGACTACTAAAAGAATTAAAGTTCTCTAGGTAATCACATACCTACAAAAGTAACAAAAAACATTTTTATATTTCGATATTATTATTATTTTAAAAAAAAAAAAAAAAAAAAACAGGGTACTTGTTTTTTGAGGTTTTTTTTTTATTTTTTATTTTTTTTAATTTTTTTTTTAAAAATATATACGATTCCTAAAAATTAAGTTTATTCGTAAGTTTTTTTTTTCTTAATTGTTAGTTTTGTTTGAGAAAGAATGGAGATAGAAAATTAGAGATATGTATTAGAGGAGAGAGAGTTTAATATGGTAATTAAAAATTCAGGAGAGAGTATTTAATAGGTAATATTTAATCTAATGATTTAGGATAAATAATTACTTTTTTTAATAATTTAATTCAAAAACGATTACTCCTCATATGAATCAAAAGGTTATGAAGGTTCATCCTAATTTTTAAAAGTAAAATGGAGTGTCATTAGAAATTTATTTTTTAAAATGGAGTGTTTTAGAATAGAAGTGTCAAAAGATAAAAAGGATAATCTTAGAATAAAAGGAAGTGTCTTTAGAATTTTTTTTTTCTTTAATTTAAATTTTGAGAATGAAGTGTCTTTAGAAAATAAGTGTAAAATGAAAAAATTGGATTGTCCAAAGTAGCTCTCTTATGAAAAACTTTTATAGACTTTTATTTTAAAAGACTTTTATAGACATTTATAGATTTTCATTGACTTTTACATATAATGTATACTTTGCTTTAGCAAAATTATATATATTTATCATGTCAATAAAAATATATATATTTTTTTCAAATCAATAAAATAAATCTTCGTTAATTAAACTTCAAAAGCATTCATGTTTATATATGTGATTTTAAAATTTTTATTTTTATTTTAATTATATGTTTCATCATAAAGACATTATGCTCCTATTTTTTTTTTTTTTTAATAATTAGTCAAAATATTATCAATTTTCTTTTAGAATAAATATAGCAAACCGACAATAATATTAACATTTATATATCTCTACAATATTATGACAATAAGTATAAAAAATATACCAAAAATTAATTCAAATTACTACAATAAAACATAAAAAAATGCATCTAGTTGTTGAATAAAACCCATGCCTAAAAGTGGGTAGTTTGATATTGATCATAATTACATGGAGTCTTGCTCATAGACGGCTTTGATTATGGCACATTGACATGGTTATGTAGTGGTATTTGTCTTTTATCATTTTTATTTAACATAAATAAAGTTCATTTGATTTGTTTCGGTGTTGTTTAGTTGTTTTGAAAATATATGTAAACAAAAAAAATGAATCTCTCGTCCTTAATTGCATAGCTGATGGAGAGTTGTTTTATATTATTTTTTAGTTTTTTTTTTTGTTATAGATCGTTAATGTTTGTATTTTTTTTTATAATGTTTATTCATTTTAAATGTTATTCGTTTTATTTTATTTGTGAAATTTGTTAAAAATGAGTGCTCTTTTATTTGAAAATTGAACATATGTTTTGTGGTTGATGTTTTTCAAAGAGTTTTATGTTTTTCTTCTAAAGTGAAATTCTTTCTATTTTTTTTTTTTTAAAAAAAAAAGTAATTCAAAGTCTTTGGTATGAATAGAAGTTAAATTTTGAGATTTGTTATAACTAAAAGTCATTAAAAGTGATTGATATTTTAAAGTCATTAGGATTTTGAATACCTCATAACTTTCATAAACCGTTAAAAAATCTTGGTTAAATACCACATAACTTTCATAGACTTTTAAAGTCTATAAAAGTCTGTATTGAATACCCCATGATTTTTATAGAGTCGTTAAAAGTCTACATTGAATACACATAAATTTTTAATTCCATAAAAGTTATGAAAAGTCTTTTAAAATCCTAATTAAATATAATCTCATAAGAGCAACTCCAACCCAAATCTCTAATTTGGTGCAAGTTTTGCACTAAAATAGCTCAACAGTCACTCTATTTCACTATTCCATCTCCAACCCACTACTTCAAATTTATCTCTATAAGGAATATTCCCAAGAATATTCTATTTCTTTCCCTTTTTTAGATATTTCTCCACAATTAACATTTCACCCCATAATTAACATAATATTGCAATACAATACGAAATTATGAAATTAATACATTAATAGAAATTCAATTTAATTCGGTAAAATATTACATTTTTTATTAAAATAACTTAAACATTACATTTCATAAAATAAAAAAGAAAAAGCATGAAAATAAAAGTACATATTGATCATCATCTAATCATCCGAATTAGTATATTCTTCCCACAAATGATTTATTAAGGCATTTCAGAGTGCATCGTGAGCATGATTATCCCTGATTCTTCTATGTCGAGCTAGGAATTCTCGAAATCGGGTATTTTCATCTAACACCATCTCAACTTCCGGAGTTGATGCTTTTGTATGATCCTCAATTGCTGCATCAACATCACGTCATCCTCGATTATCATGTTGTGCATAATAATGCACGTAGTCATTATATCATGTCAAACATGTTTATGCCAAAAACGCGCCGGTCCTGCCACAATTGCAAACCGTGATTGGAGAACTCCAAATGCACGTTCAACGTCTTTTCTACATCCTTCTTGTTTCTTTGCAAATGATGGATTTGGATTCCATAAAAGATCCAAAAAAGCGCAAGTTTGTGGATCAACAACAAAGAAAAATTATGGAGAAACATGCTCGGCAACAAAACTATGGATCCGGTAGTTCATCTGCTCCTTTTGGTGATTTTTTCAATAATATCGGAGGATCTGGAAATGGTCTTGAAGACTACTAAATCTTAAAAATAATTTATGTTGTATTTTTCCTTAATTTTAGAGTATTCCAATTAGTGGTAATTTATTTTATCACTATGAAGTTTGTATTTCATTTTTAATGTTTTTATCAATTAATGTATTTTGCTTTATTAATTAATGTAGGAATGAAGTGATTTATTAATTTCAAACTTATGAATTAATGAAGGAATAAAGTGATTTATTAAAAAAAATGGCATTTAAATTTTTTAATTATACACTTCATTTTAGTTTATTAAAAATGTTAATATCAATAATAATTAAATCAAAACAAAATCATTAAATAATAAAAAGGACCAAATTGGAATAACTTTAATTTATTAGGGTAAAACTGTGAATACACAAAACCTTTTAATAAAGGGTATAATCAAAAAATATTTTTAAAAATAGGGTAAAAACGTGATTATATAAAATCTGAGGGATCAAAAAAAAAAAAACCACACGCGCTACAGTGTATGCGCTGGTGAACAGTGTCGCGCAATATATTGCACGGCACTGTTCATCTTCCTCAGATGCCGCAGCCATTGCCGCTGGGTTGGAGGTGAGTTTTGCGTGGATTTTGCTCCATTTTGAAGATAAAGATGGATTTGAAGTTGGATTGGAGTTGGTCTTATGGGTTAATTGCTCAAACATACCAGTATTTATGTCTTTTAGAAAATTTTGGGAAAATGTATAAATACAACACAAACATACTCTACCCCTTATTTGTGATGACTAATATTAATGGGTAGGGATGTCAATGGGGTGGATTAGAGACGGGGATAACAAATCCTGACTTCAACCCAAACAAAATTATTTTCCGCCAAACTTACCCTAACCACCGTTATTGAAGACTAAGTCGGGATGGGGAATTTCCGGGGCAAGCAGGAGGTTGCGATTTATTGAATATTATATACCGGGTGTACTTCTGACTTTTCCACCAACCACCGTATTAACTTCCACCGAATTTTCACTGTGTGTTGTGTATTTATTAAATTTATTTCCAACCGGACAATGCTAGTCAGTACCCAAGGTACTGACCAACTAATAGGGTTTTGTCATATAGTCAATTTGTGATAAATGCAAAGAGATAAAAGTAAAAAATTAAAAGAAAAAACCACGTAGCAACATCCCATTGGTGGGGTCAGTACCTTGGGTACTGACCCAAGCAATTTCCTTTCCAATATATCCTCAAGCGGTGCATGCAAATCCTTAGCTGTCCAGCCAATCAAATTTATTACATGTTGTAATCCATGTGAATAAATAAACGGAATCTAGTTGTTTTGTTAAGCCTACAGCGAAATTGTGAGAGTTACTAGGTGCTGTGATTACACTGTTTAGCAATACAAAAGCGACACAAGATGGATTTGGAATCCTCTCATTCTTGACTATCTGAGTTGATATTATCTTCTGAATCAGGGGCGGACCTAGGAAATATTTACAGATCAGGCCAAATTATAAATATAAATAGTTTTTTTTTTTTTTTTTTTTCTTAGTGCACACTAGTAGTATGTAGTCAATTCATTAGATATCAATTGTTAGATTTATCTATTTTTGTTTAGTCAATATATTATAATACTTAGGGGGGGGATTAGGATTTCGAAAGACTTTTAAAGACTTTTTTTAAGTGGATGACTTTTGTAGACTTTACAAGATATGAAAAACTTTCATAGAGTTTTATTTAAAAGACTTTCACAGACTTTCATTTCAAAATACTTTCGTAGACTTTCATTTTAAAAGACTTTTATAGACATTTATAGACTTTCATTTACTTTTAAATATATTGTATACTTTGTTTATCATGTCAATAAAAATATTTTTTTCAAATGAATTAAAAAAAAAAAACCATAGTTAATTAAACTTGACAAAAGCATTCACGTCTATATATGTGATTTTAAAATTTTTATTTTTATTTTTATTTTAATTATATTTTGAATTATAAAAACATTATGCTTCTTTTTTATTTTTTTTTATTTTTTATAATTTGTCAAAATTTTATTTATTTTTTATAATTAGTCAAAATATTATAAATTTTCTATTAGAATAAATGTAGTAAACCGACAATAATATTAACATTTACATGTCTCTACGAAAGTATGACAATGAGTATAAAAAATCTACCAAAAATCCATTCAAGTTACTAAATATAAAACATAAAAACCGCACCTAGTTGTTGAATATGACCAACTCTTAAAAGTGGGTAGTTTGATATTGATCATAATTACATGGAGTCACGCTTATACGCAACTTTGATTATGACATATTGACATGGGGCTAATTTGGTATTGCTGTAACTTTTATAATAATCTCTGTTAGCTGTGCTGAAGAAATAATCAACTGTGAAGTTAATCAGCAGATGTTTGGTTAATTATAAAGCTATCGCTTATAGCTGCGCTACAGAGAACGGGACGGAGAAGCACTGGACTTGATGTCCAACACTTTCCGTTTGCGTAAAGCCTAGGCATTAGCTCCAACCAATTAGAGTTTACTCTAGCTTTACTGAACTTGACCTGGCCTGGGGCTTGTTCCGGAGATTCTGAGGTTTTGTCGAAGAATCGGACCATGCTACCAAGCTTGGGATCGCTTGCGGAGATTCTGAGGGTTTTGCCGAAGAATTGACTGAGCCTGACTTCAGGGTTTCTTACGAAACGATGGGAGTCGGAGAGCGAAAGGAGGAGCATGAAGAAGTTAAGGCGTACGTGTTGACTGAAGAGGACCGACTACTAGTTTACAGAAGGAAAGGGAGCAGGGCCGAGGACTATACCGCTACTTTTAAAACTATTGTATAGCTCAAAAGTAGTATACATAAGTTTGGTAATTTTATTTCAAAAGTGTTGAAATTAGTTATAATGACTAAAATAGACATGATTTTAGAACTTATTTTATTTTTTCAATAATTATATAAATTAAATCAATATTTAAGTAGAATATTTAAATTAGAAAAAAAATCCATAAGAATAATAAAAATATTTTCAAAAGATTTTATAAATCAAATCAATATTTAATTAAAATATTTAATTTTAAGATGAAATAAGGAATATAAATGATTTTAATTAATTTTATAAGGATAATAATGATATTTTAAAAGATTCATTAAATGCTGAAATAGATTATTCCATAATCACTTTTAAAAAGTAACCCTCTATCTACTTCTCAAAATTACTGTCAAAACTTGTCAGATTATCAATTAATCACTTTTGAAAGTTTTACCAAACATCATTTTATGTCAAAATTATGAAATAATCTGATTTTAACTTCTCAAAAGCAATACCAAACTAACCCATGGTTAGGTAGTGGTTTTTTTCTTTTTATTATTTTTATTTTACATAAATGAAGTTCATTAGATTTGTTTCGGTGTTGTTTAATTGTTTGAAAATGTAGGTAAAAAAATATGAAATCTCTCGTCCTTAATTGCATAGCTAATGAAGAGTTGTTTTATATTATTTTTTAGTTAATTTTTTTTTTTTTTGTTATAGATTGTTGATGTTTGTATGTTTTTTTTGATAATATTTATTCATTTTAAAGTTATTTGTTTTATTTTATTTATGAAATTTGTTAAGAATGAGTGTGCTTTTATTTGAAAATAGAATATATGTTTGGCGGTTGATGTTTTTCAAAGAGTTTTATGTTTTTCTTCTAAAGTGAAATTATTTCTATTTTTTTTTTTTAAAAAAAAATTCATTCAAAGTTGTTACCGGAAAATCGTCACTGGGGTGAAATTCCAAATAACGACTTTAAGGGGACCAAGATCAAAGATGACCCCGGTCGGAGAGGTATCAAGTAGTTCGATACAGACTATGTCCTCGATAATGCACAAACGATTAGGAACACAAGTAAATAAACAAGAAGAACTTTTTATTCATTACTACCTTGCATTACAAATACATGAACTATATTTTTCAGGATTAACCATAAGGTATGGAGCTTTGGTAAGTAATGGAGAAGGTGGTGATGATGAACTCATGCGTGTCGATAAGTAGAACTAATAATAGGGTTACTTGAGATGATATTTTTGAATCTCTTTCTGGTGAGTAAGATGTTGTATATATAGGTCATGTTGCTTGCCATGCACTCCTATAACTTCGGTCTAGGGTTTGGCAATTGTAGGACCTCCTTCCTTTTAGAAGATAATCTTAGAGCTTTTTACATGCTGAATCTAGTCTTTCCCTCCTAGGAGGAGTCAATCTCGTAAGCAAATCTTTCCTTTCCTAGGAGGATTCTAATTCAGTTGACCTATTTAAAATAGAACTCTTAGTTGGCAGGAAGGAGGACATTTCCTCTGTTTTGTCTAGACAGTGGCGTTTCGATAAATCTTCATGGAATTTTAAACTCTGGCTTGAGAGTCTCGCTATGTGATATTTTCTTACTTAGCAGACTAGTTTCACTAGAAGGCGTGGTCCACTTAGTATCCTGCTTGCTACTTGACGATCAGGACACCAAAGTGTTACCAGCAGGACTTCTTGTTGTTGTCGTTGAGGGGTGTCTAGGTGATACTATATTGGATTGCTTGGTGGAACTTCATGTCGGGGTGCTGCGGGGTCCACAAGAAGCTAGGGAATGACTGGGTTGGACCCCGCTGGAGAAATTTGCAAGTAGCCCGGCTCAAGCAATGCTTGTGAATCAAGATTACTAGCGGGGTCCTTAAAAAGCTAGGGAATGGCTAGGCCTGATCCCGTTAGAGGGGGTATGTATTCTGATTAATCGGGATCCTCCTTCTTCAGTTGGGACCCCGCCCCCCTTACATGGTAGCTGGATACTGTCTGGATCCCTATGAATTCCTTGTATCGAGGTGGAAAATTCTTCCTTGGTCCTCCGTCAATTTTGGTGGTTAACAAAAGTCTTTGGTAGGAATGGAAGCCAAATTGTGATATTTGTTATAACTAAAAGTCATTAAAAGTCATTGATATTTTAAAGTCGTTAAAAGTCATTGAGACTTTGAATACCTCTTAACTTTCATAGACTGTTAAAAAGTCTTGATTGAATACCACATAACTTTTAAAGACTTTTTAAAAGTTTATAAAAGTTTGTATTGAATACCCAATGACTTCTATAGAGTCATTAAAAGTCTACGTTGAACACATCTAAACTTTTTAATTCTATAAAAATCATTAAAAGTCTTTTAAAATTCTAATTGAATACACCCTCCTTAATTAGTGGATCACAAACCCTCACATTGAATTGTTTAGTCAATATATTTGAATGCTTAGTCAATGACTAACAGACTCTCACATTGATTTGTTTGTCAATATATATCTTGTTTTTAAATTGATTTTACATATTATGGAAATTTACTATTAATGACTTGTTTGAATTGTTTAAACTAACAAATAGAACAAAATGAAATGAATTTAAATTGTGCGATCAAAAAATTGAAATAAAAGCAAGTAAATATTAAATGTAAAACAAGCATAAAATAATACTTTTGTCAATTGTGATCGATTGTTTGTAATTTTTGTTACTGTCTTTTGATTTTGAGTTAGAATAAATAAATGAAATAAATTATACTAATGGTAGGGGATGTTAGTGCAATTATAAACAAAATTTACATATAAATACAATTATACCTAATATCAGGGGTATTTATGCAATAAGTCATCATAAATATTATTTTTTTTCTTTTGAGAGAGGGCTGCTTGGGCTACAGCCCGAGGCAGCCCTCTAATTCATCTGTCCATGTTCCTAATATATTGTCAATTTGTCATGTGTTTAAGAAACCTTTGTGTTATCCTCAAAAATTAGTTAGGAGCTTTTTCGGACAACGGTTGACCACGGCGGACTGGTGCACCATGGTTGGCCCGGGCTGGTTAGGACGCGGTTCCCCTTTTACCGGGCTAGGTACCAGGGAAGGTCCTTGGTTTGGTTACCAGGGACCAACTCAAGGCTATGGGCTAGTCCTGATGGAGTCATGAGGTTGAAGAGAGGGTATAATTCAAAATAAATGGGGGTAGTATCGGGAAATATCAAACAGTCACCAAAGTCCTTATTAATGTGGAGAAATACATCGATCATGACCTTTTTACATCGTTAACATAGGTAAGATGGACCGGGTCGTAGTGACTCGTACCGGGGTTGGTTTGGATGTGGTGATAATGGTCGGGAATGAACGCACAGGAGCTTTCTCTAGGCGGGACAGTAACCAAGTAGGATAGGGACCATAGGCACTTTGATCGAGCGAGATAGTAGCCAAGTAGAACCGGTACGATTGGTGCTTTAACTAGGCGAGGTAGTAGCCAAGTAGAACTGGTACGATAGGTGCTTAAACTAGGTGAGGTAGTAGAATTCGTTATGTTTTCTTAGTTTCTAGAGGCCAACCCCTTACTCCTAGAAAGTCAGGGTATTTATAGGATGAATTATAAGGGGTAAGTGAGAGATTCTCTTTGGGCGGGAAACTTTCATCTAATCTCCACCGTTCCCCCAAGCTGTAGGTTAAGGTGGCAAAAGTTGAAGGGTTATGATGGTGCCTCTAGGGCGTGTCCCATTCTGGGACCTTGGTCTAGGTAGGTAGGAACCCTGGTTCCTAGACCGGGATTTAGGGGATTAATCCCGATCGTTACTTGGGAGCAGACCGTGGTTGGTGCGCACCCTCAAGGGCCGTGATCATTCCACCAGTGCCCTAAGCCCACGTAAGGGCTCTGGTAGGGCCGACATGGTGACTAAGTGGCGTTTTGGAGCGATCTGATTGGTCAAAAGGGGTCTCTACAACCGTGGGAGGTCGTTGTCAAGATTTGATAAGATTTGACCTGACAGGGGATAGTGTCAGTGTCTGTCACGCTGCACCCTGTCAGGCGCCCTTCTTCACCATTTTCTTCTTCTTGCTTGCTGGGTTTCTATAAGCATTTTGCTGGGAGATCACAGCATCCTTCTTCATGTATGGGGTAGTTGACTTTCAATAAGGCTTAGGTGGAGGGGGAGCGAATTGTTAGTGTAGCGCGGCCCTATATGATCACAGCCGTTGATTGCTTATCTTCCCTCTTCCATGTTTGATGCCTTGATGGGGTTCTACAGGTTTCCTTGGCTATCTCCTTCTTCCCATATGGTCTGGCGTAATGGCTAACGTCAGCCTTCTAGATGGGATCACCACATTTAGAGCTCTCTAAGCAGTTCTCAGGAACCTCTCCGGGTACCTTTGGGGATTCGAGTTGTTAGGATTATGCTCAATAGCCAGAGTATAATGTTGTATTTGACAATCTAATCATATTAATAAAGTGATTTCTATTTTAACAAAATCTTATAGCATTTATAATTATAATTGTCAAAGTAAATAATCATAAAGTCAAAAGACTATTGATCAAGCCAAAATTGGTATGATTTTGGCCCTCATTTCCAATTCTTTTAGCTTGATTCTTGGGCATTTCCCCGTGTTTAATGTTGTTAAATTGAGTGTTTCAGGTTTTATTAGGTTTCAGAAGCAATTGAGATGAAAGTGGAGGACTTGTGCGAAAATGTCTCACAAATGGGAAGAAACAGGGCATTTTCGCCACTTGGACATGAGAGGTCGCTACATGGGCGCCATGGCGACAGAGGATTCTCCAAAGACATCAGAAGGTCACCATTTGGGCGCCACTTGGTCGCCATGGCGACAGAAAGTCACCAAATGAACCAGGTGGGGTCGCTACCTCCCTTGCAAATGGTGACCTAGTTCAAAGAAGGCATGGTCGCCACTTAGGGTCACCATGGCGACCTTAATGTTGCAAGTGGCGACCTCCTTACAATTGCAGGGTCGCCACTTATGGTCGCCATGGCGACCTAGAGGTGCAAGTGGCGACCTCTACTCAAACTGCTCATGGTAGCCACTTGCCAAATGGCGAAAAAGATGGTTTTCGTGGCGACCTTCTCATATAACCGTTTTACGCACCAGGGTCGCCATAGCGACCAAATAGCGAACAAGGCGCCACCTCAGCGAATCAAGTAGTTATCAGTACATGTCCAAGAGTGCGTATATATAGAACGTCCCTCCATCTTCAAAGCATCAAAAAATCAGAGAAAAATACAGAGAACACATCTGAGATCTAGCTCTATCATCCATGGCACACTATTCCTCATCCTCCATTTCTCTCCTTGAACTCATCTAATCCATCCAACCCTCAACACTAAACCTTGATTAATTCACTACATCATTCCTCATCCCACCATTTTCTTCACCAAAATCCTTAGTCACTTTCCACCAAAACACCCACATTCCAAGACATATCCTCAACCTCCATTCCTTGCATCTAGGAGCATAGAGGAGAAGAAGGATCAAGCTTAAAGAAGGTGACCCAAGGGTTATTTCCTTATCATTTTCTTCTTTTCATTTATTGCAAATATGTGTAACTAAACCCCTAATCTAGGGGATAGATTTGAGGATCAATTGGTTGTGGGTTTAGCTTAGCTTGTAATGAATCTCTTATGTGTTCTATTCATTCTAATTAATTAGATTCCATTCATTATAATTGACTTGTATATCACTTGTTGATTGCTATCTTGAGTGGAGTAATTTGTTATATATTCATATGTGGATTGACAATCCTTGTGTGATTGAGAACCCATTGGATAGGATAGATTAGTGGTGGGTATATCAACGCCACTAATCTAAGCCTCTAAGTGGTTAACATAATGAGATTGGTACATTAATGTAGCTAGATAGCTTACCCACATTCAATTGTTAATCGATCTATTCCCTAGCTATCTCATTAATTGATTTTATCACAATTCTTATCAAGGTGTTGAGTATTCTATTTTTCATAACATTTTTGTGTATTTTCATTTGAGTAGTTAGCATTGGTGGCTTTAGAAACCACACATCTATCAAATGCTATGATTTACTTTATTGTTCAAAGATTAGTCAATTTATCTAATTAACACTCATTTCCCTGTGGAACGAACTTGCTCACTATTTTGCTATCAAATCACATTTTAAAAGGATTAAGTGGCTTAAAAGAGTTTTCAAGAATCAACCAAAATCTATATTATTACTATTTTGTTGAGTACACAAACGACCTCATCAACTATGAGAAAAGAAGAATTGTTCGTACATCTGGATATGTATAAGGTAGACACAATTCTTTAGTTAGTCTTGAATAACGTTCACATCTTAAGTTAAAGGTTGGACACATTTATCTTGTTAAAGTTGTAGAATTCTTTTGCTAGCATTTGAGTGGGATCAAATGTGTTATGATGAGTCTAAAATCATCGAAGGGTCTTTGAGTAAAAGAATCTAGTGCACTGGGTGCATTGAACTGGATCACAATGAAATACTTTATCTAGAACTGTCAATAGATAAAAGTCTTTTCATTATCAAGACAATTGGAGAGTCTATCTTAATCCTGAGATAAATGATGGACTTATGGTTACAAGTGTTATCGTTTGAGCTATCAATGAGTACGATTATATAGCATAGTCTATCATCGATAGTTTGGTGGTATTCATTTACTAATCGATAGAGGACTTCATTTATAGATATGGACATCGTGGCTCCATTTATTAAATGTGAGTAGAATATCATTATATGGATGTTTTGAGGTTTTGGATATTAAATCTTAACGTTGAGTTTTCAATAATGACTATTGAAAGATGACTTCTGGACAAGTCATAATATATATCCAAGTTCAAAGTGTGGTCATATGAGTAAATATGGTAACTTGGAGAGCTATAGGCGGTCTATAAGCTCTTGGCGATTACTAATATTCTTTACGAGGATTCACTATCTCCTATAAGATTGTCTAGGGTATGAATGAGAATCATTTACTTATTTCATCTTTATTTAAGAGTGCAATTTTAGTTCTTTATTGCAATGAACTAAAATTAATAGATTGAACCTAAGTGAATCATTTGTTGATTGTGATTGAGTTATGTCTATTGGAGCTTAAATTTAGATAGGCCAGCCAAGGTCCCCAATCCACACGGACTTGCATGAATCACTTGATATATTCTACCGAACTAATTATGGGTCCATCTAGAATTGTATTAAGGCATGTGGACTTGTTTCTTTTAGTAAGAATGGGCATAGTTCACATGTGGGCCTTTTGATTAAAGGTTTAATGGATTTAATAAAATGAAAAATAATACATGGGCCTATCTTTGTGTATGGGGCGGCAAGGCTTATATAAAAGTCTAATGTATTATTTTATTTTATTATTTGATTAAATGGAAATTAATTAATTGATTGATTAATTATTTAATTAAGAATCAAAATCTTTTTCTGACTAGGTAATATGTTTCTTAGTAGTATACTATTGGTAGTAGTATATTAAATATAAAAGACTTTATTTGGTAAGTAGATAAATAAGGGATTTATTTATCTAGTCAAATTAGGAAGTCTTTTATATAGTCACAAATACACTAAAGAGTTGGATTAGGGTTTGGAATTATAAGGAAATCTACATAGGGTTAGGATTTAAGTCAAAAGACACAAATCCTACATGGTAAAGGATTTCGGTCACCACCTTGTTAACACAAGATAGAATTTGGAACCATAGTTTTGGAAAGAATTCGGCACCATAGTTTATTTGGAAAGAATTCGATACCATAGTTTTTGTAACTATGGATTTGGCCACCACAGTTTTTGTAACTTTGGATTCTGCAACCCTAAGGGTCTTGGACTTGAGAGTTATTTTCTTTTGCTAGAGAAAAATAAAATCCATTTCTTAGACTAGTGTGATAATTTCGGCCAAGAGGAATAGAGAGAATAATTTGTTCTTATTTCAATAGTGCACTAGTTACTTTTACATCAAAAGGTTTTGTGTACAATTTCGAATATGGTTCACGCGAGTTTCGATCTAACGATTGTGAATTCAAAAGTGACCGGAACATTCTTTGTTGTCTCTTGGAACTTGTTGTGACTAACGGAAAAGAAAAAGTTTTTGTTAATCCATCCTCAGGTACACAATTCAAAGAGAAGGGAGACCACGCTCTTAGGTGATTCACGTTTGTGATTGGATTGGAAGATCTTGCAGATTACCATCGACGCAATGTCAATCGGATCACGCGACAAAGGTATGATATCTTTAGTATTATATGTTAATTAATTAGAGGGTTAAGGTTTAACTTATGGAAAAATTTTAAACTATACTAAACTATTTTTTACGCTTCCGCGGCGTTTATTTTTCCCTACACAAGCTACCTCTAAGTGTGGCTGACTCGTCCTTGCTTAGGCACCCGGGTGGGGTTCCAACGTTAGTTCTTAAGTCAAGTCTTGTTCGCTACCGGGTGGTCATTAGGAAGGTCCGGCTCGAGGTATACCGGGCTCTACCCTCTACATTGGGTGCTTTATGAAGTCCAAGTTCCTAGTGGACCAGGCCCCTTTAATCTTCAATTGCTCTATGAGGGACCGGGTACGCCCAACTACTGGGTCCTGCTTCATACTAGGAGCTTCGAGAGAGGCGGGTTCTTTAGGGATCGCACCTTCCTTTACTTCTCAGGTGCTCTAAGGGGACCGGGCATGCCTAGCTACCGTTTCCTCTTTCATCTAAGGTGCTTCGAGGGAGGCAGGCCCTTTGTGAACCACGCAATCCTTCCAAAATTCAGATGCCCTAGAAGGACCCGGAATTTCTTGGTATCGGGTATCGGGGAGCAAAGGGGTCGGTGTAGTGGAAAAGTTTTTCCTTGATTCAATTACCCATTTTTTCGGTTAACACTTTGGATTCCCTTTTATTATTTGTTCCACTTGTTAATTTATCAACAATTAACAAAGCTCACTGATATGAGTAAGAAGGATGCTTCGTTGAAATAATGCCTGAGGGCATAACAGGAAATTGAAAAAAATAATAGAATGAACAATCTCAATCCCTAGCCGTCATCGTCCCAGCCCGACCCTATCGCCACTCATCCAAGAACTCTGTCGCCATCGCTCAGTCCACCCTAACTTCATCGCCGCCACAACCTCGTCTCCGATCGTCCCTTCCCACACCAGTTTCGATTTCACGCGATCCCAAACCACTAACCCCGTCACCACCACAACTCCTTCGCCGATCTAATTTCGCATGGGTATTCTCTTACAAGAGCTGTTGTGACTCCGCCACTTAGATCTCCGACCACCATCCCATCCAGCCTCCTTGCTTCCGCTGTACAGCTACCTCGCCATCCTACCGCCATTCATCTGAAGATTTTTCTTTTGCCGTGAACTGATATTTACCATATTAATTCATAGAAACTTGAATAAACTAGTTATTTGTCTGTTAAGTTGTTCTCCAATGTTTGTTTAGGCCTATGACTTCTATGGAGTTATCGGATCTCTTTCTAGAGCTTAAACTATGGGCTAGAGCCCTTTCAATCCAAACAGACTCTCACATGGATAAACTTTCGAATCCCAAACCATTAATGAACTTTTATGCCCAGGCAATCTCCTCAGCCATTGCTCCGGTTTCTTCGGTTTTGAAGAAAAAAGGTGATTATGTTACAGTCAAAGTCAACCCGAAAGCTAATAAAGAACGGTTGAAACTTTATAGTTATTCTCTTATCGGTTGAGTTGTCTTGTCAAAAGGAGAGGAACCGTGGAAAATATTAGCTCTTAAAGAAAAACTTCAATCTATTTGGAAATTAAATTCTTTATGGCATCTCATCTCTCTTGGACGGGGATTCCTTCAAATTCTTTTGAATTTTGAGGACGATAAAGCAAAAGTTTGGGGTATCAGATCACTTCCTTTGAAACCTGGAATTATGAGGCTTCAACCATGGACTCAGAATTTCAATCCCAATATACAGCGTATGACGAATGCTCAAATATGGGTGCAGTTTTACGATTTACCTTGGGAGTTTTGGCACCCTCAAATCCTTTCAAACATGGCACGTGGGATCGAAATTCTTTTAAAGTTTGATAGAGCTACCCTAGAGGGTGATTATGGCCACTTTGCTCGCATCCTGATTGATGTTGACCTTTCTAATCCTTTGCTTGACTCCATCATGATAGAGGTTGGGGAAGATTATTTGTTTCCGACTCTTTATTTTGAGAATGTTCCAAGTTTTTCTCGGTTTGTTGCTCTATTGGTCATACGGCTGCCTCATGTCATCATGCGGCCCGATTTACAACAACTATCACCATCGAGCCAAAAGACAAGAATTCAAAAAGAGGAAGATCCAGAATTCGATAATAGTACCGACCGAAACAGAAGTCAAGAGATGTTTCGACTTCTCGAGTCTTTGAGAATATCAAATCGGGTATTAATGACAAAGCCAATGTGACAAAACCCGAAGAAACTAAAGCCTCTATTCCAAACAAGACAACTCTAGACCCAGATGCCTCTTCTAGTTCACTCAGGCCAATCGTCCTTCCTGGACAAGGGGAGGCCTTGAAAAACCATGTTCATTTGGATGATTCCGTAGACCCATTACACTCTAAGCATGTAGATGTTGATGCCATGACAAACCCTGTTATTACTCATATGGAACCTTTGATAGATCCTCCTATAGTAGAGCCACTTTTTCACACTCTTGATGGTGAAGTTAGGTCTGAAACAGATAGCGAAGGCACCGAATCAGACTTCAGCCACCCCGCAACTTTAGACATCACATGTACCCACGATGGAGTCTCTTGGATAGATCAATTGGAAGATTTAGGTTGGAAAGAGCTTACTGCTAAAAAGGGTAAAAAGAATAAAAAATAGGTTACTAGTGTTGTTTCGCCCAAAACTAAGGCTGCTAAGAATAAACTGTTACATAAATGATTGACCTTTATTGGAACTGTAGAGGTATTGCAAACAGTGTTACCTAACATACTTTGAAAGATTTTTGTTCTTGTCATATACCGAATTTTGTTTACATTGTTGAACCATTATATGCTTTTGATTCGATTGCTCCTACTTTTTGGCGCTCTATGGGGTTGCACTTTATTGGTGCTAATGCTAGAGGTACTCATAGTATGTGGATTTTTGGGTCAACTTCTTTTCAGGATGTTACTATTGTTTTATCTCATTCTCAACATGTTACTATTTCTGCTAATTTGTGTGGGATTGCCCATCAGATCTCTTTTATTTACATCAGTGTGAACTACATCACCCATAGACCTCTTTGGAGCTATCTAATGAACATTTCTGGTTCGGATGATCTGTGGCTTGTTCTTAGGGATTTCAACTCTGTTATAGGTGCTTATAAGACCACTGGAAACATTTCTACTATCTCTTGTGAAGATTTTCGAGCTACTTTGACGGTTTGTGATCTTGTTGACATTGAAACGAAGGGAGTTTTCCATGCCTGGATCGGCCAGGGTAGGCATGGTATGGTTCTTTCTCAATTAGATAGAGCTGTATGTTCCCATTCTTTTTTAGAGGCCTGGTCACAGATATCTTGTGTTACCTTACCTAGATCTCATTCAGATCATCACCCTTTACTGATTTCTTATTCTACAGGTGTTTCACTAGGTCCACGGCCCTTCAGGTTTGAAGGTATGTGGGTTTCTCTTCCTTCCTTCCTTGATTTGGTTAGATTGGTTTGGTCATCCACTATTACTGGGAGTGGTACAAGGGCTGTGGTCCAGAAGTTGAAGCTGTTAAAACAAGCCTTAAGGAAGTGGAATTGAGAGGTGTTTGGGTATTTTTCCTTGAATGTCATTAATGTGAGAAGATGATGCTTATTTAGGGCATGATTGGTTCTTAAGGCTTTTCAGAGGATCTTTTTCTACTTGAGACTGCTGCTCTTGCAGATTTGGATAGTTTTCTAAAACAACAGGAGATTTTTCTGAGAGAAAAAAGTAGAGTCATGTGGCTTGCTGAGGTTGATCGAAACTCTAAATTTTTTCATTCACTGTCGAAGCGTAGATGAGAGAAAAAGTCCCTTTCCTCCATTCAAATTGGTGAAAATATTTCTTATGATCCAGCTGAAATTGGTGAGCATGTTTCCTCATTTTATCAACATTTCTTTTCGGATCCTGGCAGTGATAGTTCAGACTTCTCATAATTCGAGAGCATGTGCCGTCACTGCTTATTGTTGATGAGAATGCTTCGATTCTCCGGGTTCCTTCCTTTGATGAAGTGAGGAGTACGATTTTTACCATGGATCATTTGAGTGCTCCTGGTCCAGATGGTTTTTCGAGTAGATTTTATTCTCACTGTTGGGAAATTGTGGGACTCTGTGCAGGATTTTTTTTCATACTGGTCGAGTTTTTCTGAGTTTGAATTCTGATTTTGAAGACTCCAAACACACTCAAGGTCGATTAGTTTTAACCAATTGCTCTTGGTAATTTCCTGTTTAAGGTTATCACTAAGATTATTATCGATCGCTTGGTCGAAATTTACTCCCGTATTATCTCCTCAAATCAATTTGGTTTCACTAAGGGTGGTCAAATTGGAGACTATATTGCCGGTGTGTTTGAATGTTTTAATGTGCAGAGTAATGGTAGTCGAGGTGGACATTTGACTTTAAAAATAGACATTCACAAGGCTTTTGATTCCATTAGTTGGCCTTTTCTCTTCGAAGTCATTCTGTGCTTTGGCTTCTCTAAGAGTTTTATTGGTTGGGTTACGGCTATTTTTGATTCTGCTAGGTTCTCAATTCTTATTAATGATTCCCCTCAAGGTTATTTTTCTTGTTCTGGTGGTGTGTAGTAAGGTGATCGTCTCTCCTCATTGCTTTTTTGGTTGGCAGAATATTTTTTTAGCAGATATCTTACTCATCTAGTAGACTCGAGCTCTATGTCATCTATCTCTTCTCCAGTTGGGATGCGTGCTCCTTCGCATTTTCTTTATGCTGATGATATTATCCTCTTTCGCCGGGTTTCTCCTCAAAATTTGTGAGTTATTCTAAATGCTTTTGCGGTTTATGGATCTCTTACAGGTCAACGGGTTAATTGAGAAAAATCTTCCACTTTATTTGGTAGAGGCATCTCTAGGCCTCGGATTACTAATTTTCTCTCAATGTTTAGGATGTGTAAGGGTGGTGATTCAATGACATATTTAGGAGTCCCTATCTTTATTGGTGCTTCAAAACATTGATGGTTGATCCCAGAGCTGATAAAATTAAAAGTAAATTGGAATCATGGAAGGGTTTTGTAAGGATGCTCATATTGATTGGCTCATTTCGTGAAAAAACCACATGTTGGAGTTTGTTTTGTAAGGGTAGCTTAGATAGTTAAGGATCAAGCTCAAAGGCCCTTTTCAAAACCTTAAGGTGACAAGCACTCCAAAGGTATATCTCTAGTGCTTATTTTCCATTGAAGAGATTTAGTAGCACACACTCACTTTACATATTCTTGTATGTGTGCATTCTCTTCACATGTCACTTTCACACATACACTTTTATGAATTGTATCTTGTTGTGTGTTTGTGTCTTGTAATTCGTTTCCCTTACATGTTCGAAAACGTCCGCGCTTGCACATAAGTGTGCTTGGTCTTGCGCGAAGACCGCTCTAGGTGTTTGCCTTGGCTTTCTCCTTGGATTCACCAATTTTGGTGAATCGACAGTGGCCGCCGAATGAAACCATCGTTTTGGACCAGAGGTCTCTAGTCTGATTCTGCGGTTGTGATCTGCGGCCACGACCGTCGATCATACCTGATGTATTTATTATTCTCGGGTTTGGTTCCGTGGTTTATTCGACGGTTTTGAAACCACCGAATAGAACCGCCATTTCTCCACTGTTTCTCTCGAAATGAATTCGGCGGTCATAATCGGCGGCCTGGCCGCCGAATTTAACCGCCGATCGTGCGGTACAGGGGAAAACTTGTCTTTTCATGTGCCCTGTTCTTGATGCCTATAAATAGACCATCTTTTCTATTTCTAAAGAGAGTTCCTTGATTTTTAAGAACCCTAATCTTAAAAGAGAGACACTTGAGAGAAAATCCATCAAGAACTCACCTTTCAACACTCAAAGCATTCATTTTGATTCATCAAGTTCATCTAGGATCATCCATGGTTAGTTTTGCATCATCACAACTTGCTTGGTAAGATTTTGACTAACTTTATCTAATTTTAGTTTCTTTCTTGTCAAGCCATCTCTGTATTTCCTTGTATGCTTTATGTTCACATGCTAGATAAAAGATAGAGATTGTTTGTGATTAATATGATTGAGTGTTGTATTGTGATAGCTATCTAGGGTTTGCTTAATCTTGATTAGCTAAGCTTTATGATATGTCATTTAGCTTTTGATATCTATGATTGATTTCATTGATATCATCATCCTAGATAAGCATATAGGGTTGCCTTGCTCTTATTGCATTTTAAGTATTCATATATTCACATGGGTTTGTTATCTCTTCTTTGAGAAGTAAGACTTGTGTAGCTTCTGGGATTAGGTTGCGTAAACCACAAGCAATTGGACTAGATTCACTCATACCGGGATTAGGTAGATATGTGATTGCTTCCGGGATTAGGTTGTAATCTTTCTCACATTTAGTGGATTCGAGGTTCGAGTGTGGCTCACTTAATAGCCCGTGGTTTTTCCTGTGAGGGTTTTCATGTAAATATCAAGTGTCATTTCATTTCCGCACTATATTACATTTGCTATATTTATATTGACTATTAGGGGTATTTTCGTAATCTTGCCTATTAACGAAAATCGGATAAAGTTGGATAAAATCTATTCACCCCCCCCCCCCCCCCCCTCCCTCTAGATTAATATTGAACACACCGTAATTTGTTTCAATTGGTATCAAAGCGGGTTCCTAGATATACATAGGTGATCCTTGCTCATTTTGGTGTGTTTTGCATTTGTGTGATCTTTGTTCATTCATACATTTTGCATTCATTTCATTCATATATACAATGAGTGGAAACAGTGGCAACAACGAGGGAGCTTCTTGCACGCGTCCTCCTCTTCTCACCGGCTTGAACTATTCCTCATGAAAAGGGAAGATGGAATCCTACATATGCCAAATTCATGACCGTGCATGGATGGTGGTTGAAGATGGATATGATCTTCCCATGATGACTCCCACGGGTGGAGGAGAAGAAGTTTTGAAGCCTAAGGCACAATGGAGTGCACAAGAGTTTGAGGCTTCAAAATGGAATAGGAAGGCAATGCATGCCATCCTATGTGCAATGGATGAGAATTAATACAAGTTGATTCAAAATACTAGGATTGCTAAGGAGGCATGGACAATCCTAGAATTTGCACATGAGGGGATCGAAGTTGTGAAGGACTCCAAGCTCCAAGTTCTCCAAACTCAATTTGAGATGCTCAAGATGGAGGAAAATGAGTGCTTTAACGACTTCGAGATCAAGTTGATGGACATAGTCAACCAAAGTCATCAATTTAGTGATCCTTATTCGGATAGGAGGATTAAACAAAAGATTATGAGATCCCTACCCAATAGGTTTGAGTCTAAGGTGACGGCTTTAGAAGAAAATAGTGGATATAAGGATATGAAGCCGAGCGAGGTCATTGGAAGACTTCTCGCCTACGAGTCTAGGAAGGCTCCTAGCTCCACTCCTCCTAAAATGCAAAAAGGAATTGCTTTGAAAGCATCTAAGGATGAAAAGGAGGTGAAAAATGACTCGGATGAAGACATGGCCTTATTTGTGAAAAGATTTAATAAGGTTATCAAGTTTGGGAAGAGAGGATTTTGTTTGAGAGGCCAAGACTTGAAGAAAAAGGGTCATTTCAAGAAGTTTGAACCAAGGCAAGAGAATACCGAAAGGAAAGGGGTCCATTGCTTTTAGTGTGGCGGGATAGGTCACTTTGCTCCCAAATGTGCAAATCACAAGGAAAAGAAGAAGGGAAAAGTGATGGCCACCACTTGGAGTGGAAGTAGTGATGACTCCAATAAAGAAGATGAGTCTTCGGATGATGAAGACATCATGGCTAACTTCCTAGCTTTTGCCTCATCTCACAAGAGCAAAAGTGGTAGTGAAAAAGAGGAAGAGAGTCAAAGGGAAAGTGACATTAGTGAAGATGACTCTGATTCTAACTCTATAAATGGATATGTGGAGAAAGAGGTGTTAGTTGAATACCTTAAGGAGTTTAGAAGCTTAGAGAGGAAAACCACTAAGAAGATCAAGATGTTGAGAGAAAAAAATCTTGAGCTTTCATCTCACAATGACCACTTAAGTGAAGAAGTGGAAAGACTTAAGAAGAGAGAAGATAAGCTAAGAGAGGAGTTAGCTTTATCTAAGAAGAATGAAGAAGGTTTGAAGAGGGAGCTTGATGAAGCTAAGAAGTCACTTACTAGGATGGACTCTAGCACCAAAAAGATAGATCACATACTTGGTGTTGGAAAGAGTCCATGTGACAAGAGAGGTCTTGGATTTGAAGATAGTCAAGAGACCTCCTCCTCTAAGAAGATTGTGTTTGTTAAGGGCTTGGGCAACATAAAAGCTTCACCGGTACACACATAGATCTAGGACAATGTTCAAAAATTGCACAAGTGAAGGTGGCTCCAAGGAGGCAACCTCAAGCCAACATTCCTTATCAATTGGCTCAAAACGGGAAGAGGCCAATCATGCAAGTTCAACATTGGAAGCAAGATAGACCGGTTCAACAAAGGAGAAGGTTTGAACCTTCTCAAATACAAAGACAAGGGAAGGCTCCCATGCAAACACAAGGACAAGGTATGACTCCTTATTTCATTCCTATTTGTCATTTTTGTGGTTTTGATGGTCATATTAGACCAAGGTGCTTTCGTTATATTAAAATGTGCAAAACTAGAAGCATGATTGAAAAGAGAAAGAATAGAGCCATGATGCATGTTCCTAGGAATGAGAAGATTAATTTGCATGATCTTAGGACTTCTAGAGCCCATGTACCAAAGACCATTAAAAAAGAAAATGTTGTTCTTAAATGGGTTAGAAAGAATGAAAATGTTTGCCATGTTGCTCAAATTGCCTTAAAGGCTAATTCTTCTAACATGTGGTACTTGGATAGTGGGTGTTCTAGGCACATGATGGGAAACAAGAGTTTCTTTGAGACTCTTGTTATGGAGGAAGGAGGATGTGTCACCGTTGGTGATGGATCCAAAAAGAAAGTCATAGGGAAAGGAACCATTTCCGTTCCCGACTTACCCTCCTTATCCAATGCTTTATTTGTTAATGGCTTGAAAGCCAATTTGATTAGCATTTCTCATCTAAGTGATGAAAGATATTTCGTCTTGTTTAGCAAAGATAATTGCTCTATCCTAAAGCCCGATGGACAAACCTTGTTGAAAGGTATAAGATCTAGCAACAATTGCTATTGTCTTGAAGCTAGAATAGTCTCAAACAATGTATCCAAGGATGAGCAAATTGAGTTGTGGCATGAAAGACTTGGCCACATAAACTTTCGGGATCTACGAACCCTTGGAAATTTTGAATGTGCGCGTGGCCTCCCTAAGCTTGGGAAGAAAGCCGATGGTGTTTGTGGACCTTGTCAACAAGGAAAACAAACTAAAAGCATGTACAAAAAGGGCAAGTATCTCTCCACCAAGGAGCCCTTAGAGCTTCTCCACATGGATCTTATGGGTCCTATGCAAACCGAGAGCTTGGGTGGAAAGAGATACATTTTTGTTTGTATAGATGATTTCTCTAGGTTCACATGGACATATTTTCTTAGAGAAAAATCTGAAACTTTTGATAAGTTTAAAATGCTTTGTACTAAACTTCAAAATGAAATGAATTCTAATATTAAAAGCATAAAAAGGATTAGAAGTGATCATGGGAGGGAATTTGAGAATGCTTCTTTTGAAACCTATTGTGATAGTATAGGTATCTCCCATGAGTTTTCGACTCATAGGACACTTCAACAAAATGGAGTTGTTGAGAGGAAAAATAGGGTCCTTCAAGATATGGCCCGTGTGATGTTGCTTAGCAATAATGTGCCTAGGAATCTATGGGCCGAAGCTGTCAACACGGCTTGCTATATAGGAAATAGAGTTTTCCTAAGGCCCGGAACTAGGAATACCTCCTATGAGTTATGGAAAGGTAAAAGGCCAAATGTTAGCTACTTCCACAAATTTGGAAGCAAATGCTACATTTTAAATGACCGAGATCAACTTGGCAAATTTGATGCCAAGAGTGATGAGGGTATCTTTATTGGCTATGCCTTAAATAGTAGAGCATATAGAGTTTTTAATTTGAAGACTCGAAGCGTTATGGAATCATCTAATGTTGTATTTGATGATAAAAGGCTCAAAACTATTGACCATGAGGAGGAGATTACTAAAGTTGATGACTCTCCTTTGGAGAAGGTTATGGTTGTAAGGATTCCCATTATTGATTGGTTTATTTCGTGGACAAACCACAAGTTGGGGTTTGAATTGTAAGGGTAGATTAGGTGATTGAAGACCAACATCGAAGGCCCTTTTCAAGACCTAAAAGTGACAAGCACTCCAAAGGTATACTTCTTGTGCTTAGTTTTCATTGAAGAGATTTAGAAGCACACACACACTTAGCATACTTGCATATGTGTGCATTCTCTTCACATGTCACATTACACACTAGCACTTTGTTTGATTATATCTTGTTGTGTGTTTGTTTGTGTCTTGTAATTCGTTTCCCGAATATGTTCGGAAACGTCCGCGCTTGCACGATTATGTGCTTGGGTTTGCGCGAAGATCGCCTTCGGAGAATGCCCTTGGCTTCTCATTTGGTTTCACCATCATTGGTGAATCGACGGTTTGATCGGCGGCCACGACCGCCGAATGAAACCGCCGTTTGATTCCAGAAAGCTCTGGATTGGATCTGCGGTTACTATCGGCGGTCAGGCCACCGAATCGAAACCTTCGAATTAGACTTGATGCATTTATTATTCTCGGGTTTGATTCTGCGGTTTAATCGGCGACCTGGCCGCCGAATGAAACCGCCGAATTAGATATTTTAGGTCGGTTTCTTTTTGGGTTTTGATCGGCGGTTTCGATTGACCGCCGAATCTGGTCGCCGAATGAACCTATGCTTCTCGGGTTCAATTCGGTGGTTACATTCCGCGGCCACGACCGCAGAATGAAACTGCCGATCTGTGATTTCAAGGGCAAAATTGTCTTTTCACTTGCCCTGTTCTTGATGTCTATAAATATCATACTTTCTCATATCTCTAACTTAGTTCTCTGACTCTAAAAGAACCCTAAACTTGAAAGAGAGATTTTTGAGAGAAAATCAAATCAAGAACTCATTTTTATACACTCAAACCATACACATGTGCATCAAAGATCATCTAAGCATTTTCTAGCATAGTTAGTTTGCTTAGTTGCATGGGTTTTGGTCATCACACTTCCCTTGGTATGTTCTTCACTTTTGTTATCCGAAAATTGTTAGGAGGACAATAATCCAAATAACCACTTTAAAAAGGGTCAAGATCGAGAATGATCCTGGCCGGAGGGGTATCAAGTAGTTCGATACCAACTAGGTCCCTGTCAATGCATACATAATCAAGAATACGTGAAATCGAATAAGAACTCGTTTTATTGATCACTCTTTTTTAATACATGAATACATCGACCATGAATTTCTGAGATCATCACGTTACATAAGAGTTTTAGTCGGTAATGAGGGTGATGATGGCGGTGGTGAATCTGTGCCTGTCGATAAGTAGTCTCCCCTTTTTCGGCAAATTAGCTGTTATATATATAGAGGTTCTGTTTGCTTGCCATGCACTCCTACAATCTCGGATTAGGGTTTGGCAGCTTGCAGGATCCTCCATCTTTAGGAGATAATCTCGGAGATTTAATGCGCTGAATCCAATCTTTCCTTCCTTGGAGGAGTCAATCACTTACCTTCCTAGTAGGATTCAAAATGTGCTGTCCTGCTCAAATTAGGACTCTCTGATGGGAAGGAGTGTACCTCCTTTGTACGACAGTGTTTTAGTGTGTTTCTTGCGAAGTTTTCCATTTCTGTTTCGAGAATCTTGCTGCCTGATATCTTTTTGCTCTGGCGGGCTAATTATATCAGGAGACGTTACCTAGCAGGTATCGTGCTGATGAAGTAAGTAGGAATCTGACTGGTATTGTAGCGGGATGTGGCGTGGAACCCCATATCGAGACGCCGCGGGGTTCATATAGTAGTAGGAATCCGTCTCGGGGTGCTGCGAGGTCCTTAGAAGACAGTGACGGGGTACTACGGGGTCCATAGGAAGCCCGGCCATAATCGGTCTGGATCCTGCTATGAGTTATAGTGAGCATTTTGACTCTTGACCACTCTGTTTGAGCTAAGACGCTGGCGGGGTGGACTCCGCTGAAGGAGATGTGTATTTGGATCACTCGGGGTCCACTTCGTCAAGGTAGCCGGATGCTGTTCGCACTCTTATACCCTTCTTGTGTCGAGGTGGAAAATTCTTCTTTGGTCCTTCGCCAATTTTGGCGGTTAACAACTTTTATCATTGATATTTAGTGTTTTATTTATCAAGGCATCTCTTTTATTATTTGAATGATCTTAGATTAATATCTTATATTCAAAATAGAGATTGTTTGTGATGACATGATTGAGTGTTGTATTGTGATAGCTATCTAGGTTTTTATAATCTATTGTTAGCTAAGCTATTTGACATGTCATTTAGCTATTGACATCTAGGATTGCATTTATTGTTATCTAATCATCCTAGATAAGCATCTAAGGTTACCTAGCTTTATTTGCTCATTGAATATCATTATATATTCACATAGGTTGTTATCTCTTAATTGAGAAGTAAGTCTTGCGTGTAGCTTCCGAGATTAGGTTGCTTAGATCGTAAGCAATTGAAGTCTTGTTGTGATAGACCGGGATTAGGTCGAACACCGGGATTAGGTGGTCACACAAGCAATTGGACTAGGTTCACTTATACCGGGATTTGGTAGGGGTGTGATTATATACCGGGAGTAGGTTGTAATTGTTTAACACATTTAGTGGATTCGAGGTTCGAGTGTGGCGCACTATACAGCCCGTGGTTTTTCCCGTGAGGGTTTCCACGTAAATATCAAGTGTCATTTATAATTCCGCACCATATTACACTTGTTATTGTTTTGACTAGTTTGGGGTATTTTCTTAATATTGACTTAACGCGAAAATTGGGTAATATCGTTAAAATCTATTCACCCCCCCCCCCCCCCCCCCTCCTAGATTGATATTAATATATTAGAACACACCTCGAGTTATTTGTTTCAATGGTGACTCCTAATGTTGAGACATCTAACCTAGATAAAGAGGTCACTCAACCTCTTGATAGAGTTCCTCTCTTGGACACTAATGAACCCGCTCTATGGGTTAGAAGACTCTATAACAAAGATGATGTTATTAGAGATGTGAATGAGGGTGTTAGGACTAGAAGGCAAATAGCTAATCTTATTAGCTTTACTTGCTACACCTCTCAAATAGAACCCAAAAAGATTGATGAAGCTCTAAATGATGAGTTTTGGGTTCTTGCCATGCAAGAAGAGCTAAACTAATTCGAAAGGAATGAGATTTTAACTCTAGTTCTTAGGCCTAAGACTACTAATGTCATAGGCACAAAATGGATATATAAGAACAAATCCGATGAGGATGGCAACATAGTGCGTAACAAGGCAAGACTTGTTGCACAAGGGTACTCTCAAATTGAGAGTATCGATTTTGAGGAGACATTTACTCCCGTTGCCCGTCTAGAGTCCATTAGGCTTCTCTTGTCCATCTCTTGTGTGCACAAGTTCAAATTGCACCAAATGGACGTTAAGAGTGCCTTCTTCAATGGCTTCTTACAAGAGGAAGTGTTTGTTGAGCAACCCAAGGGGTTTGTGGATGCACACCACCCCAACCATGTCTATCGCCTCAAGAAGGCTCTTTATGGGTTGAAACAAGCACCGAGGGCTTGGTATGAGCGCCTCATTCAATTCCTTGTCAACAATGACTACACAAGAGGTAGTGTTGACAAGACACTATTCATCAAGAAAGACAATGATGAGCTTTTTATAGCTCAAATATATGTTGATGATATAGTGTTTGGCTCCACCAACAACATCAAGGTTCAACAATTTGTTGATGTTATATCTCATGAATTTGAGATGAGTCTTGTTGGTGAGCTTAGTTACTTCCTAGGTTTGCAAATTAGGCAATTAAATGATGAGATCTTTATATCTCAAGCCAAATATGCCAAACACCTTGTGAAGAAGTTTGGTCTTGAAAAAGCCAAACATTGTGATACACCCAAGAGTACCACTTTGAAACTTAGCAAGAATGCTAGTGGTAAAAGTGTGGAACAAACACTATATAGGGGCATGATAGGAAGCTTGCTTTATTTGACCGCAAATAGGCCCGATATATCCTTTAGTGTGGGTGTGTGTGCTAGGTACTAATTCGATCCCAAGGAGTCGCATCTCTCTTTCGTTAAGAGAATCATTTGCTATGTGAATGGGACTTCCAACTATGGGATTTGGTACTCTTTTGACACTAATGTTAGTCTTGTAGGCTTTAGTGGTGCGGATTGGGCTGGAAATTGCGATGATAGAAAGAGCACATCGAACGGTTGCTTCTTTCTAAGCAATAATTTGGTGTCTTGGTTTTGCAAGAAGCAAAACTCAATTTCCTTGTCCACGTGATCAAGCCAAAATTGGTATGATTTTGGCCCTCATTTCCGTTTCTTTTTGCTTGATTCTCGGGCATTTCCCCGTGTTTAATGTTGTTAAATTGAGTGTTTCAGGTTTTATTAGGTTTCAGAAGCAATTGAGATGAAGGTGGAGGACTTGTGCGAAAATGTCTCACAAATGGGAAGAAACAGGGCATTTTCGCCATTTGGACATAAGAGGGCGCCACTTGAGCGCCATGGCGACAGAGGAGTCTCCAAAGGCATCAGAAGGTCGCCACTTGGGTGCCACTTGAGCGCCATGGCGACAGAAAGTCACAAAAACAATCAGGTGGGGTCGCCACTTGGGGTCGCCATGGCGACCTCCCTTGCAAATAGCGACCTAGTGCACTCAAGGCATGGTCGCCACTTAGGGTCGCCATGGCGACCTTGATGGTACAAATGGCGACCTCTTCACTTTTCCAGGGTTGCCACTTATGGTCGCCATGGCGACCTAGAGGTTACAAGTGGCGACCTCTACACATTTTGGTCATGGTCGCCATTTGACAAATAGCGAGAAAGATGGTTTTCGGAGCGACCTTTTCATCTAACCGTTTTACGCTCCATGGTCGCCATAGCGACCAAATAGCGACCAAGGCTCCACATCAGCGAATCAAGCCGTTACCAGTACATGTCCATGAGTGAGTATATATATGAAGCGTCTCTCCATCTTCAAGCATCAAAAATCAGAGCAAAAATTCAGAGAACACTCATTTCAGATCTAGATCATCATCCATGGAACATTATTCATCCTCCTCCATTTCTCTCCTTGAACTCATCTAATCCATCCAACCTTCAACACAAAACCTTGATTACTTCACTACATCATTCCTCATCCCACCATTTCTCTACCAAAATCCTTAGTAACTTTCCACCAAAACACCCACATTCCAAGACATTTCCTCAACCTCCATTCCTTGCATCTAGGAGCATAGAGGAGAAGAAGGATCAAGCTTAAAGAAGGTGACCCAAGGGTTATTTCCTCATCATTTACTTCTTTTCATTCATTGCAAATATGTGTAACTAAACCCCTAATCTAGGGGATAGATTTGAGGAACAATTGGTTGTGGGTTTAGTTTAGCTTGTAATGAATCTCTTATGTGTTCTATTCATTCAAATTAATTAGATTCCATTCATTATAATTGACTTGTATATCACTTGTTGATTGCTATCTTGAGTGGAATAATTTGTTATATATTCACATGTGGATTGACAATCTTTGTGTGATTAAGAACCCATTGGATAGGATAGATTAGTGGTGGGTATACCAACCCCACTAATCTAAGCCTCTAAGTGGTTAACATAATGAGATTGGTACATTAATGATGCTAGTTAGCTTACCCACATCCAAGTGTTAATCGATCTATTCCCTAGTTCTCTCATTAATTGATTTCTATCACAATTCTTATCAAGGTGTTGAGTATTCTATTTTTCATAACATATTTTGTGTATTTTCATTTGAGTAGTTAGCATTTGTGGTTTTAGAAACCACACATCTATCAAACAATATGATTTATTTTATTGTCTTAAGATTAGTCAATTTATCTAATTAACACTCCATTCCCTGTGGAACGAACTTGCTCACTATTTTGCTATCAAATCACATTTCAAAAGGATTTAAGTGGCTTTAAAAGAGTTTCCAAGAATCAACCAAAATTCTATATTATTAATATTTTGTTGAGTACACAAACGACCTCATCAAAAAATGGCGCCGCTACCGGGGAATGGTAGCGTTGATTACATAGATTGACTTTTCTTCACATTTTATTGGTATTTTGTAGATTTTTAGTTTAATATTTTGTTTTGTGATTATTGACTTGTTCATAGTGTTGTTTTTACTTTTTTTTCTTTCCTTGTATCTCTTTATTTATTCCTCTTTCAGGTGCTCAGTTTTATGCACGGTAGGAGATCTCTAGGTAGAGGTGTTCATCCCCCACTAGAAGGCACTAGCCGTGTGAGAGAGTTCGAACCAATTCCAAGTCAAGCTATGAGTACCGAAGGACAACAACATGGTAGGGAAGACGAAGCTCCTTTGAGAGAGGAGATGACGGAAGAGACTCAAACCAACCGTGGTCAAAGGATGACCATGGGTGAGTATGCCTTGCCGGATATCGGGAACCAACCATCACCGATCGTGCTAGACCCGGTTGCTAGGGGTTATGAGTTGAAGACAATGCATGTCAACCTATTGCCGTCATTTCATGGGAAGTTGAATGAAGACTGCCTCCAGTTCATGAAGGAGTATAGTGCTATTATTGAGACCTTCCCCATCATGCGGCTCACACGCGAACAATTGCAGATGCGTTGCTTCCAGTATTGTATGAAGGATGCGGCTATGACATGGCTCATGGGGCTTAGGCCGGGATCATTGACAAGTTGGGGCCAAATTTGCAAGGTGTTTTTCAATAGATTCTTTCCGGCTAGGAAAGCAAAGGAGTTAAAGGTGAAGATAGCCGATTTTTATGAGAGTGAGGGGGAGCTATTTCATGAGTCATGGGAGAGGTATCAACGCCTTGTGGCCCAATGTCCTCCTCACATGTTCACTGAGGAATACAAGGTGTCTTGTTTTCAAGGAGGTCTAACTCGGTACTCCCAAGTGTTGGTGGATAACGCTTGTGGAGGTTCTTATGATACCAAGACCGCTTCGGAGATCTACGACATCTATGAGATGTTGGCACAAAACTCTCAACAAAGGAATGCCAACAGTATTCGAGGTGGGAAGTTTGATGTGAATGCTAGTACGGAAGCCGCCATCGAAATCTCTAGGATAAACAAGAAGGTGGAGACCTTAACTTCTCATATTGAAAGTATGGGATTTCCTAAGGCGGGAGTTAAGTTGCTAGGAAGGCAAGAAGGAGGCTCTAGCGGGCAATTCAACGAGAATGAAGGGTTTGAGGACACTTTTCAAAGTCAAGAGCAAGAGGAGGTTCAAGCTATGGGATTTCAAGGACAAGGCAACAACTCCTATCCCAACAACTATGCTCAACCGTGGAGGAACCACCCAAACCTTTCCTGGTCAAATAACAACAACATTCTAAACCCACCACCAAGAAATCAACAACAAGGAAATCAACAACAAGGGGTGTACAATCAAGGAGGTAGCTCACAAGGGGGTTACCGTCAGAATCCACAACAAGGGTTGAACACTCAAGGAAGTAGCTCACAAGGAAGCTATCGTCAAAATCAATCACAAGGAGGATTCCCCCAAGGAGGAAATCAATGGGGAGGAAACCAATGGAACAACAACAACAATGCTCAACCAAGCTCGTACCAACCTCGCCGAAATATTGATGAAGAAATGAGAGGTATGATGCAAGGCTTCCAACGAGCTGAGAATACCTTGACAAGCTTCATGCAAGCTAGTGGTCAAAGGTTTGGCAACCTAGAGGCATCTTTTGGGAAATTGGAGACCCAAATGGGGCAATTTGCCGAGGCCCTTCAAAAGCAAGAAAAGGGGAAGTTTCCAAGCCACACAGAGCAAGCTAAAGAAGGTAGTTTTGTCAAGAAGGATGGAGCTAGAGATGAGGCATTGTTGTTTGAAAAAGCATACATCCAGAAAGTGGAAGATCCGGGAAGCTTTGTGATTCCCATATCAATAGGAAATAGTGAAGTGCTAAAGGGAGTACTAGATTTAGGAGCAAGTGTGAGCATGATGCCCCTATCTACTTATGAAAAGTTGGGTTTGGTAGGATTGAAGCCAACCGGGAAGAAGCTTATGCTAGCGGATCAAACCTCACTTTCATCAAGTGGTGAAATAAAGGATGTCCCAATTGTCATTGAAGGAGTAGTGGTGCTAACGGATTTTGTAGTTCTAGACATTGGTGACAAGTCAAAAGACGTTAGGGAGTGGCAAGTTCTCCTTGGTAGACCATTCATGGCTACCGCTCAAATGAAAATTGATGTTTGCAAGAGGAAAGTTTGTATGCATGCATTTGAGAAAGAACTTGAGATCGATATAACCATATGCAATGATGACCTAAAAAGCATTGAGAGTTGCAACCACCAAGGTCAACGGGTGGAAAAGTATGTGATTTGGTGCAATTGTTTGAAAAGAATAGCCAAGAGAACGAAGTTGAGAGCATTGGTGACTCTGAAATTGAAGAGCTTAAGAATTCCAACCAAGAGCTCATGCTTGAGGTAGAGGTTCTTAAGGCGGAGAAGTATGCCTTGGAGAAGAAGCTTGATGACCTAGCAAGGAAAAATCACAAGCTTAAGAAGGTCAACGTGGCTCTCACGATGAAGAATGAGGTGACGGTGAAAGAGCTTGAGGATTTGGCTAAGCTCACCGAAGAATTTGAGGAAGAATCCTTAAGAAAGATGAGGAAGACCCTCATGAGTGTAGATGCCAAGAACAAGGCACTTGAGGAGTTGAAGGAGGAATTGAGCAAGAAGGAGATGTCCTTGAAGGTTGCTAAGGTAAAGGAGTGCGACTTTTTGGTGGAGATAGATCGGATGGATCAAGCCATCAAGGAACTCACCAATAACGGTCCCTTAAGGCCTCAATCTCCAATGAAAAAGGGAAGATTTCCTTCATATCCTTTAACTTGTTATTTTTGTCATAGAAAGGGTCATGTAAAGTCTAAGTGTTTTGAATTTTTGAAGCATGCCAATAATGATAAAAATAGACCTATAAGGAGATCTAACCATGTTAAGCAAATTTGGGTTAGGAAGGATTTGGTAAATCAAGTCCGGGATGAGTCTAGAGGTCCAATTTGGGTAGTCAAGAAAAAATTGAGTTATAATGTGATTGACTTGGATGATGAGCATCATGATTCCATTTCGCATAGTATGATGCGGTAGTTGGATTTACATTCGGTTTTTACATTTCATGCCATGAATAAATATGTTCGTGTTTAATTTTGCTTGTTGTGTGTTTTTCTTTTGTTCATTCTGTTTTTCTGAATAAATGTCCATCAATTCTTGATAGAAGTTTGAAGTATGAGCTTATTTGTGGATTTTGTTCATTGCAGGTGATGAAATACATTCGGGAGAGGACTTTAAGTCAGGGTCGCCATTTGGTCGCTATTTGCACGCAAATGGCGACCTCACTTACATGAAGGATTCAGAGGTCGCCACTTACATGGTCGCCATGGCGACCCACATGTTGCAAATGGCGACCTTTGTTATCAGGTATGGTCGCTATTTGGTCGCCATGGCGACCTTACTTGTGCAAATGGCGACCACATGCAAACATGAAAATTCTTCTTGGTCGCCATGGCGACCGAGTGACACAAGTGGCGACATAGGGCGTTCACTTATAAAGACTGCTGCTCAAAACATAACGCCGCACACACAAAAGTTCTCTCTTCTCAATTTCTCTCAATTCCAAAGCCGTGGCACGCACGTAATCTCCAAACTTGGTAAGAAATCACTCTAGTTCTTCAATTCTTTTGATCAAATCCTTCCTACATTGCATCTAGAATTACTAAGGGTGGTTTTGAGTTTGATTTGAAGAGATTAGTGCTTAGGATTGGATTTTTGTGTGATTTGATTCATATAGAAGTGATTGTGATAGTATTGAAGTGGTTTGGTTGATTGTGGTGCACATTGGTGAGTGCCGGAGTGTTATTATAGTGTCGTTGTGCTGCCGGATTTCTGTCAGAGAATTAGTCCGAATTTGGGGGGTGAAAATGGCTCCAAAGATGAAGTTGCCGAACAAAGGGGGCAAGGGTAGCAAGACCCCCACTCCTAGGAAGAGAGTAATTCCCGAATGCAAACTGAATAGGAATTTTGATGAACGTTTGGAGACATTTGCTGAGAAGAAAATGTGGCCTGAGAGGGGCATTGATTTGGAGAACTTGAGGGATACCCCTGTCCCAACAACAGTGAATGACATGGGATGGGGAGGATTAGCGGCTACTCCGCCACATTACAGCGAGAGTTTGGTGAAAGAATTCTATGCGGGAATGAATCCCGGGGAGTATATGAGGGGTGGTCCCATTCTAGTGAGAGGGGTTCCCGTGTACTTGAACGCACCGGACATTAACATCTATTTTGGGACGACATTGTTGGAAATTGAGGGGTTACGTGAGAGGATGGTGGAAGGAATCACCACAAATCCTTTGTATGTGAAGAATTTGGTGGAATTTGCTAACACTATGACCATCACTCCTATGACCATATGGATGGCAAAGAGGTTCCCTCTCAGGCAGTCAAACTTGAAGATTGAGCTCGCCTTTTGGCACATTTTCCTCACCTCTTCCCTTAGACTGGTTTCCCATAGGTCCACCGTTCCATTTGAGACAGCCAGGATTCTACACAGTATTAGTGAGAGGCAGCCTATTGATGTGGGAATCATCGTGAAGATGGAGATTCAACGGATTGGGAGGAATGAATCAGAGACAGATATCCTCCCTTTCCCTTGTTTGTGTTAGGATTATGCTCAATAGCAAGAGTGTAATATTGTATTTAACAATCTGTTTCATATTAATAAAGTGATTTCTGGTTTAAACAAATATTATGGCATTTATAGTTGAATATTATAATTGTTAAAGTAAATAATCATAAGGTCTAAAGACTATGAGAAAAGAAGAATTGTTCATACATCTGGATATGTATGTGGTAGACACAATTCTTTAGTTAGTCTTAAATATCGTTCACAACTTAAGTTAAAGGTTGGGCACCTTTATCTTGTTAAAGTTGTAGAATTCTTTTGCTAGCATTTGAGTGGGATCAAATGAGATATGATGAGTCTAAAATCATCGGAGTGTCTTCGAGCAAAAGGATCTAGTGCACTGGGTGCATTGAACAGGATCACAATGAAATACTTTATCTATAACCGTCAGTAGATAAAAGTAATTTCATTATCAGGACAATCGGAGAGTCTATCTTAATCCTGAGATAAATGATGGACTTATGGTTGCAGGTGATATCATTTGAGCTATCAATGAGTACGATTATATCGCATAGTCTATCCTCGATAGTTTGGTGATATTCATTTGTTAATCGATAGAGGACTTCATTTATAGATATGGACATCGTGGCTCCATTTATTAAATGAGAGTATAATATCATCATATGGATGTTTTGAGGTAATTGGATATTAAATCTCAACGTTGAGTTTTCAATAGTGTCTATTGAAAACATGGCTTCTGGACAAGTCAAAATATCCAAGTTCAAAACGTGGTCATATGAGTAAATATGGTAACTTGGAGAGTTATAAGCGGTCTATGAACTCTTGGCGATTACTGATATTAATCACGAGGATACACTATCTCCAATATGATTGTCTAGGGTATGAATGAGGAAACATCTTCCTTTTCTGTCTTTATTTAAGAGTTCAATTTTAGCTCTTTAGTGGAATGAGCTAAAATTAATGGATCGGACCTAAGTGAATCATTTGTTGATTGTGATTAGGTTATGTTTATTGGAGCTTAAATTTAGATAGCCCGCCAAGATCCCCAATCCACACGGACTTGCATGGATCACTTGATATATTCTACCGGACCAATTTAGGGTCCATCTAGAATTGCAATTTAATATATTAAGAATATAATTTGCACATTATTTATGTAATGGGCTGCACAATTATATTTATATATTAATAGATGACATGTGGGCTTGTTTCTTTTAGTAAGATTGGGTCTAGTTCACATGTGGGCTTTTTATTTAAAGTCCTATGGATTAAATGAAATAGGAAAAATAATATTTGGCCCAATACATATGTGGGGCGGCAAGATGCTATATTAGCATTTAATATTATTTTGTTTCATTATTTAATTAAATAAGAATTAATTAATTGTTTAATTAATTGTTTAATTAAAGTAACAAATCTTTTCTAAATAGGAAATATGATTCCTATTTGTATACTATTGGTAGTAATATAATTAAATAGAAAGACTTGTTTGACAAGGAAATAAATAATTAATTTTATTTATTTAATCAAATAGGAAGTCTTTTTATTTTAGTCAAATAAGGAATAAAAGATTATTGAGTTTGATTAGGGTTTGGAAATCTTAAACAAAATAGGAATTAGGGTGCAACTAAATCTCCAATATTGTAGGAGTAAAATTGCGGCAACCCTAATTAGTTTTGGTCAAGGATTTCGGTCACCCTAGGGTTAGAAAGAAGAGAAAAAATTCGGCCACCTATATAAGACAACATATAGATTTCGGCCACCCCCTAGTGCTAATGTGCAGAATTTTTCTTCTTCTTCTTCTTCTAAACTCATAGCTAGAAATCTATTATTCTACTAAGAACAAAAAGAACATAGATTATTCTTTGATTGTATTCTAGTTGCTTATTCATCTATGAGCTTGTGAATACTATATCGATTAAGGTTCACGCGAGTTTCGATCATTAGATTGAGAACTCAAAAGTGACCGGAATAATCTTAGGTTCTTTTAGATTGTTTTTGGGACTAACGGATCAAGAAAAGTTTGTTGAATCCAATCACAGGTTTGCAATTCAAAGAAAGGGAGACCACGCTCCTAGGTGATCCACGTTCGTGCTAGGATTGAAGATCTTGCGGATTACCATCGACGGAAGTCAATCGGATCACGCTACAAGAGGTATTAATATATTTTATTACTTTCTTATATATATATGTTTGATTAATCAAAAGGGTTTAAGGTTCATAATTGGAAAAATTTTAAAAGCTACTTAAAACTATTTTTAGTCTCGCTTCCGCTGCGGGTACGTATATTTTTCCCTACAGTTTGATCACGGAGGCCTGCAAGTTGGCGGGTGTAGATATCTCCAGGGACATACTTAAGCCCCCCATGTCAGATATGGACTTGACCACCTGGAGACGTTTGATGATTAAGCGTGGAGAGATACCTACTGGGGGGAAACGTAGGAGAGTGCGGAGTTCAGAGGCTGGCACCAGTGTTAGGGAAGAATTTGAGAGAGTAGTCCCTGAGGAGGACGATGATGATGAGGAGGAGGAGATTCCTATTTGTGATGATCATGGGCAGCCATTGGGGGTTCGGATTCTAGATGGTGTACAGCGCATTAGGAGGACTCAGACTGGTGATTTTGATATCCTTCATGCTGATAAACTTGATATTGAAGGAAGGCAGAAGGCCTTGGAGGACAGGCAGTTGAGGTTGGAAAGCCTTATTCAGGATTTGAGTGAGACAGTGATCACAGGTTTTACAGACCTCCGCCATGATCTTAAGCTCACTCCTTATGTCAGGAGACCGAAGAAGCCTGCCACAGTGATTCCACCTACCCCCACTGCACCTTCAGGACATAGCACAAAGGAGCCTAACTTCGTATTTCAGACTGCACAGTCTGCTGTTGAGGAGGCAGCACAGTTGGAGGAGGCCATGGCCCGTTCCTTGACTGATCAGGGACCCCGTTATGTGGGAGGTCCTCCTATTGATGAGGCAGCCGCACAGAGGAAATGGAGAGAGGAGCAGTCTAGGAGAGCAGCATTAGCTAGGGAGCAGAGAAGGAAGGACCCGAAAGGGAAGGGTAGAGTAGTGCAGGATGAGGAGGATGATTCAGAGTAGTTGGCCTACTAGCATTCCTAGGATTTGTTTTATCTTTTCATCATTTGCATTTTCTATCATTTTATTGGGACATTGCTAGTTTTATGTTCTTACTTTTGGATTATTTTGTTGGATATTTTTGTTGATTTATGTTTATTCGCATTTCTTTTCCTTTTAATCATTATTTCTCATTGTTGCCTTTATTTTGTTTCCGCATAGAATAAGGGTGTGAATTGGATTTTGGTAGTGGATTTAGGACATTTGTGCTTAATTGTTATATGTGTTGTTGGGATTTTGTGTATGAATATTTGGAGGGCAATATGCCGGATGATTGGATATTTTGTTTTTGCTCTTGCTTGTTGGATTATTGCTTGAAACTTAGTGGGTTGCGCTTGTTGTCTTTATTTTTTTTTCCACCTTTGAACATTGAGGACAATGTCAAATTTAGGTTTGGGGGTGCTTTTGCGCAACGCCATGATGCTTGGTTTTCAAAAGAATTGTGTGCCAAAATTTCTAAAATTTTTGCGATATTGCCATATTTGAGCATGTTTTGCTTGTGGAGATTGTTCTTTACATGATGTAGTGAGGAATTGTGCATGTTTGTGAGTGTTTGGTTTAGATTAACACCATGCCACTTAGGGTGTCATTGAACAAAATGCGTTAATCTTTTTCTCTTAATGTTGAGTGAATGATCAAATTTGCTTGAAGGCTAAGAATTAATAGTGGAGATTCCTGTGAGGATCACAAACACAGCCTTTAAAAAGCATACGTTGAGTTGTAAACATTCACTCTTTAAACACTCACTCTAAACACTCATACAAGCATGTTTTGGTCTCATTTGCACTAAATGTTGTTTGCCATAGAATATTATGGTCTGCTTGTGGATGCCTTATTTTGCTTAATGGACGAATCTTTAGAAATGATTTTAGGCGATGCATGTGAAAACCTCTTTGGCCTAAACACTTCCAACCAATTTGAATATGTGTGCTCCCAAGCCCCTTTGAAGCCAAACACATTTGAAGCATTTCTTTCATGAACCACATCTACATGAACCTTATAGCCTTAAAATACTTGACCTACCTTGACCAAATGATTCGCTAAGGCTTAGGAACTCAATGTAAAATTTTGAAATTATAAATATAAGGTGTGTACCAAGGCATGTGAATGTGTGTAAGAGTCTTGCAAAGCAAGAGATGTTTGAAAATGAGAAAAGAAAAAAAAAAAAAAAGATGAAAAGCATGAAAAGAAAAGAATTGGCAAGCAAAGAAAAGCAAAGAAAAAGGAATCAAGAAATTAGGCACAAAAGGCCTAGAAAAGGAAGAGAAGTAATTGAACTACTCAAGTTGAAAATAGGAGTAGCATACACATGTGTAATTGTGAGCCTGGACACCTTGAAGTGTGAACATATGTGTGAATCTTGTGGAACTTAAAGAATTAGAATGTATGCCTTAATGAAATCATTAGGTCCCTTGATATCCATTTCTTCCATTCTTTGTTTCACCATAACCTTAGGCCCCATTACAACCAAAGAAAAGACCTTCATGATCTTGAGGATTGTCCATTTTGTACAATTTGGTTGATGCATGTTCTTTCTAATTCATGGCTTGCAATTCCATTCATGAGATCACTTTTCAGGAAATTGCGTTTTAATGTTTAGCATGTGCAATCAATTTGTTGCCATAACATGAACTCATATTGCACATGCACAAATTTGAGTGAACCTAGGAGTCTTGGAGAAAAGAAGAGAGAATCCGGTGAGATTTAGTATCAAAGCGAATTACATTCTAAACTAATAGCACCTTTGCTTTGAAGCTTTGGCATTTTGAATGTAAGATCGCATTGCGTACAATTATGTCTAAGGTGGCACGTTTTTAATCATAACTATACACGCTCTTGCATGTTTAAATCCTCACCATGGCATAACTGTTTTAATCTCTTCATTTTGGCTTCGCACATTGATCATTTGAAGTAAAAACCTTTGAAATATCTCTATGCATGTTTTTGGGGGTGTGCTTGTTATTGTGTTTGCTCGAGGACTAGCAAAAGATTGGTTTGGGGGTATTTGATCAGGCCAAAATTGATATGATTTTGGCCCTCATTTCCGTTTCTTTTTGCTTGATTCTCGGGCATTTCCCTGTGTTTAATGTTGTTAAATTGAGTGTTTCAGGTTTTATTAGGTTTCAGAAGCAATTGAGATGAAGGTGGAGGACTTGTGCGAAAATGTCTCACAAATGGGAAGAAACAGGGCATTTTCGCCATTTTGACATAAGAGGGCGCCACTTGAGCGCCATGGCGACAGAGGAGTCTCCAAAGGCATCAAAAGGTCGCCACTTGGGCGCCACTTGAGCGCCATGGCGACAGAAAGTCACAAAAACAATCAGGTGGGGTCGCCACTTGGGGTCGCCATGGCGACCTCCCTTGCAAATGGCGACCTAGTGCACTCAAGGCATGGTCGCCACTTAGGGTTGCCATGGCGACCTTGATGGTACAAATGGCGACCTCTTCACTTTTCCAGGGTCGCCACTTATGGTCGCCATGGCGACCTAGAGGTTACAAGTGGCGACCTCTACACATTTTGGTCATGGTCGCCATTTGACAAATCGCGAGAAAGATGGTTTTCGAAGCGACCTTTTCATCTAACCGTTTTACGCTCCATGGTCGCCATAGCGACCAAGGCTCCACATCAACGAATCAAGCCGTTACCAGTACATGTCCATGAGTGAGTATATATATGAAGCGTCTCTCCATCTTTAAGCATCGAAAATCAGAGCAAAAATTCAGAGAACACTCATTTCAGATCTAGATCATCATCCATGGAACATTATTCATCCTCCTCCATTTCTCTCCTTGAACTCATCTAATCCATCCAACCCTCAACACAAAACCTTGATTACTTCACTACATCATTCCTCATCCCACCATTTCTCCACCAAAATCCTTAGTAACTTTCCACCAAAACACCCACATTCCAAGACATTTCCTCAACCTCCATTCCTTGCATCTAGGAGCATAGAGGAGAAGAAGGATCAAGCTTAAAGAAGGTGACCCAAGGGTTATTTCCTCATCATTTACTTCTTTTCATTCATTGCAAATATGTGTAACTAAACCCCTAATCTAGGGGATAGATTTGAGGAACAATTGGTTGTGGGTTTAGTTTAGCTTGTAATGAATCTCTTATGTGTTCTATTCATTCAAATTAATTAGATTCCATTCATTATAATTGACTTGTATATCACTTGTTGATTGCTATCTTGAGTGGAATAATTTGTTATATATTCACATGTGGATTGACAATCTTTGTGTGATTAAGAACCCATTGGATAGGATAGATTAGTGGTGGGTATACCAACCCCACTAATCTAAGCCTCTAAGTGGTTAACATAATGAGATTGGTACATTAATGATGCTAGTTAGCTTACCCACATCCAAGTGTTAATCGATCTATTCCCTAGTTCTCTCATTAATTGATTTCTATCACAATTCTTATCAAGGTGTTGAGTATTCTATTTTTCATAACATATTTTGTGTATTTTCATTTGAGTAGTTAGCATTTGTGGTTTTAGAAACCACACATCTATCAAACAATATGATTTATTTTATTGTCTTAAGATTAGTCAATTTATCTAATTAACACTCCATTCCCTGTGGAACGAACTTGCTCACTATTTTGCTATCAAATCACATTTCAAAAGGATTTAAGTGGCTTTAAAAGAGTTTCCAAGAATCAACCAAAATTCTATATTATTAATATTTTGTTGAGTACACAAACGACCTCATCACCACGGCGGAGGCCGAGTACATAGCCACGGGGAGTGGATGCACACAACTCCTATGGATGAAGCAAATGCTAGTAGACTAAGGATTCAATCAAGGTACACTCACTCTCTTTTGTGATAACATGAGTGCTATTATTATTTCCAAGAATCCGGTACAACACTCTAAAACTACGCATATTGACATCCGCCGTCATTTCATTAGAGAACTAGTTGAGAATAAATGCATAGTACTTGAACATGTAGATACTAATGATCAACTAGCGGACTTATTCACTAAACCCTTAGATGCTACTCGATTTAAAACTCTTAGTAGATCTATTGGGATATGTCTTGTAGAGTGATGAGCTTTTGTAATTGGCCCCATAAAGGGAACTCAAGCAAAGAGAGCTTTTTGTATACTTGATGCATGCAAAATATTTGAAAGATCTTATGCTTCTCTTTTAATTGCTTGAAGTAAGCTTGGTTGGACATATGTATATATGCTTTTATCTCAATAAGTGTGAACCTTGCTTTGTTTTCAATCCATGTCATATTTATGTTCAAACATGCATTTTTGGACTAGGAAATTTACATAGGAAGTATGATTTGAATGACCTATAGTTATTTCCATGACATGATGATTCTTAATTGACATGCTAATGACATATAAAAAGCATGAAATTCAAATGACATGCTAAATTGAAAAAGCATGAATTGATGATTGCAAGTTCTTAAATGCAAAACAATGTGTGAAAAAGCTAGTGAGACTAAAAATGATAAAGGATCATGTATCCATTCAAAGGATGTTTCAATCCAAATGTCTCTATTTCTTTATTTGTTGAACATGGCTACTATCATACGGGTTTCATACCCGGAAAAATCAAATAGGGTGCAAAATCGCTCATGCCATGTTTCGCTTATAAAGTTAGATATAGTTACTATTAAAATTGAAATCAATGAAATCTCTATATCCTTGCTTCTCTCATGACAAATGGTAAAATTGGTTTGAATTCTATTGGAAACCTTTGTCATTTGTTTTGCCAAATACCATTGTATTTTGGACTTGAATGCAACATGTCTTGTTTGCAAAGCATGTTTAATTCACACATTTTCAATAAAATAAATCTCCTTGTTTCTCTCCAATTAATAGAGTGCATAAAGTGGCTTATGTAATTATGCAAATGTCTTGTATGCTTCTATCTCTCTTTGCTAAAGTGACCCGGTTGAGGACTACTCCTTTGCCTATATCATGACAAAAAGGGGGAGTAGGATGTGGTAAAAAGGATGTGGTAAGGGGAGTAGCATTTGTGCATTTTGGGGAGATTACATATTGAGGGGGAGTAACCCAATGAGGGGGAGCATTGCATTCAAATTCATTGCATGAAAATTTGCATAATGTTGTGCTTAAATTTTGTAAATGCAAATGCTTGTTTATTGTCACTTGATCATCTCACATACACTTGCTTTCGAAAGTGTAATTTTTTATTTTGAAGGGTTGATAATTCTACAAGAGATTGATGCCTTGAAGTCTTTTACTTTTTATACATCTCTTTGTAATGTAGATTATCTTTGATATCCCGTAGCTTAATTTTTGTTGTGAGGATCAATGTGAGTGGTGGTTTTGTCACGAAATAGCCAAAGGGGGAGATTGTAAGGATTCTCATATTGAATGACTCATTTCGTGAACAAACCACATGTTGGGGTTTGTTTTGTAAGGGTAGCTTAGGTGGTTAAGGATCAAGCTCAAAGGCCCTTTTCAAAACCTCAAGGTGACAAGCACTCCAAAGGTATATCTCTAGTGCTTATTTTCCATTGAAGAGATTTAGTAGCACACACTCAATTTACATATTCTTGTATGTGTGCATTCTCTTCACATGTCACTTTCACACATACACTTTTATGAATTGTATCTTGTTGTGTGTTTGTGTCTTGTAATTAGTTTCCCTTAGATGTTCGGAAACGTCCGCGCTTGCACATAAGTGTGCTTGGTCTTGCGTGAAGACCGCTCTTGGTGTTTACCTTGGCTTTCTCCTTGGATTCACCACTTTTAGTGAATCGGCGGTTAGATCGGCGGCCCTGGCCGCCGAATGAAACCCCCATTTTGGACTAGAGGTCTCTGGTCTAATTCTGCGGTTGTGATCGGCGGCCACGACCGCTGATCCGAAACTACCTATCATACCTGATGCATTTATTATTCTCGGGGTTTGGTTCCGCGGTTTATTCGGCGGTTTTGAAACCACCGAATAGAACCGCCGTTTCTCCCCTGTTTCTCTCGGGATGAATTCGGCGGTCATAATCGGCGGCCTGGCCTCCGAATTTAACCGCTAATCGTGCGGTACAGGGGAAAACTTGTCTTTTCATGTGCCCTGTTCTTGATGCCTATAAATAGACCATCTTCTCTGTTTCTAAAGAGAATTCCTTGAACTTTAAGAACCCTAAACTTAAAAGAGAGACGCTTGAGAGAAAATCCATCAAGAACTCACCTTTAAACACTCAAAGCATTCATTTTGATTCATCAAGTTCATCTAGGATCATCCATGGTTAGTTTTGCATCATCACAACTTGCTTGGTAAGATTTTGACTGACTTCATCTAATTTTAGTTTCTTTCTTGTCAAGTCATCTCTTTATTTCCTTGTATGCTTTATGTTCACTTGCTAGATACAAGATAGAGATTGTTTGTGATGAATATGATTGAGTGTTGTATTGTGATAGCTATCTAGGGTTTGCTTAATCTTGATTAGCTAAGCTTTATGATATGTCATTTAGCTTTTAATATCTAGGATTGATTTCATTGATATATCATCATCCTAGATAAGCATATAGGGTTGCCTTGCTCTTATTGCATTTTGAGTATTCATATATTCATATAGGCTTGTTATCTCTTCTTTGAGAAGTAAGACTTGTGTAGCTTCCGGGATTAGGTTGCGTAAACCACAAGCAATTGGACTAGGTTCACTCATACCGGGATTAGGTAGGTGTGTGATTACTTCCAGGATTACGTTGTATTCTTTCTCACATTTAGTGGATTCAAGGTTCGAGTGTGGCTCACTTAATAGCCCATGGTTTTTCCCGTGAGGGTTTCCACATAAATATCAAGTGTCATTCCATTTCCGCACTATATTACACTTGTTATATTTATATTGACTATTAGGGGTATTTTCGTAATCTTGCCTATTAACGAAAATTGGGTAAAATAGGATAAAATCTATTCACCCCCCCCCCCCCCCCCCCCTTCTAGATTAATATTGAAAACACCGTAATTTGTTTCAGGTTTCTCTCTTTCAATGATAGGCAAGTTATGTCTTATCAACTCAGTGATTGTGGGTTCCTTCCTGCATTTCTTTCAAGTTTATCATTGGCCTTCTTCTCTTTTGAAGGATTTAAATGCTGCTATTCAAAATTTATTTTTGGACTGGTGATGAGCCGTCGTGCACTCACAAAAATGATGTAATTTTGTTCGATCTTTGAAAACCTTTTTAAGCCACTTAAATCCCTTAAAGTGTGATTTTATAGCAAATGGTAATCAAGTTCGTTCCACAGGGATATGGAGTGCTAATTAGATAGATTGACTAGTCTTAGACAAGTAAAGTAAATCATGATATTTGATAGATGTGTGGTTTCAAAAACCACCAATGTTAACTACAAAAGTGAAAATACAAAAGTGATATGAAAAATAGAATTCTCAACAACCTTGATAAGAATAATGATGAAAACAATTAATATGATTGCTAGAGAATAGATTGATTAGCACTTGATTGTGGGTAATGCCTTATAGCCACTTTAATGTACCAATCTCTTTATGTTAACCACTAAAGGCTTAGATTAGTGGGGTTGATATACCCACCACTAATCTATCCTATTCAATGGGTTCTTAATCACATAAGGAGTGTCAATCCAAATATGAATATATAACATATTACTCTAATCAAGATTGCAATTAACAAGTGATATACAAGTCAATTACATATTGAGTAGAATCTAATGATTTTAATGAATAGAACACATAAGAGATTCATTACAAAGCTTAAAGCTAATACCCACAACCAAATGATCCTCAAATTTATCCCCTAGATTAGGGGTTTAGTTACACATATTAGCAATAAATGAAAAGAAGTAAATAGTAAGGAAATCACCATTAGGCCTCCTTCTTTAAGCTTGATCATTCTTCTCCTTTATGCTCCTAAATGCAAGGAATGAAAGTAGAGGATATGTCTTGAAGTGTGGATGTTTTGTGGAAAGTGACAAAGGAATTTGGGTGGAGAAATGGTAGGAGAGGAATGATTTAGGGAAGTAATTAAGGTTAGATGTTGAGGTTTTTGATGGAATTAGATGAGTACAAGTAGAGAAATGGAGGATGAGGAATGATGATCTATGGATGAGAAAACTAGATCTCAATGTAATGAATTTCGTGCTCTCTCAGGTGGTCTCTCTTTTGAAGATGAAAGGCCGCTCTTATATATACACACTCTTGGACATGTACTGATAACTACTTGATTCGCTGATGTGACGCAAAGTTCGCCATTTTGTCGCTATGGCGACCCTGGTGCGTAAAACGGTTAGATGCAAAGGTCGCCATGAACACCATCTTTTTCGCCATATAGCAAGTGGTGACCATGAGCAATTCATGGTGAGGTCGCCATTTGCACAAGAAGGTCGCTATAGCGACCATATGTGACGACCCTGCCTAAAGTTGAGAGGTCGCCATTTGCAAGGGTGGGTCGCTATGGCGACCCCTAAATGGCTACCCATCGATGCATTTTTGTAACTTTCTGTCGCCATGGTGATTAAGTGACGACCAAGTGGCGACCTTCTGAAGCTCTGAATAATCCTCTGTCGCCATGGCGACCATGTAGCGACCTCCTCTTGCCTAAGTAGTGAAAACGCCTTGTTTCTTCCCATTTGTGAGCCTTTTTGCACACAAGTCCTCAATTTCATCTCAATTGCTCTTTAAACCTGATAAAACCTGAAACACTCAATTTAACACCATTAAACATGGGGAAATGCCCGAGAATCAAGCAAAAAGAGTCGGAAATGAGGGCCAAGTTGCTTGGATGTCTTGTTGTAAGACTAAGGATGGTGGTGGTCTTGATGTTAAAGATCTTGGTATTCTTAATAAGGTCATGCTTAAGAAGTTCACATAAAGAATGTTGATTGAGGAGTCCCTTGTTTTCACATATCTTCGGGCTCGTTTTTTCACTCAAGATCACAGACCAAGAACATAGTATGTTGTTTCTTCTGTTTGGCCAGGGCTAAAATTGCATTATACTCCCCAATGCTTGAGTCTAGGTGATTGGTTGATCGGTTGATCGTCACTCCAAGGTTCGTTTTTGGACAGATAACTGGTTAAGAGATCCGTTGATTGATCTAGTTAAGGATAGTTCATCGTTACAGCCTCATCTGGATTCTGTTATGGGTGATATTTATTCGGATGCTATGGGTTAGGATATTCCTACTTCTTTTCATGCCTCTCACTCGAATGTAGCTTCTAAGATTGAGAAAGTGGTGGTGAGCACTAACCAGATTTGTTAGTTTGGACTTGTTCTCTGGATGGTGTGGTTTCTTGTAAATCCGCTTATGATTCTCTTTCTAAGATTAGACGTTCTGGTTTTTGGGGTAAGCAGATTTGGGCATCATTTATTCCTCATTCTCTCTCTGTTCTCGTTTGGTGCTTATTTCATAGTAAAATTTCTACAGACATTGCGTTGAGTGCCAGAGGTTATATATCCCCATCTCGTTGTCAGTTTTGCTATGCTGCAAAGGAAGACTTAAGACATCTGTTTCTTGACTGCTTTTTTGTTTGTGTGTTGTGGGACTATGTATCCTTTACGTTTGGTCATAAGCTTAAGTTGGATGGTACTTGTTTGGACTTTTGGTAGGAGGCAAGGAGGGTTGTCGTTAGCACTTAATTGAATGCTCTCTAGTGGGCTTCGATCATCATGGTTTTCTAGGTGGTGTGGTTTCTCTGATATCAAGCTACTTTTGAGGGTGGCAGGCCTGTTTTTGCCAATGCTTTTTCCTTGATTTGGCGATTCGTTCATAAGGCAGATTTCCTTCTGTCTGGCACTATGAAGAATTCAGTGGATAAGCTTTAGACTCTTCAGTGGCTTCACGTCTCTGGTCGTCCTTCCAAGGCTCCTCGTATTTTAGAGGTTAACTAGCACCCTCCCCATCTAGGTTGTCTTAAGGTTAACATGGACGAGGCTGCTTTTGGTAGTCCTGGTCTTGCTAGTTGTGCAAGGGTTTTTCGTACGTGCAAGGGTTTCGTTAAAAGTTGCTTTGCTATTCCTCTTGGTGTTTGCTTTGCTTTTGAGGTTGAAGTGGCCGCTGCCATCCACACTATTGATTATGCTTGGACTTTTGGATAGCATCAGTTATGGTTAGAGAACAATTCGACTTTTGTTGTGACTATCCTTCATTTTAGGTCTCGTAAGGTTCCTTGGCATTGGTGCCCTGCTTGGGATAGGTGTGTATCGTCTCTTCGACATGGTGGTGGACCGTTTCGAATTTTCGCACTTCCTTTATTTTTAATGATTTTTGTAATAGACCTTCTTTTAGGTTTTGTTGATATGTATTTCTTCTTTTGTTTTCTTTTCTCTTTTTTTCTCTTTCTTTATCTTTAATAATATGTTGGGATGGGGTTGATTCTGATCCCCAACAATCTTTACCAAAAAAAAAAAAGAAACCTTTGGATTAATTATATTAATTTTTATATCTTTACCTTGTTTCATGATAGAATTAATCTAAATCATTAATTTACATATAAGTGATAACAGATTATAAACATAAGAAAAGAATTCGGATGTGAGGAAAGGATCTGAATCCAAGATTTTAAAGGGGTAACTTTTGTTTGGAGAAGGTATTTAAGCTACACGATAGAGCGCGTTGTCACGGGCTTAAAGTTATCCAGACTTTGGATCTTGCGGGCTGTGACAGCATGTACCTATGCGACCCATTGATGACAGAAACTAGTTGACGTAAAGTATGGCCACATCCACTGATCCACATGTAATTAAAGTAGGGAATAGAATGAATTTGTATTAGCAGTTAGCACCTAACTCCTTTTTCTTTTCGGAAAAAAAAAAAACAAAAAACAAAAAACAAAACAAAAAACACTTCTAACTCCTTTTTTTTCTCTCTTCCTTTTTAACAAATATTAGCACCACTCATAAAAAATTCAACACTTCTAACTTCTAATCAAATCTCTATATTTCTTACCATTTCATATATATATATATACAAGGGTGGACCCATGAACCTAGTCTAAATTATATACTGTATATATAATTAATTTTTTTTCCTTAATACATACTAACATCGTAAAACCAATTCCTTATCTAACTATCAATTGTTAAATGTATCTACTTTTGTTTAGTCGGTGCCAATAGGGTCGTAGCTTAGCTGGTAGATGAACGAGCTTAGGGCTTGAGCAAATGACTCTCAGGTTAGCGGCTCGAATCCTACCAATGGTGAAAACTTTTTTAAAAAAAAAAAAAAATCTGGTCCCGAATAATAGATATTGTCAAAAAAATTGTCTAGTATATTATAAATTTATATAACTTAATTAATGGCTCACAAACACTCATACTAAATTTATTAAATTCAGTGTGGATTGCTGAGAGAACTCTTGTGATTTTCCTCCTCGGTGCACACTCCGTGCAAGATATATGATTCATTGATTACGAATAAAAAACTTTTAATATGATTTTTGATGAAAGTATTTTTATTATCTTTTGACTTCAAGGTAGAAAATGTAAATGAAATAAGTTGCATTAACTGAAACCATTTTCAGATTTTTGTTATGTACCTATAATTTTATAAGTAAATGTTAGTAGGAAAATGTTATAGGGGTCAAATTCCAATTAACACAGAGTATATTATAATTGAGATGAAGAAATAATACTATTTTATTGATCAATCAAACACAATGCATGATACAATGGCGATAACACACATTTTTGATACAATAAAGGTTGAGTGAGGTTTAGGTGGGAGATTTCTGACACGATTGGCGATGGCAATCTCATGCTAGTCGATAAGTGGAAAACTGTAGGGTTGTGGATTTCAAAATCGGATCCCTCTCTTTCGAGCATCTTGTTGCATTTATAGGTCCATTTCCTTGCTGTCCACTCCACTCATTTTGGCGAATCAGTTTTGCAAATTAGGGGACGTTGATGGTGGTTCTAAGAAGATTGTGGAACTCATCCCTGGAATCAAGTGATTCCATTTTTGGCGGAACTGATAGAGTTGACTATTCCTGTTTAAAATGGAGCTCACGAGTGGCTGGAAGAAGTCAACTTTCCATGTTATTCAAACATTGGCGCACACTACCCTTCTTGTAACTTGATCTTAGGGTTCTAAGAAGGGGTTGGGGTATTTAGGTATCCCAAATCTTACTAGACCGAGGTACCAGTATTTTTTGAGTATCGGGGTACCAAGATACTGGGACAATGCAGCAACAGGGTCCTTAGGACCTTCACTTCTCTGTCTCTTAGTACTTGGGGATCTAGGTGTCCCTGATCTTGATCTTGATTTGCAGAAGGTATATCTGGACATACTGGTCTGGCTTCTTCTCAGAGTAGTTGGATACTCCCTGTAATGTCAATATACTTCTAATAATCTTGGCATTGATGAAAAATTCTTTTTTGGACTCCTACCATTTTTAGCAGTCAACAGTAAATAAAAATATTAACTACTTATATATAAAGTTTGATAATTTTTTTTTTTTTTTTGAAGAAATAAACCCGTAGAAAAGGTTTAATTTGCACATTATCCTATGTCCCTATCCAATTAAAGCTTCCATTACATGATAAACTATTATAAACTATTCTGTTTTTTTTAGAGGGCTGCCCGCCAATAACCCATGGATCCTCCCTTACATATATATATATATATATAGTAAATCTCTCATGAGGGATCCTTTGTTTTAATTTCAGTATGGACCATGATAAAAACACATCGATTTTAATGAATTTTAATCTGAATTTTTTTTTGTGGATGATGAGTTCATTGAAATCTACTTATAAACAAAATTTGAGAATTTTCCAAGCATTAGAATTATTTTATCCAAATTTTGTTAAATATGAAAGCATCGGAAAATGGACGAAATATAGGAAAATTCAAGAAAAACAGTTCTTGTATTCGAAAAATTCTCAAATTTTGTTCATAGGCAGATTTCAATGAACTCATCATCCACAAAAAAAAAATTAGATTAAAATTGATGTATTTTCATCATGGTCCTTACCAAAATTAAAATAAGAGATCTCTCATGAGAGACTCACTATACATACATATATATATAATCAAATTTGTTTCTTAATTTTTTTTTTAAAAAAAAAAAATCTTCTACAAAATCTCTCATAAAATATATTAGAAGCAAATGGGAGTAAATATAGAATAAATGCTGTTAAAATTATATTGGAAACATTTATTTATTTATTTATTTTGAAAAGACATTTATTTTATTTATAACAATATTTTTTTTCAGTTTTAGTATTTATTTAAATATTTCTATCAATAAAAATAAATATTTATTTATTTGTTCATGTTAAGGATATTTAAATTAAATTATTAACCTTTTTTTTATTATTTAACAAAATATATTGTAATACAATCGTATACCAATATATCTTGGTATAATTTAATACAATATATTATAGTGAATCACCAGACACATGTTGTTTATATTAAAGAGAATAAAGCGTGTCAAACGAGGCTTAAGGGTCTTAAATAGTTCTCAATGTGTGGCAGCATGTATTGTCTAACGGTATCAACATAAGTAAATTTAATTAGGGCTTAAACAGTACCCAAATTTTTTATAATTCCATGGGGTGCTTGAACCACCCTCGATCTAAGCTCCCTCTGCCACTATGGTTAGAGTTTCGATCTCATAAACTTTTAAGGGAGATTATTTAAATTTGTTGGTTAGAAAAAATAAATAATAATAATTGGATCCTTAACAGTGGGATTGTATAGAGAATTTACAATACTTTAAAACAGTAAATATTAATATGGTGCATACGATATAGTTAAATTTTGGCACATGAAGTGATTTCAATTGTTTTAAAAACTTAAAATTCATAACCATGAGCCTTTATTTATTTTATGAGTTAACATTACGGTGCATATTAAGAATAATAATGCTACTTTGTTCAAATTTGATGTCTAAATCTAGTGCCCAAATGATATTGATTATTGTAATCCATTTATTTAAATTGTAATAGATTTACATTATTTAAATGAATGAATTACGGTGTTGCCATATCATTTTGGCACTAGATTTCAATTTGGTGTTTAAATCTGGTGCCCGTATGATGTGGTGTCATTGTAATCAATTTATTTAAACTGTAATAGATTTGTATGATTTAAATGAATGAATTATGGTGTTGCTCTATTAAAAATCCGAAGCTTGAATAAAAAAAACTCATGTTTACTGTTTTTTTTATATGAAAGTATAAAGTCTTGTATTTTGCAATAATTATTAATGATTCATAAACCAACAAACCACAATTATATTCAATTTTCAATCATCAATAGAATTCATTTCAAGCCACAAGATTTTTAGTAATAAATGGGATTCCACAATTATATTCAATTTCAATCATCAATAATGATTGTATTTTAATGTCAAAATTTTAAAATCTAGTTTTGTTTTACATGATTGTGGATCCAAGTCCCAGCAATGACGTATTTTAGATCTGTTCTCCATTTCTTTTCTTAAAAATTTTCCTTTATTCCTTTTTCTATTTTTTTTAAGTCTAAATTTTATTTTATTATATTTATTTTTGTCTTTTAAAATTTGTTTGAAAAAGTATAATTAAAAGTTTTTTATTTACATTTTTATATAATTTATTTTACTTTAAGGGGGACAAAATAAAGTATAACTAAGTAACTAAGGGTATTTTGGATTTTTAATACTAAAATTCTGGTCAATAGTTAGTTTAGAGGAAGTCAACTTACGATAGGGGATGCATGTTTGTGTAGTATTTGGTAAAAAGTCCATTTGCGTGTAATTAAGCCTAAATACAGGGCATGTTTGTGCAATTACTCCTTTATTTTTTTTATTTGTTTCAATCCTTAACATGTGCTTTCTTTATTTATCTAGAATTTCCTAGATCGTAATCGCTGCATATGCAGCGCAATTGGTGTTGATGTTCTATCACAAGCCTTGTCTTATTCCTTGTGTATATGAGAATATCACAATACTCATTTTTCCCATCTTGTGGAGTATCGGATACCACAGGAATACCTTCATCAGCACAAAAACTTTCAAAGAAAGGAGTTGAAGAATTTTTATTTGCCGAAGATATATGTTATCTTTCCTTAAATGTATTGTTTTTTTTCTTCTTCTATTTTATAATTAAAGATTTTTGAAATGTAACTATATTCTATATATGTCCTTGATTAGGTGTAAATAATACTTCATTTTTAGTTACACCCTCTTACTATAGATGATTTTTTAGGTCCACCACTGTTAGAAAGATAACTCAGTCTCAATATCTTTTGGACCTGTTTAATTTTCAAAATGATTAAAATAATAATTGCAATTAAAATTAATGTAATTTTTTTATATATAAATTAAGTTTAAAATATATAGAAATAGTTAATATTTTGTTAACAAAACAAAATTGGAAAAATATAGAACTCCAATTATTAAAGAGTAATATATTTAGATTGCTCAAATTATTTGTCTAAATAGTGTGACAAATGAGTTGTCATGTTATCGCCACATACTTTTATAATGATTTTGGACATACAATTTAAATAATATAACATTAGTGTGAGTCTCTCATGAGAGATCCCTTATTTTAATTTTGGTAATGACCATGATGAAAACACAACAATTTTAATGAATTTTAATTTGAATTTTTTTTGTGGATTATAAGTTCATTGAAATTTACATATAAACAAAATTTGAGAATTTTTCGACTATTAGAACTATTTTTCTTGAATTTTCCTATATTTCGCCTATTTTTCGATGTCTTCATATTTAACAAAATTTGGATAAATAGTTCTAGTGTTCAGAAAATTCTCAAATTTTATTCATAGATAGATTTCAATGAACTCATCATCCACAAAAAAATTAAAATTAAAATTCATTAAAATCGATGTGTTTTCATCATGGTCTTTACTGAAATTAAAATAAAAGATCTCTCATGAGAAACTCACTATATAACATTATTCATTTGTTACTAAAACCTCATGTTAAGCCAAAAAGAGTGTAACTCATCTGGTAGATGAACCAGTTTGGGGCTTAAGCAAATGTGGTCTTAAATTAATAGATATTGTCAACAAAAAAAAAATCCTAAAACCTCATGTTAATTTGGGCAAAAGTTAAGGTAATTCGGTGCTAAGTTTTTTTAGTGATCGAAGTCAATCCTATCAGTATATCTCAAATTTGTATTTCAAAAAAATAAAATAAAAAACAAACTTCATGTTGGGAATTGGAATTAAAACAAAATGAAACTATACGTTTTCCTTTTAAAAAACAAGATTTAGAAAGGGCTAAATTACACTGCACCTCTTGAGGTTTGGCCTTCTTACACCTAGATGGAAAAGTTTTGTTATTCTACACTAACACCTATGTTTGACCATAGTAAGGTTGAAAATGCCCTTGTATAATAATAAAAATAAAAAAAATAAAAAATTACATTGACACCCAAGGGTATTTTGGACCTTACAATGGTCAAATAAGGGTGTTAGTGTCACTACAAAAAAAATGGCCTTTTTCGACAACTAAATGCCGTCGGAAAAGACCATTTCCCATCGGAAATACCCTTTTCCGACGAGAAAAAGCTGTCAGAGGCCGTCACAAATACGCTTGTCAGAAATAACTATTCACTGACGAGCCGTTACAAATACTACCATTTCCAACGGCTATGGCCATCGGAAAAGATAAAAGTGTCGTTGGTAATAGTGATTCAAGGCGGTCAAAATTACTTGTATTTCTGACGGCTTTACCGCTATTTTCAACGGCTTATTGCCGTCAGAAATAGTCGAATTATATAAATAAATAAATAAAAAAGCATGACTGGACTTGATAGTCGCCACATCACTCGTCACGCGCCACATCACCCAGCATACGGCACTCTAAATCCATGAAATTCATATGGCTTGAACCCTTGACCTGGATAACAATAAGGGTTTCCCTTACCATTTTGCTATAACCGTATATCTAATGTGTTTTGCATATTATTTATATATAAGCTATTGATATGTTTGTATACTATGTAATTAAATATATATTTTTGTATACTATTTAAATATAACTATTGAGATATTTTTTTTAAAATAATATTTTATTAAAATTATTAAAGTTTTTGTTGACAGTGAATTTTGGATACATTTAACACATATAGTGATACATTTAAAATATTGAGCTACAAGTCACATTTTTTTGTGTAGTGTTATAAATTACATACATTCCATTATAATTTATTAATTATTATTATAATAATAAATTATTTATTTATTCCATGAAACCGGGATCAACAAAACAAAGACTGTTTCCGACGGCCTAAATGCTGTCGGAAATAATGTATTCCATTTTTTTTTTTTCAAATGGAACAAGACTATTTCCGACGGCATTGAGGCAGTCGAAAATAGTGTATTCCATTTTTTTTCTTTTCAAATGGAACAAGACTATTTCCGACTGCATTTAGGCCGTCGGAAATAGTGTATTCTTTTTTATCTTTTCAAATGGAACAAGACTATTTCCGACGGCATTTAGGCCGTCGGAAATAGTGTATTCTTTTTCCTCATTTTCAACGAGACAAATACTATTTCCAATGGCACTTTTTGTGCCATCGGAATTGAGAACAAAATTGACGGCTTTTTGACTATTTCCGCGGTATTTTGCCGTTGGAGATGTGATATCATATTTTTACTCATTTCCGACGACACTGAAATGGCTGTCAGAAAAGGTACCATTTCCAATAGCAATTAGCGCCGTCGGAAATGGTTCGTCACTGATAGGCTTTTTTTTTTTTTTTTTTTGTAGCGTGTTTTGTTTGTTTTTTTAAGTAGTGAAACAACTTAAAAATATCAAAAAACAACTTAAAATAAAAAGTAAGAAATCCTGATTTTTAACTTAATTCCAAATCACTGGATTACAATTAAAAAATTCACTTCCGAATCTATCCTTCCAAAGAATATGTACTTCCAAATTTATTATAATTTGATATGGTGTAAACCTTAATCACTTCTCATACTGAAATTTGTAGGGGATTGAACAATTGAATTTCTCTAGCTCCTACCAAATCTCGGTAAGAACTCTTTAATTTTAATTTTAATTTTTTTTTTATCTAACTATTCATGTAGTGCTCAATAAATATCAAATTGAGTAGATTTCATGACTTGAAGATGTTATAGAATAATTATATATATATATATATATATATAGAGGGAGAGAGAGAGAGAGAGAGATGCACATAATACAAGAACATATTTCAAAAAAAAAATAAAGAATTTTTTTTATTTGGATGTGGATGCATATTGAACTTGAAATTTTTTATTTTTTATAATAAATTGAACTTGCAGTTGCACATAATTCAAGAACCTATTTCAAAAACAAATTCAATAACTTTTTTTTTTATTTGGCTTTGGGTGCATATTGAACTTGAATTTTTTTTTAATAATAAATTGAGCTCGAACTTTGTTTGCAGAACATGCACAATTATATTCCTTGATAAATTTTTTATTTTGTTAAATTGAACTTTGTTTGTAGAAAAACATACAAAATCTTATAAAAAAATGTTGTATGTTAAATTACTCTTTTTAATTAGTATGAGTATAAATGTAAAATTACTTATTTTCGGACAATTTTTATTTTTATTTTTAAAAAAAAAAAACATGTTGACAGTAAATTCAAACATGAAAAAAAAAAAAAAAAAAAAAAAAAAAAAAAAAACATGTCATTCAGGTTTATATTTCAGTCCCTATTCAGTTTTCAGAAAAATTCAAGACTATTCAATTTTTAGACAGAAAAACAAACGACCACTAAGAAAATCTAATCTCTAACGAAATGAAACTCAATCATAATCTACCACCAACAATTCAATCGACTACAAAAAAAAAAAAAAAAAAAAAAAAATCACATCTAATAAGGATGGTTTCACATGAAATAAGAAGAAAAAACAAGTCATTCGAATGGATATGAAAAAACTATATATAAAGATTAGATATAACGTTTATTTTTATTTTTACTTTTTTGAAAAAGATATAGTTTATATTAAGTTTGAAAAATATGTAAAAAGGTAATCTTAGAAATAAAAAGTAAATCATAAAACTATTTAATTTTATATAATTAAATAAAAAATTTAAAAATGAAATATAAATAATTCAGCAGTGGAGTGTCAATAGCACATTCAGTGGGGTGCTAATAACACCTCTCTTTCACGTGAATTCCGTTAACATAACAAGAAAACACGTATAGCAACTTCAGCGGTAGACCGCGTTTTTTGTTTCGAAGTCTTCACAGTATAAAAAAAATATCTGATTGACGCGTCACCTTCGCGTGGTCTTCACTTCCCGAAAGTAAAGCTTGTTATCACACACACACACATGAAGACATGCATTAAAAAAAAAAAAAAAAAAAAAAAAAAAAATCATTTTCCAAGACCAATTTCTCACCCACTAAACTCTTTGTAAAGTCCGCCACCATGTTTTATATCATCTCCACCACTCCTACATTGTCTCTCTCCAACTTCCACAGCCATGGCCGCCACCGCCATCACCACCACCACCGCCGCCACTCAACTCTCCTCTCGTAGTAAACGCTCTTCTACACTCAATAATAGTAACAATAATAACAACAGCAATAACAACAACAAAAAAGATAAGTCTCTCAGTAACGGCGGCGTTAACGGAGATCGTCAAGCTATGGCGGGCAAGAAATGGTGCGATGATGTTGATAACGGTGGTGGGTCGTTTTGTTGGAACGCTTCGTTCATTTACTGGACGATAGAGGACGTGGTGCACGTGGCGAGATACCATTGGATGCCGTGTGTGTTCGCGGTAGGGTTGCTGTTTTTCATGGCCGTGGAGTACACACTCCGGATGGTGCCGGCTTCTTCCCCGCCGTTCGATCTGGGGTTTGTGGCCACTCGCTCGTTACATCGCGTGCTGGAGTCGTGGCCGGAGCTTAATACTTTGTTGGCGGCTCTTAATACGGTGGGTTGATCTCACTTTCTTCGTTAACTAATTAAATTTTCTAAATTTCAGAAACAAAGAATTTTCTTAAAGTCAATTTTTTTTTAAAAAAATTTGTTTTAAACTACTTTATGTGTTTGTCAAATAATATTTTTTTGAAATATAATATTATCTAATGTCCTTCTATCCTATTTTTGAATTTGCAAAACATAAAACAACAAAATTTAAAAAGCAATTTTTTTTTTTAATTTTTTTTTTATAATTTGTTTGGGTTTTCCAGTCAAAAGAAGTTGTGTTCTTTCAAGAAATATCATGACGATGACATTTGTGTTTACTGGGTATATTGTACTATAATTTTTTGGTCTTGTGTTGAAGAGTTAAATTTAGAGAAGTTTGAAAAGACAATGAATGTTGTCCAAAATATATATATATATATATATTATTGGTCTTGTTGTTTTCTGTGTGGAAATTTTGTTTTAATGGTTGAATTTTGTTGCTTGGAAGCTACACAGTTTCTAGTTTTCTACTTGCCAACTTGGTCCATAGGGCATAGCTGGACCTAATAAATTAATTTGTTTACTTACCAAAGAGAAACCAATAGAAAAAACAAAACAAAAAAGAACAAATAATTAACACTTTGTTAGCTCATTTTTTTTTTCTTTCATTTTATCGTGGCTTTTCAAGTAGAGTTTCTGGAGTAGATCTTTTACGGCTAGAGCTTAAAAATAAAAAAATAAAAAAAAATAAATAAATAACTCTATATTGTATAGTATTCATTTGAAAAAGTGCTTTTACGTTAATAGATTGTTTATTAAAATATCTATAAAAAAGCTTATTGTTAAAAATTACAAAAATGAATATTAACAAGGTATTTGTAATATAAAGCTATAGTGTGAAATATTTAAAGTTCATAAAATGTAATTGAGACTATTTACGTCTTTTTAAAAAACTTAAAAAAAGCTTCTTTGGAGGGCTAAAAAAAACGCTTTTAACCCCTACAAAAGCCATATCAAACACACACTCAAGAAGAATAAGAAAAAAAATTGCTTTTGTTTGTTGGGTTGGATACATATAATATAATATACAGTACAATGAATACGATCGATGTGCACATGCAATGTTTGGTTTCTTGGATTTCAAATGATAAATTTATTTTGTTGGGTTAGGTGTTTGTGGGGATGCAAACAACTTATATTGTGTGGGCGTGGCTGATAGAGGGGAGGCCAAGAGCCACAATTTCTGCTCTCTTCATGTTCACTTGCCGTGGAATTCTTGGTTACTCTACTCAGCTTCCACTGCCTCAGGTCTCTCTCTACCTCTCCTTTTTTATCTTCCTAATTCCATTTATATATTATTTTTAATAATTCGATTAATGTAAAGTAAGTTTAAATCAAATTAATTGTCTAAAATATGAGTCCAAATTCGAATTTAATTAGTTAAGAAATGTTATGCTTTTAACAAAAAACAAGCTCCCTTTGGAGTTCATATATGAGTGTGTTTGGAAGTACTTTTAAATGAAGCACATTTGATCAAATCATTTTTTTTTTGGGTCAAACTGGTTAACCATATGCTCTCTGGAAAACACTTGTAGGCCCTATTTGGTGAAATATGAAAATGGATTGAATTAATAAAATATGAGTAAATATATATTTATATATATACAACCGGGGTTGCGGCACCGCAATGGAAAAGAGTGAATAAACACATGGGACCCATGTGTTTATTACGTGGGTCCCATGTGTTTTTCCATTGCAGTGCCACAGCGATGCCGTAACCCCGGTTGTATATAGCATTGCTTATAAAATATATTTTGTTTGGTGAAATGTGGATTTCACTAAGTATAATAGTATACAAAATTTAGAAATTGAATTACAAAATTAATGAAATTTTTTTTTTTGAATGAAATAAATCTTTTAATTCATATTATTAATATTTTAAATAACATTATAATTTTATATTCATCTTAATTAAACATATTAAATTATTTTTAATATGTTTAATTAAGATGAATATAAAATACTATTCTATATTGATTGAGAGAACTTACAGGTACATATTTTGTTTTCACAATGCCAAATTAATGAAGTGAACTATTTCCTTTCCATCCAAATTGTTGTGCCATTATTGGGAACTACCATTATTCACATTAGACAATTCAATGGTACTGAAGCTCACTTCTTGATTCACTTCATTTCTTATTTATCGATCACAGGGATTTCTGGGCTCCGGTGCAGATTTCCCAGTCGGGAACGTATCGTTTTTCCTGTTCTTTTCGGGCCATGTTGCCGGATCCGTGATTGCATCACTAGACATGCGAAGAATGCATAGGTGGGAAATGGCATGGCTTTTTGATGTACTTAATGTTCTTCAAGCTATAAGATTGCTGGGCACAAGAGGTCACTATACAATAGATTTAGCTGTTGGTTTTGGTGCTGGATATTTATTTGATTCTCTAGCTGGAAAATATGAGAAAAGCAAAAGAATAGAAGCACTTCCTCGTAAAGAAGCTTTGATCACTTGAAAAAATAGTTAAAGCAGAAGCACCCATGAAAGTAATTGTAGAGTTGGAGTTGCAGTGATGGATGTCAAATAGGTTGAGGAATTTTTTTTCTTTTATTAATTTGTTTGTGTTTGATGTTAGTATCTATATAGCAATTAGCTATCATTAATTATATTGTCATGTTCTATTCTGCACAATCACAAAATGTGTGTACAAAATTTGAATGGAGGTTAGAATGTATTTGTTTTGTATGCAAGAAAACAGAAAAGTGGATATTAATTTTATTTTTAAGGTAATTTCAATTCAGTTCTCATGGAGATTATGTGGACTTAATTGCTTTAGATTTTATAGAGAAATAAGATGTAAGCCATTGAATCATGATTATTCTAGAGAGTTCTAGTCCTCTGAAATTCTAGGAGTTTTGCAAGGATCATGGTGAAGAAAACAACTTTATTTATACGATTTTATTAATCATAGAGATTATGATGAAGGCATATGCTTAATTTCTACGATCTGATCAATCATAAGGATGATAAAGGTATATTTTTAAGTGATTCAAATTGTGATTTTAATTTGTTTTCTTTTATAGTAGACATTTCAAAGCAGATTTGAGTTGATAATAAAATTTCCGGTTATCAAATTTCTTTTGCTCTCTTTCTTGGTATTCACAAAATGATTTTTATTATATATATATATACATTTTTATGACAGTAGAAAGACTATATATATATATATCAGTTTGACTTGACTGTATGAACTGACAATAAAAAGAATGATATATGTATATATATACAGAAATTTTCAAGTCAGTGCATCCTGATATAACTTCGTGAGGATATTGAATGTGAGCCACTTGTTTTACATATTTTAACTCAAGTGTGTATGTACTTGTCAAAACTAATGGCTCACATTCAATATTTTGATAAAGTTATATCAGAATGCATTGATCAGATCAGGGTTGTATATATATATAGTCAGGGGCGAATCTATAGGGGGGCTAAAGATGCATATTTGAGGAATGGGGATGGATATAGGTCCCCCTATCCCCATCCCCACTTCCCAGACCCTTCCCACATCCCTCAATTTTCTTCAGATAGGGAATTTTGGGGGGGAGGTATATCCATCCCCAACCCCAGTTCCTCATTTACCCCCCTTTTTCTCCCTTTTTCCCCAGTTCCTCATTTTCCCCCTTTATCTCCCTTTTTCCCCATTTCCCCGTTCCCCTATTTCTCCATTTTCCCATTTGACTAAAAATTACAAATTAACCTAAAAAACAAACATTCCATTACAAATCTTGAGAGGAGATTTTAGATTTTGGTTTTAGGTTTTGTCTTTACAAAGAGTAAATGAGAATATGTAGTTAGGGTTTTCAAAGAATAAAACAAATTTAAAAATATATATTATAATTATATTTATCCCTCCATTTTCCCATTTTTTCCACACACAAAAAATAATAATAATAATCCCCAAATGGGATAGGGACATGGGGATTTAGGAATCCGAGGCAAAATGTGCATCTTTAGGGGGACCGACAGGGCCATGGCCCCCCAAAGAAATTTCAAGTTTTTGATTTTTAATTTAAGAAAATAAGCACTAAATATAAAATAGGAAAGATTATTACTATATCGCTTCGTCTCAGGTACGGAAGCCTTGCAAAAAGAAGAGATCAGGATGACTTGATCTATTTGAGAGACGAAGGACGAAATCAAATTGCAATTGAAAATGGAGAATAATATTTGTAGAAGAGAGAGAAGAGGATAGAGACGAGAGGTTAGAGACGGTGAAGTAGAAGAGAACTTAATTGATAAAGAGGAAAGATAACTTTGAACAGTGTGTTGATGATATGTGCAGTAATTTTTATTTTTATTTTAAATTTAAATAAAACTTGACTGACTTTGTCTTTTTTTGTTGGAGAATCTTCCATTCCCATGAATACACTAAAATAGTCCTTATCAGAAAATACTTAGATTTACGTGGAAATTGAAGTAAAAATTAGATAAATTTAATTATAAATGATTTTTGACATATAAAAAGGGAATACATTACATTTATCTTACGTAACCGACTTAAATATTAGTTTTTGTATTGGTTCTTTGAAGTCAAAATTCTAGCTTCACCCCCGTATATAGTATAATCTTTATTTATAAGAAATTGTCACAGCAATCCATCCAAAAAAAAAAAGATTGAGATTGAATTTTCTTGGCATGAAAATTGTGGGGGGTTTTGCTACATACTAGGCAATGGCCGGTAGCTATCAACATTGAGTTGGGAGTTGAAACCAACAACTAACAGTGCTTTTCTTATTACTGAAGGCACGTTTAAAAAGTTCAAAGAATCAAAGTGCCTTTAACTAATTGACAGTACGTGAAACACATTTCCATGGACCCTTTTTTTTTGTAAACGACATTAATGTGTGTTAATAATCGCTGAAATGTCTTTTTCTACTATGTACTTTTAAAAGCTGTAGATTCCATTCAAGTTAATCGGGGATTTTAAAACGTGGGAAGCTTGATCTTTTTGACCATTCAAATTTGATAAATATACAGTGGAAATCTTTTTATGATGTTTAATAAAATTCAATGGAATAACACCAAAAACTCTAGCTTAAACAAACGTCTCAAAAAGATGTTAATAAGTGTATATATGGTATCTACAAATGTTTATCTTTTGCTCATTACAAGCTTTACATATATTAATGATTGGGTACGGATATTGACACTCATAAATATGATAAGCACACTCATATTTATAAGTTCACCTATGTCTAAAATTTAAGATTAAAACATTACTATAAACACCCATCTTAATGCCAATAGTACCCTTATTTAAAAGAATGTTTTAATTTTAATACAATTTATTTATAAACCCTCTTAAGTTATTAACACACCCAATTTCACGAATGATAAATTCTTAAATTCTTCATACTCGAAAATACAGTTTAGAGAATTCTTGGCTAATCTGTTCCTAATAGATGTCGGTCAGGTTTATTTCAGTTTAGTGATGGCTAGAAGGGAAACAACAAAAGTACAGTGGATTTCAAGGTCTTGTTTTTTAAAAGACAGATTTTATTACTCCTTTTGTTCATTTGATGATTGAAATGCTACCACGTGACATGAAAATATATATGACTGGTTAACCATACCATATGACATGATATTATTGAATCAGTTGCAATTCATTCGATCTTTTGTATTTATTTTTTATTTTATTTTTAACTCTTTTATATCGAGGATTTTAAGCTCATATAGCAATTTGATAACATGAGAAAAGGAGTTAGTTTTCATAGCATTGGTGCATTGTGCGTACAGATCGCGTTCTCATAGCCGGTGTACAGGTGGAAGAGAGAATTGCAATCATTATGTATTTGGTTAGTGATTCAAGATTTCTGGTCTGTGAACAATGCACCTGTGCAAGATGATATCAGAGAGAGAGAGAGAGAGGTCGGCCATAACATCATCATAAACCATCCAGATAGTCTAAACTAATCAGTTAAAAAACTCAAAACACTTGGCCTTGTCAATTAACATCATAAACTATCCAAATAGTCTAAACTAATCCGTTCCAAAAACTCAAAACACCCAAATAATGCAAGCAGTATACCGCATTCTATGGGAAAACCGCAATTGAAAGCAAATACAAAGACAAACTAAAGACACTACAAATCCTACCAATTAATCCAACTTCACTACTAAATCAATCAGTCCATGGGCTAGTCAACATCAGCTTATGCAGGCTCAAGGTGCGCTTGTTTGCTTCTTGCACCTCTTTCTCAGTCTTCTTATGGATCCTGAATAGGGTTTAGTTTTTTTTTAATAAAGTGATATAGTTGAAGATATGAGTATAATTAATGGGTGTACATAGTATTTGATTTATTTTTAATTAAACTAATTTGTCCTTATTGGTAAATTTCTATTGGGATATTTTTGTAATTAAAATTTTTATTAAAATATGGGTGTGCTTATCATATTTATAGGTGTCAATATCAGCACCCTTATTGATTTACAAACAGGTTTATTTACTGATTTTAAAACGTGGGAAGCTTGATCTTTTTGACCATTCAAATTTGATAAATATAATGTTGAAATCTTTTTATGATGTTCAAAAAAATTCAATGGAATAACACCAAGACACCAACAACTCTAGCTTACACAAACGTCTCAAAAAGCTGTTAATAAGTGTATAAATGGTATCTACAAATGTTTATCTTTTGCTCAATACAAACACTTCAAGCTTTACATATATTAATGATTTACAAACAGGGTTATATACTGATCGATTTTATGCGATATCTATGAAGCACAAGTTCCCTAAACAAGGAGGGACTTCTGTGACTTCGTAAATGTGTTGGAATGAACCTATTATACAAGCTGAGAGGATACCAATCGGGTGATTTGATTCAAACCTCTGAATCAATGTCAATAAGGCAGGATCCATCATCTACATTCGCAAGTGGGTTGTATTCGAGGGCATTAGGATCCATGCATCCTGGAACGAGATTCAGGTCACATCGATCACCCTGCAATGGTGTTTCATTCAGAAAGAAACTTCGAAATGAAGATCTAATGGAATTATGCGATGAAAAATAAATGAAGACTTCACTTACCCCTTCGACAATTAAATTACCGATCATTGCACATCTGTCGACCACAATGTCTGTGTCGGGAAAGATTGCTCTGTCACATGCACCTTCTTTACTCAACTCCTCTGCCAGTCCCTGCCAAACAAATACATGTTTGATCAAAGGCATTTCAGACTGTTCTTTAATTTCCAAAAGTCCTGATCAAATGTGTTTTAGTACCTTGTTAAAAAAGTCTATTGGTTTATTTCTCCAACCCTTAGGAACTTGAAACTGTAATCTGTAAGGACCATCCCAATCGACTCCATTTGTGAACGAGAAGATCAAGTTTACAGCTGCAACGATAAAAGCTCATCAGAAGAAAATCGAAAGTCGAAAGAAAGCAAAATAACTTTGTGCAAATTGTACAAACCATGCTTAGGTATGCATATCTGGATTGTATAAAACGGCGCATCATTCTGGCCACGAGTTTTCTTAAGCATTGCCCTTGGTTCACCACCGCACATAAAAGGCTGATTGAAACCTCCTGCAAGGAGCAAAATTCAACAAAAGTGAGTCAAAAAGAATGAACATAATTGATCATTTTCGATAAACCAATTCAATTCAATTTTGATCTTCACTCGAACCGTGAAGTTGCAACACTCAAATATACAGGAAAAGGGTAAGAGAAAATAATGAGCTAATCTCTGAGCATCAAATATTCCAGCAAATATAAACAGATGCATGTGAGGGGGCCCGAAATAGGACTCTTAGGTCAAACCTGACTGTGATACTATGTAATTAACTGACCAAAAAGCTTAAGCCGATAGGAAATGAACCAACAATAATATTTAAGCACTCTGATACTAAGGACCCGCTGACATGGTGTTGAAATTACCATTAAAACCGAACCCAAATTCTTTGTTTGGAACAAGTTTGTTTGCAGTTGGATTGTAAAAAACCTTCAACTTCTCTCCCTATCAAATATTTCAAGAACTTTATCATCAGAAGCGAAGAAGAAACTGAATAACGATTCTACTTAAATGTCAGATGCAATGCCAAACTTACAGACATAGGAGGAAGACCATTCATTGTTTTCCAATATACAGGAGCCCTCCCGAGTTCAAACATCGCCCAGCTAGGACGTACATATCTAGAATGCAGGAGGAGTTTATAAATTACACCACACTCAAAACGCTTCTTGAAATGATTTTTATTACTAATCAAATAATTAAAAGAAAAATGAAAATTTGAAGTGGGAACTCGTACTCTTGAATTTCTTCTGTTGAAGATGTTACAACAGTCGCTGCAGCAGTCACTTTCCCGCTAATCTTGACTACTTTCTTCTTCTTCGGAAAACTCCTCTGCCATGAAGTACCCGTAAAACTACTAGCTGTTTCAGAAAAAACACATTAAACTGTCATGCATTTTTCTAAGACTGTCAGATTATATTCTCTAACACGAATAACCTTCAATCCTTTATGTGCGCTAAAAATCAGTAAAACATAGCGAAACCAAATTTTTCACGCAGAAGACTCGAGTAATTATAAATATTGTTGCTTCTACTCTGAGCATTTTCTCATGTCTCCTTTTAAAGTCAAATTTGTCAAACAATGGTATAATTTTATTCACTCAACCCAGCAAAATCTTATGAAATCATCCAAACCAATTCAAAGTAGTTTTGTCACACAGGTCTTCTATTGAATTTTGCTGTCTAATAAGATCATAAACAAGCAACTGCAAATTGGATTAATTGCTTTAGATACTAACGAATTTGTACACGAAACGCATACCACATCATTCGGATGACATGATTCATGAATACTTACATTCTAAAGTGTCCTACTGATTTCATAATATATTCAAAAGTTGGAAGATGGTCCTAATATTACAACACGAAAAGCAGAATGAGAGGGCTTTAAAAGGATATATAATCATCCATTCGAATAGACCCCACAAGCACTTACCAAGTGAACTTGACACAGATGGACTTGCACTAGTACAAGCCACCGACCTCGTGGAAGGAAGAAATTGTGGTGAAGACGTAAAGATTGATCCAACTGTTGATGTCGCCATTGATCACACTTTCGGTGCCGCTTTAACTTCCTGGAGAGAGAGAAGATAATTGGCAAAGATAATAGCCGAGAATTGAGAGAGAGAGAACTTTAAAAGGATAAGCAAACCTCATACACATATTGTAAAAATATCTATTAAAAAGATATCAAGTAAAACGACAAAAAAAAAAAAAAAAAAAAAAAAAAAAAAACAGAACCAAAACTATATGAATCGTACTTCACAGTTCACACAATATCCACTTACACACAAAACTCCACGATGCCTTATCTTTCGCAATCTCTCTCTGTGTGTCATGTTTTCACAGCTTGGATATGACTCTCTCTTTTTGACAGCACCACAAACTCAAAATACTCTAAAACATACACGAACCCGCCACAGCATTACAAATAAATGCCCACCAAGACCTATTTATACGAGAATAAACAGGAGAGAGAGAGAGAGAGAGAGGATATGGCTTATATCACCACTCCACCGACCAAACCTTCTGTTTTTTCACCTCTTTGTCAATTAAAAAAGTTTCAAAACAATATTTTAGTCCTAAATTCTGGCCACACTGACTTGAAGTTGAAGCAGAAGCGAATACACACCAGTTTTGTATCTAATTATGTTGATAAAGCTAACAGAAGAAAGTTATTAGCAATTGTCAATGCAGTATCAGTAGAAGCAACAGAGCCAGAGCCAATTCCAGAAGTGAAAAGTGGTGGGAGGATACTGTTATCAGATGTGGTTGTGAAAAAGAAGAGAAGAGTGTATTTTGGGAGGAAATGGACCACATTGGATATATGCACTGCTACTATTGTTCTGGCAATTCATTTGCTTAGTGTTTTTGCACCTTTTTATTTTACTTGGAGTGCTTTTTGGGTTGCTTTTGGGCTCTATGTGGTGACAGGACTTCTGGGTATTACTCTATCTTATCACAGGAATCTTTCTCATAGGAGTTTCAAGTTACCCAAATGGCTTGAGTACATGTGTGCTTATTGTGGAGTTCAAGCGCTTCAGGTGGGTTGTTTTGGATACACAAATTGGTGGCTCTTAGATTTTAAATATGATTTTGTAATTGACTGCTGTTCTGGTGGTTTCAGGGGAATCCAATAAGTTGGGTGAGCACACACAGGTATCATCACCAGTTTTGTGATTCTGAAAGAGATCCACATAGCCCCATTGAAGGGTTTTGGTTTAGTCACATGAGTTGGCTATTTGATAATAATGGTTTTTTTGAAAGGGTATGATTCATTTTCAGGGTCGGTTTGTGTTTGTTATTCATTTTCTTAATTTCTAATTGTTGAGACAATTTCAGTGTGGCGGACCAAGCAATGTTGGGGATTTAGAGAAGCAGCCTTTCTATAAATTTCTGGAAAACACTTACATTCTTCATCCAATTGCACTTGGAGTGTTGCTATATGCACTAGGAGGGGTTCCCTTTCTTGTGTGGGGAATGGTAAGGCAACAACATTTTCCAATTCAAGCTACTTTTATTGTTATTTTCGTTATTGGTTTATTATTGAGTGCATTTTTGCTCACCCCCCTTTCAAGGGGGGTAACCATTACCCCCCTCCCATACACATGACATGTGTCTATAGAGGGGTAAAATTGTCTAAAAATTTACTCATCTATGACACATGTCATCCATGCAAGAGGGAGGTAATGGTTACCCCCTTCAAGGGGGTGAGCAAAAATGCACTATTTATTATTAGGCACCAAATTCAGATCATTTATACAATTGGTGGGCCCTTTTCAATTGAATTCAATTCCTATCGGCTATCATTCAATGAGTGGACTAGGACCACCCACTTGCATTTAAGTGTAGGGATGGCAATTTCATCCCAACCCGTGGCCACCCACCTGAACCCGAACCGTGTGTGTTGGGTTTTGTTATTCAGGTTTGGGTTCAAAATCTAAACCCACGAATTTGATTATTTTAAAATTTTTTACTCAAAACAACGTCGTTTTGAGCAAATTAGAATTATAAACTCAAAACGACATTGTTTTGGGTTTAAAAGTACAACATAAATTGATATTCAGGTTCGTGGGTTGAAACCCAAGCTTGAATAAGTTCACGGGTCGAAACTGAACCCGAATAAGTTCATGGATCGGCGGATCGAAACCCGAACCCGAATAAGTTTTCAGATTTGTAGGGTCGTGTTTGGGTTTCCTCAAAACCCACAGGTGAAAACACGAACCCGCAAAATTATTCAGGTTCGGGTACGAAAATGTTTCATGGGTTCGGGTTTAGAAAAACCCGACCCGTTTCCATTATATTTAAACGGGTTTTATCATTCTTTGAAAATGTTAGAACCACATAACCTAGTTGCATATATTACTTTGTTTCAAATGCAGGGTGTGAGGATTGTGTGGGTATTCCACATAACTTGGCTGGTAAACTCAGCTTGCCATGTATGGGGAAATCAGGCATGGAACACCGGAGATTTGTCTAGGAACAATTGGTAACAATATACAACTTTCCCTTACAATTTTGAATTTGATGAGAGAATTTTCCATTGAAATTGTAAGTATTTAGGTGGGTGGCATTGCTTGCATTTGGAGAGGGTTGGCACAACAACCATCATGCTTTTGAATTTTCGGCTCGGCACGGCCTGGAATGGTGGCAACTTGACATGACTTGGTATGTTGTAAGATTTCTCCAGGCAATTGGTTTGGCTACTGATGTGAAGTTACCTACTCAACTTCAGAAACAAAGAATGAGTATTACCAATTAAACTAAGCATACCTTTTCAATCTGAATGATCCTTTTCTTTTTAAGGCGATTACAAGAGCTGTAGTTCATGACTACCTTTCTCAATTGTACTAATGTACCTGATATTTTTCCAAGTTGATGAGAATAATAACTCATACATAAAGGGTAAAATATTATCCTACTTTTACTATAGATCTGAACTACTTTTGTGGCTAACTGCATTTTTGGCAATATGAAGTTATTGAATGATTCATTGTTGATGAGGTATCACCAAATAAATCACCGCAATTGAATGATTGATTGATGATGTGTCACCTAACAAAGGCCTCAATTAACACATGCCTGATTGCCTGCCTTTATATGTTCGCTCTCCCAAATAATGTGGCCTAAAAAAATGAGCAACAAGCTAACAACATACGTCAATGAAAATTAAAGGTGTAATTGGGGATTTAAGGATGTAATTGGGGAATTGGATTCAACTTCCAAAAATCCACTGGATTATATTGGATCGGATGGCTAATTTCAATATGAAAATCCCATATTTAAGTACCCTAAATAATTTTTATGTAAGATCCACCATATCTAATTCAAAATTATTGACTTAATCCAATTATTGGTTCAGATCCAATAGATTAGGTTTTTTTTTTCTTTCAAATTTCTTTCACGTAGTCACACCTCCCACTTCCGGCCTATGATCCAATTATTCTACTTTTAAGACTTTTTGTTAAAGATTCTTTAATACTGGGTCATTGATGCGTTTGATTTTTTTTCTAAAATCTTGACTATGCCGAACAGTGATCGAAAACTAAATAACTGTAGTGGTCAAAAAATTGACTCTCGGCCCAAAAAGCAGGCCCACAAATTAATTAAAAGATATAATGATTTCAAGATTGTTTCAATGACTTTTAGAGGGCCCAAATAAAGAACGAATAACTGAAGCCCAAAATGGCCCAAAAAAGGGAACAGGCCCAAAAGCCTAACCCACTAGGATATCTGGCCAAACAATTAACAACATATGGTCAAATAGAAAATTCAATCAATCATAATCATATCAGACATTACACGAATCCCAACATCTGATAAGACCCTTATTGCCAGATTCAAATGAATCAAAATAGTCAATTAAGGAGCCGATGATCATGCTCTCATAAAGGACACGATAGGTGGAGACTACAAATGCTTCACTATAAATACCGGACCTCTTCTTAAAGAAGGGGTCTGGTTTTTCTTTCATTCATACGTGAAAGCTTTAAAAATGTAAGCTGCTAGTTTACTAATTGAAATATGACTAGAATTCGAAAACAGTATTCCGACAGAGTTGTTTGAGTCCTAAAACAACTAGGTTTTGTGGTTGCTATGGTTAGGGTTGTGAGAGAAGAAAAAACTAGAAATAAATTAGATATGTGAGGTTAGTTTTGAAAGTAAAAAAATTGATATAAATTCTAGTGATTTTTTATTAAGTGAAAAAGGAAAATTTTTCATTTGGTGATGTGGCTTTTCGCAACCTCTATCACTGAAATCCTGATTCAAAAAAAGAAAAAATTTCTATAATCGTAATAATATAGCCTGAACCTGCATCTCTAGAATAAAAGCGTGCCCAACCCATTCCCTGTGTTCTTCTTGTTCATTTGAATAAGTGATTTTATGAGTTATTTAAGTAATTTTATCACTTAAAAAAATTAAACAAAACAACATAATAAAACATATTAAATGTCATTAAGTGATATGTGTTAGCAAAACAATTTGGCTGCAGATGATAATAGAGGGCACAATGGGCCTCCTCTTGTTAAATGGCTTCCTACAAGGAAGGGTATTTACAAACTAAACACTGATTCATCGCTTGATGTGCGATCTCAACAGGTGGGTTTGGATCTGGTTATTCGGGATCATATGGGGTTGTGTGATGGTTGCCAGTTCTTAAACAGTTGAGGCGAATTACTCTCCCCAAGTGGCGGAGGCGTTGGCGATTTCAAGAGGGTTGGATTTTGCGATTGAAACGGGTGTATTGTCGGTTGTTGTTGAGTCTCATGCCTTGGAAGTGGTTGATTTTATAAATTCTGGACTCAATAGTATCGGCAGATACTGATTAAAGTGTGAGTGATGTTAGGAAACTCCTTCAAAGCTTTGTGGGGGTTTTGTTGTTTCGTCTTTCTAAAAGACGAATGCTGTCGCCCGTAACCTTTTGAAATATGATCTATGAGAGGTTCATCTAGGAGGACTGTCCTGGCTAGCTTGTTTGCAGGCTTAGCCCTAGAGGGAGCTCAATGATGCAACCGCCTTGAGCCATGGATTGTAAAAGGCACTCAAATTGTAGTTAGAAAAAATTGATTTTAAAATATAATCCATATAAGATTTTAAACCAAAAAATCCTATAAATGGCTCACCATATACATATAATTTTTTTTTAAAGACCCATTAGTAGAAATCCAACCCATAAATGACTTCAAAAAATAATCCACAATTACATTTATTTTTTTTTATAAAAAGGCCCATCAATGGAAACCCATTTATCATTTTTACGACAACAACACTGGATCAATGACAGTGGGTTGAATCCTAGTAGCACTCGAGTTTGTCACAAATAATCCTTTTTTATATCTCTAAAAAAAAAAAAAAAAAAATTCAAAACTCTCTTGGTACGAAAATTCAGAAGTCGTTGTTTTGAAAGTAATTAAATTAGTACACTTTTTTTTTTTTTTTTAATGTTGCTGTTAAAAATGTGATATGACTAATGTTTAAATAATATATTCTTTGATACAATTATAAAAAAATTGTTTTGGTAACTTTTATTTGCCATTTTGTTGTGATATCGCCTTGAGTTTAAGTTATTATATTGATTTTTACAAATATTTATTAGAGAAAAAAAATATTAATCAAGTAATTAAATATACATAGAGTATCAAGGGCATCATTTTCTGTAGTTCATCTCGGACTTCAAAAATCTTATGACCGGCCCAACTTTTTTGGTCTCTTTTGTTTTATTTTAACCCTTTTAAAAAAGTTAAATTTGGAAAATCAAACATACCCGCAGTGTTGGATGTTTTTATCCAAACTTTTTGGTTTTGTATTTACTTTGTAATCATATCGGATGCCTTTTGTTTCATTTTAATGTTTGGACTTGAAATCTGAACTCAAGTTATATTTCACTTGTCAGATATTTAAATAGTATTTGGTTGTTTTATGTTAAAAATTAGTGTGTGCATTTCGTTAATTTAACTTAATAATATTTTGTTAACTTTACTGTAATTATTTGTTTTAGTTAATTTTATGAATGTCGAGTTTTTTCTCCATTAATTTTTTTTATGCTTAGACCAAATTGGATTTAAGAATTATTAGATCGGATCATGTCAAAATTTGCACTAAAATCAGATCAGATCAGACCGGACTTGGATCCTATAAAATCTAATAGATCTAATCCGTTGCACACCCCTATTAGGCACCAACAGCATGTAAAATTACCAAATAAAAAACTCCTTAAAGTACATATATTTATATATATATATATGAGTGGTTCTCTCATAAGAGATCCTGTATTTTAATTTCGGTAAGGACTTGGATGAAATCACATCCATTTTTATAAATTTTGATATAAATTATTTTGTGGATAATATGTTCAATGAAATATATCTATGAATAAAAATTCAGAATTTTTCAAGTATTACAACTATTTTTCTTGAATTTTCCTATATTTCACCAATTTTCTGATGCCTTCATATTTAATAAAAAAGGGATAAATAGTTGTAGTGCTTGAAATTTTTTTTAATTTTTTTTATTGGTAGATTCCATTGAACTTATCATCCATACAAAAATTCAAATCAAAATTTATAGAAATCGACGTGATTTCATCAAGGTTTTTACCGAAATTAAAATAAGGGCACGATTTCATCAAAATCCTTATCGAAATTAAAATATAGGACTTAGAGCATCTTCAATAGTCACCCTTAGAGACTCTCATGTTTAAGGGTGTATGTTATTGCAAGGAACCATTAAGGGAGTATGTGCTCCAACAATACTCTCTTAAATGACCCATTTATTCATTTTTTTTATTATTATTTAAATGTTAGATATTGTGTTTAAAAAATATTAGATATTGTTTGTCAATTATGATAGGTGGAGCCCACTTTAATGGGGTCTGAAAACACCTATTAATTAAGGGATTGAACTCCACCAAAACACAATTAAGGGAGTCATTTAGGGAGCTATTGGAGCCGTAAAAATACACCTACTCCCTTAGAGCATCTACAATAGTCTCCCCTGGAGACTCCCTTATTCAAGGGTGCATGTTATTGTAAGAGACCATTAAGGGAATATGTACTCCAACAATACTCTCTTAAATTGCCTATTTAATAATTTATTATTATTTAAATGTTAGATATTGTGTTTAATTAATATTAGATATTGTTTATCAATTATGATAGGTAGATCCCACTTTAAAATAATATTAAATAGGTGGAGCCTACTTTAAAGGGGTTGAAAACACCATTTAATTAAGGGAGTGAACTCCACCAGAACACAATTAAGGGAGCCATTTAGGAACCTGTTGAAGCTGCAAAAATACGCATACTCCCTTAATTAAGCTAAGGAATGTCTTCAAATGAGACTATTGGAGATACTCTTAAGTCTTAATTAAGCTAACTGATGTCTTTACGGGCTGTTGGAGATACTCTTATATATATATATATATATATGGGACAGGATCCATGGTTCCATTTTTTTACACAAATTTTGACACAACTTTTTGGTAATTGGATCTTGCTTCTTTGAATGGACAAGATTTAATCTCTTTTATCTTTACTTATTAAATGCAATCATTATCTCTCACCTGTTTAATATTTCTCTCCAAAGTTTTATTATTTTATTTAATTCTCCCGCCTTATTTAATTTTGTCTTTAATTTTTTTTTCTTTTATTTTTTCCTTTACACATCTTTTTTTTACTTTACCTGAAATCAAAATATCATCAAACTTTCACTCTTGGTTTATCTACGGTATTTTTTCTATTCTTTGAATTTTTATATTTATTTAATTGTTTTTGTTATATTGTATCTTCTTGTTTTCTAGTTAATAATGATTAAAAAAAAAAAAGATTGAAAGAACAAAAAAATTGGTTTTTTAGGAATTGTTTATATAAGGCTGTTACAATCTTATTAAGATTTTCTTTGTAAGATTTGAAATGTTAGATTTCTTTTAAAATTTTTGCCTTGGAAAAAAATTGATTTAGTGCGTTTACCTTTCTTTTTATCAAAATCCATGTGATGATATCTATTTTTGTAAATAGATTTTATGATAGTTAAATCTATATACAGTAATCATACCAAAGTATTTCTAATAATTGTTTTCCACACTTTTGGATAAATTATTAACATTAAAAAAAAAAAAAATCTAAATTAGTAGTAAAAAAAAACATTTTTTTTTCAATTTAAATTATTGTATTATTATATTACCATGATTTATTTTATATTTTGAATTTGATGTAGGGATGTTGACACAACTCAAGAAAATATTTATGAAACAAGTAGTGCAAAAAAGAATGCAAGAGACTTAAAAGCATTAGATGTAGGGATATATATATATATATATATATATTTTTGAAATAATGGATAAATTACTATGAAGATTATGGTCAACAAAAAGGATTTTGGATTCGGACAAGATCTTCGTCTAAGACTAGATTGGGTTCAAATGAGGTGACTAGTAGGAAATTTCTGGTTTTAGATGAAGTAAATTGAGAAATCTTTTTTTTTTGAAAGGAAAGTAAATTGAGAAATAAGAATAGTAAAAAAAAAAAAGGGTGGATTTTAAAGATTGAATGGTGGGAGTGAAAGTCATGTTGATGATGTCTGTTTAGGGTAAAGTAATAAAAATAAATAAATAAATAAATAACATAAAATTAAAAAAGGTGAGAGAATTTAATAAAATAATAATATTGTGGATAGATAAAGTATTAAATAGGTGAGAGACAATGACTGCATTTAATAAGTAAAGATAAAAGAGATTAAATCATATTCATTCAATGAAGCAAGATTTAATGGCTAAGAAGTTGTGTCAAAAATTGTGTAAAAAAATGGGGCCATGGATCCTCCCCTTATATATATATATATATACACAGGTAAAATAACCACAAGAATTAATGGCGGGAAAAAACCATTTACAACAACTTATTTACACATTGCTCAAAAGCTACAAGTTACTGGGAGGGCTCGTCGGCATAGTTGGCAGCCTCTTGACCATGGCTTGTTTTGCAAAAAGAGTCGAGCAATTTTAGAAAGTGCTTTGTTGTTAAAATCCAACACGAAGTCCGAGCTCCTCAAGTGAGCTGGTTCAGATTTATGCATCAACAATTCCTTATATTTTGGGTTGCTGTGGCAAAAAGGCTGAAGTCGACTTCATTCCACGCTCTCCGACTGATTGAACAAGGCGGCAACTAATCGGCAAGTCAGCTACGCATCGGTCAATGGCTTTGACACCGCCCAAAGCTATTTTTTTTATTAAAAAAAAAACGACCTCGTTTTCACTTTTCATCAGTTGTTCCCTTCAATCTTCATCGATTCATCTCAAATCACATAAATGATTGATGAAATTCATCTCAGTTGAACCAGATCGCAAACCTAAACCATTTTCGACCAAAGAAGCTTCCTGTCGCCTGCCACATGCCACCTGCCACCTGCCACCTGCCACCATTCCATCACCAAGATCACCGAAAGCTTATGTCTTCCGTCGTCGCCGTCGCCAGTTTGCAGCTGTCTCCAGTTCGCAGGTCTATTCTCATCTCTTTCGTTTTCATGTCTCAAAAAAGATGATTGATGAAATTTGGGGATTAATTTTAGGGATTTAAGGTTTTGTTGAAGAAGAAGAATATAGGGATTTTTGGACAGTTGCAGACAAATGGGAAAGCAAGAGTTTTTCAAGGTTGACTTTGAGCTCTCTGTTGGGCTCCTTGGCAATTTGGGTCAGCATCAGCTTTGGGCCAACTGGGCCACTATTGCAATTAGCTTTCCATTATTAAATTGGGCCAATTGTGTCTTTGGATTTGAATTTTCTTTGGATTTGATATTTGTGGATTGTGTCTTGAACGTTAAATTTGTTTGTAATTGTGTTTTTCGATTAATCCCTGAATAATCAGGGACTAATTAGCCTAGGCACTAGACGTTGGGTCCCCACCCGACTAGCGCCTAGCGCTTACTAGAACATTAGTCCAAATTAGGGGTGCACACCCAAATTGCTAAACCGATTAACCCTCCCAAATCAAACTAATTTAAATGGGTTGGTTTGGTTTTGTTAAATAAAATAAATCTATTGGGTTGCATAAATCAAACCGAATAATCCAACCCAAAAAAATACATAATTTTTAATTTTCAATTTTCTTCTACCATTTTTTTTTTTTTTTTTTTTTTTTTTTTTTTTTTTTGTCTTTAGTAAAATTAATATTTCATTAGGAAGCTAAAAAGAATTAGTTTTATTTTATAAGTTTTAGGTTTTTACACTTGAGTTAAACTCAAGTATTATTATTTATCATGGTGATTGATGATATATGAGTTTAGCTACTCAAGGTTTCTAGAAGATTTTGAAAGGTGATTCTCTTCTTAAGAAGAAGTTGAGCATGGTTAATTCCACCAAGTTCGGTTTAAGGGAGGCAATGTAGAAATTAAACCAAGCCCAAATTTAATAGGATTATAATTTGTAATGTTAATCAGTTTAGATTTCCTAATCAAATTTAGAATATGTTATTTGAATCCTAATGAGATTTGAAATATGCGATTAGTCCTCTATAATTAAGCTCATCGAGTGGAATTATTTAAAACAAGAAACAAGAAGAAAAACATTATGTATAAAAAAAAAAAAAAAAAAAATCAATATATTAAAATCAATCAGGACAAAGAGCCTAATAAAAATAGAAAAGTTTACTTTTCTTGCACGCGCGCTCACACACACACATATATATATATATAATTTTTCTCATATCAGTTCGACCTGATATAAAACACACACATATATATATAGTTTTTCTCCTATCAATTCGACCTGATATAAAATACACACATGACACACACATGCGCGCGCGAGCGCACACACACACACATATATATATTTTCTCTTGTCAGTTCGACCTGATATAAAATACGCATATATATATATCGATACAATTTTTCTATTGTCAATTCGTCCTGATATAAAATATAGCTGGACAAAGAATGTGGACCATTAGATTTACATACTTTGACTTAAATGTATGCACTTGTCTAAAACTTTTTCATAATCTATGATCCACATTCTTCGTCTAAATATATTTTATATCAGGACGAACTGATAGTAAAAAGACTGTGTATATATATATATAGTTTTTCTCCTGTAAGTTCAACATGATATAAAATACATCAGTTCCTTGAATGTGGGTCATTAGGTTCAAATGCTTTGACTCTGTTTGTATAGACTTGTCGTCGGTTCCGATTCTAGCGGTTCGGAACCAGGTTTTTTTTTTTTTAATCTTATTTAATAAATAAAAAATAGACATGTAAAATTGTAAAAACATTTTATTGGGTCACCCGAAAATAAAATAAAATAAATAAATGACAAATTAAAAAATTAAATTAAAATAAAACTAAAAAGAATGTGAAATTAGCCTTGCACTTAATTTTTTTTTACCACAATTAAGTTGCATACGTATCCTCTTAGGATTTAGAGGAATCAAAGGGCATGTAGTTCTCTTACCTTTTATTGCAGGTTTGGTGATGACGTGGACTAATTGTTGTCATGATCATCTGTTCTACTTTCAGGTTGGTCATCTTTGAAGAAATTGTAGGTTCCTCTTGATCGATTTCTTGCTGTCTATTTTGCGCCTTCGTCTAATCATCAATACAAGCTTGTATCTGAATTGATTTCAGACTCAAAAGTGAAAGTCTTGAATCTAGAATATTCCCATCAGCGTTGAATTCTTGTTCCACCACCACCGTAGAAACTGGTGTTGAAAGAATTTGTTTGGCTATCATAGCCAAGATTGGAAAGTACCTTTCATGCTCATTCCACCAGTGTAGGATCTTAAATTTTTTAACTTCAGTGTCTTCTATAAACTCAAAAGAGGTACCTAGATAAGATTCAAGTTCGGAATACGTGGTGGAGCTTGATGAAGATGAACCTAGTAATTTTTTTGTTTTTTTTTTTTTTTTGGATAACAAATTATACCCTAAACTTATAAATCCGGAGGATGATGGAGAATGAGATACATTTTGAGTTTGTGTAACATCTAGTCATCTATGTTCAATGAGGGACCATAAACTCAAAGATATTCATCATATAACTCATACAATAATGTCTTAATTCTATCACAACACATATCAATATCATAATCTATTTTTAAACCTTGTTCATAATAAGCAGATAGATATTCAAACATAATTTCTAATTTACAATGTGGATCAAAACACATGGCAATCAAATAAATATTTGGGAACTCTTTATAATAGTCTAACAATTTTTCCATCATAGCAATAACGGACTCCGATAATTGTGTGTCGGATTCACAATTAGCAAAGGCACCAATAATATTAAGACTCTCAATAATAAATAAATTAGTTGTAGAATAATAAATACCATATAAATTGTTAGTAGCATTATTAAAGACTTTTAACAAACCATAAACTTTGTTACAAACATCCCAATAACTTGGATAAAGATTAATGTGACTAACACGATATTGAATAAAAGTAACTAATAAATTCCTATAATCATAACTTCTAGCAAGTAATTTATAAGTAGAATTCCAACGTGTTGGAACATCACAAGGAAATCTAACGATATGCCTACCATTTTGTTTACAATATGTTGCCCATGCTTTCATTGTAGAAGGATGTTTCCATAAAAAATAGAGGGCATCTATAATAGGTTAAATAAAATGTTGAAGAGTTTGTACTCCTTTTTGAATACATAAATTTAAAACATGGCATGCATATCTTTGATGAAAAAATTTACCACCAAGATAAGGTTTACATAAATCAATTACTGCGGGAATAACAACAGTATTGTTAGAAGAATTATCAAAACCAATTGCAAAAATTTTGTTTTCAGTTTTATACTCTGCAAAAATAATTCTAAGCTGTCTAAAAATATTATTAGCATTGTGTGCATGCATCATCAAAAACTCTAAATGAAAGAATTCTTTTTTGGATAGTCCATGCATTATCCATATAATGACAAATGACACCCAAGTACGAATGCATTCACCAATGGTTTCTCCATATGTCGGCACATATAGAAACACGACCATTATATTTTTCAAAATATTTTTCCAACTTTTTTTTTTTTTTAAGTGTTTCTGTAAGTGAGGCTCTAGGAACACAGCATGCAGCATGATTTAATGCTCTTCGACAATAATCAATAAAACCAACATTTTCACAAAAACTAAATGGTAAGTGTTCTATTGCAACCATTCTAGCTAATTCTTCTCTATTTTTGTTCATCACTATATTTAAACAAGTGTTGGTTAGGGGTAGCGTACCTGAAAATTTGGGCTTGTGAACTCAATTTGGCATGTTTGTTTGTTATATGTTTCCGATAAGAGCTATATCCTCCAGATTTGTGCCACTTAAATACTTTTTTTTTTTTTTGCAGTAATTACAAACCACTGTATTGCTTCTATTTGCTTGCATAACTTTCTTCATATGAAGTAAGAAGAGATTAGATTTGACCTGCTTCTGTAACATCTCTTCCATAGGTGGATCAAATTCAAAATCTGGAGGGGGATCAGACATATTTTCTAATTGGCTTGTCAAATTGGGGTGGCATTGGGATCGGGTTCAGAAATTATTAGAGAGGGAGTAGGAGAGTTTAGGCCTAGGTCTTTAGCAAAGACTTGGCATTGCACATACTCATGATAGGCGGAGTTGTCATAACCGAGATTATCTGTCATACAACCCTTACCTTTCATCAAAATGGAACGTCTAGGACTGTAACCACTTCCACTTCCATTCGCCATTTAAAAAATTGAATTGTAAAATTCCTTGAACAAAAAATGTTAAAAAAATTGATGGAAATAAATAGTTGGAAATAAATTTGGGAGAGAATTGGAAACTTAGTAGGTAGTAATTGCAAATAAAATAAATTGCAAATAAATGAAATTGGAAACTTAGGGTCATTTGTTTGTTTGTTTTTTTTTTTTTTTTTTAACTTAAAACCTAATGGGTCTGAATTGAATTCATTAAGTTTTTTTTTTTTTTTTAAGTGGTCAAACAATTTAAAAATATCAGAAAACAACTTAAAATAAAAAGTAAGAAATCATGACTTTTAATTTCAAATCACTGGATTATAATTAAAATATTCTCTTTCAAGTCTATCCTCTTTAAAAAGATATATTTCCAAATTTATCCTAATTTGATATGGTGTAAGATTATTTCTTTTAATATATTTCTTATTTTGAAGCAGTTTTAGGGGGAAAAAAACAACTAATCACTTCTCATACTGAAATTTTCCCTGGAATTGAACAATTGAATTTCTCTCCTACCAAATCATGGTAAAAACTTACTTTTTTTTTTTTTTGTATCTAATTATTTGTGTAGTGCTCAATAAACTTGTCTTTCATATTAAGTAGATTTCGTGGCTTGAAGATATTATAAAATAATTGTGTGTATATATACATATATATATATGCATATAATTCAGGAATCTATTTAAAAAAAAAATTCAAGAACTTTTTTTTAATTTGGTTTATAGTGCATATGATCTTCTAGGAAACCAAAAAAATAAATAAAAATAGTTTCATGAATTATATATACTGGAAACACGGACAGCATACAAAATTGAACTTGAACTTTGTTTGCGGAACATGTAAAATTATTATTTTTGATGAATTTTTTATTTCATGAAATTGAATTTTGTTTGCAAAAAAACATCCAAAATCTTATAAAGAATGATGCATGTTAAATTATTTCTTTTAATTTGTATGGGTATAAATGTAAAATTTCTTATTTTTAGACAATTTTATTTATTTTTTAAACAAACATATTAACAGTACATTCAAATGTGAGAAAAAAAATAAAATAAACATGTCATTCAGGTTCAGATTTCAGTCTCTATTCAGTCTTCAAACAAATTCAGGACTGTTAAGTCTTTAGACAAAGAAACAAACGACCCCTTAGTAATTGACTAATTGCAAATTAAATAAATTGGAAATAAGATAAATTGCTAATAAAATACATTGGAAATTTAGTAATTGCAAATAAAATAAATTACAAATAAAATAAATGCAAATAAAATAAATATTAATAACTTAGTAATTGAGAGGGAATTGGAAACTTGGAGAGTTGGAGAATGGAGAATTGAGAGAGAAATTAGAATTAGAGAGAATTTGGAGGAAATTGAAGCAGGGAAAAGTGAATGGGGAGGGGGCAAGTATTCATAGAAAAAAGAAAAAAAAAATTGAACCGTTGGAGTCTCAACGGTTCAATCTAATTTTTTTTTTTTTAAAAAAAAAGACAGGAACCGTCGGTTCCAGTTCAGTTCGAATTGGGCAGTTCCTTAAAAATTAGAACCGGAACAGAAACCCTCTGGTCCCGGTTTCGGTTTTTTTGGTTCAGTTCGTTGGTTCGAATTGAACCGGTGCCATATCAAGGTCTACATGCATTTATCAGTGATTATCCATGATCTATGGCCCACGTGCAATGCACTGATGTATTTTATATCAGATCGAACTGACAAGAGAAGGACTATATATATGGTGATTCTCTAGTAAGAACGTCATGAAATTATAAAGTAAGGACAATCATTCACAACCACACATTTAAACTGGGTGTGAGTATTTGTTAATGTATGACTGTGGGTCCAATGTGAATGTGTGGCTGTGTTTGGACGTTCTGAAATTATAAGGTCAGGGCGTCCTAACTAGAGAACCACCGTGTGTGTACATATATATATATCCAAATTAGGCACTTGATACGCAATTTATAGTAGAAACTTAAGGAAATTGGTGTCACTGTCTCGAGCAATGAGTCCTCTGGTCAATTATTGTAATATCAAACGTTCCCCTAATAAAATCATAGCTTTAATTTAATCCACTTAATTGAAAATTAATTAAAAATAATCATGTAAGGTTAATTATTGTAACTTTTTAGGGTATGTGGAAGAAGGAAACTCTTCCCCATCATTTGGAATTTCCAAGCAAAAAGAGACAAAAAATAATAATAATATTATAATTTTTGTTTTGAAAGAGAAATAATAATATTATTAACATGACAAAAAAAAAAAAAAAAGGGGAGGGGGGGGGGGGGGGGGGGGGGTGGGGTTTTGTTTTTGCAAAGGATATAATAGCTATAGTAAATAATAACCACGGGGGCCAGAAAGCATGATTATGAAGTCTTAAAATAATAACTTTTTTCAAAAGTGCTTCCTATTAACAAAACATTCCCACATGTTCATTACTTAATAATAATCTCCACTGCTTACGTCAATCCAAAGCATGCTTCCTCTGTCCTTTTCAAATTAATAAAGAATATATCAACTTTAAGTAATTGTTATTTACCATATATTGTTTTTTAAAATAAATAAAAATCCGATACCAAATAGGTAAAAGGGCTGTCAGGACCTACCGAAATCAAACATTACAACACGGTTAAGATATCCGTCTCTATAATCAAAAGAAGTTGGGGAAATTGGGGAAACTGGGTCCCAACACCTAGAGATGTTTTCACCACACTTATCACAACACAAGCAGTTTATTGATTTAATATGAACAGTTCATTTACATAACTTCCATATATAATAATGTCCCACAGTAATTTTGCCAACATTAATTTTCCTTGTAAATTAATGCTATCCCATGTAAATTTTATGAAATCCTAGCTATTAAACTTTATTTCTTTTATATGAAATGTTTTAATCAATAAAAACTAACAAAAGAGAAAGATAAAAAGGGAGTAGTTATACTACCGCCTAAGTTAGTGGTAAAAACGTTAATTCAATCCAGTAATATTTATATTTGAATAATTGTCACAGACTCACCATGTATATATATAGGTTGACATGGGTAGCAGTGAATAGAAAGCATGATTTTGGACTTTGGAGTGAGAATGTCGAGGATTCTATAAACAAATTAACACGCTTTGCACCTATATTCCATTAAACTAACCCTAACCCCATCCCCTTTTTGAGTTTTTTTTTTTTTCACCTACGTACAACTTTCAACTTTAATTTAATATTTAATACCATTTGTGAATGTTCATTAAATGGGTCTATAGACTCTATACAATTGAAAAGGAATATTCATTTTAGTCTCTTCCATAATTTAACTACATACATTTTTTTTTTTTTTTTTTTGAAAGACTACATACATGGATTTCAATGTTAATGATTAATGAATTGGTTTATTTAATCAATTCAGTCTTCCAATTAACATATTTCGATTGCTTCTATAACTACACTTTGCATATACTTCAATACAATTTGTTTGAATATACCCTAATCAACTTAAAATTGAATTAGATTATATCAAAATTATTTAGTTCAAGGTTGAGGGAAGATATATTAAAAATTCTAAAAAAAAATAATTATTGGTTTTAACACTTTTTTTTTTTTTTTTAACGTGTCAAGACCTTATTTTATACCTTTTTTTTTTTTTTTCAATTTATACATTTGTTTCTCCAGATTTTAATGATTTCTTTTTGAAACTCAGATTTTAATGATTCTATTTAATCATTAAAGAAGAAGAAAAAGAAGGTGAAGATAGGAACAGTATAGAGGCTGAATCAATTATGAAGGATTTCCATTCGTGACACCTTTATTTATTAAGTGCATATATATATATATATTTAAATAAATATAAAACAAACGCCTATCCACCTTAGTGTGAACAGGATTTTAAGCTATCTAAATTATTTTATACAAACTACCGTCCAATATGACTTGATATTAAAAAAAAACGTTAATTCATCTTGACAGTGTCTCATATTTGAATCACGTTTGTAATATATATCTACAAATGTTACAAACTTTATAATTTGTCAATTCAGCTAGTTAATTAACAATCTCACAGTAATGATTTATTTTTACTTTGAATCCAACTAGATTATATGTAGGGACATAGCTGGTTGTCTTCTGTTATATATATATATATATTCTTACATTCTTCTAAAGAAATATAAAATGAATACATTTTATACATACCCTCATAAATACTCGAAAATAATAATAAGATTTATGATATCTTATATGGAAAAGAATAAAATAAAATAAATTATGATATACATATACAGATTTTCTATTATCAATTCGTTTTACCAATAAATATATCAAGACGAAGAATGTGAACCACTAGATTTACATACTTTAACTCAAAGTGTATGTACTTATCAAAACTTATTCATAATCTATGGTCCACTTTCTTCGTCCTGATATATTTATTGTCAAGATGAACTGATAATAGAAAAATTATATATATATATGATTTAGCTACTAACAATTAACTAAAAACTCATAGGATAAATATACATTACTTGTATAATATAGTAGATGAACCCCGTTATATAATATATCAATTATCAAATTCCAAAATGAGCCCAAGAAAATTGATGGTCTCATAGTACAAATTGAAAAAACAATGATACCATATTTATATCACTTGCAAACCATCAAAACCCTTTTGAAAAGTTTGGTGATGATGATGGTGATGACCAATGGTAACTCTTCAAACTCAACTTTTACAGTAGCACTAAAACAAAAATCCAAAATCAAGCATTACCCATGAAGCCATGTGTCAATTACACAGTAAAGAAGCACCATCTGTCAGTCACTGTTAGCCTTGTTAACCGGGCGCCTTCTACCCATACTTCAATGCAGGCCTCATTGCAACTTTCCCGAGAAAAGTCAGAGAGAAAAGTTTACAGAAGAGGAGAAAAAAGGTGAATGAGTGTTATTGTTCGGCAGAGGAGCATGTAAAACACCGAGATTCAAATCATTTATTAAAAAATAGGTTTCAATTTATATCTAATAAATCAATCACTATCATATATAAAATATAAGTGTTTAAAAAAAAGTATTAATATGGTTGAATTTGGTTAGTCAGTTATAAATTGGGATATCAATTTTTTGACGGGCAAATTAAATCCAAAACACAAAGCAGTGAAAATTTTATACTAAAAAAAGTTAAAAAAAAAAGGTAGAGGGTGACTGACAAATTACCGGCTGCAGCAGTTGTCGGGGAAGAGTGTGAGGGTTTAAGGCCGCACTAGCCTGTGACAACAGACTGCACGCGAGGTGACCGGTTACGGTGACAGCAGGTCAGCCCTCATAGCCCATCTACTGTTTTTGTGGGCTGGTCTGGTTGATACCCCACATTTACCTCGATTCGGGCCTACTCTGCACGCCCTCTTTATCACACTCACTGTGGCACGTGAATTTCACTCTTTCTTTTCCTTACAACTTTCTCAAAAATAAATAAATAAATATCTTCAATTTAGTAATATATGAAAAAATATTTACATTGAAAAAATTAACTATAAATTTTAAGACTAACGGTGAAAAAGTATATATAGGAATACCAAATGAATTCAACAAGTGAACCAACAGTTAATTCACATCACACTATGTACATTAAACCGATTTACAAATAAGTTTTACGACTTGAATTTACGGAATTACAAAAATGAAAAAGCGTTATTTACTATCAAATCATATTGAGCGGTGGTCACAATCGGTATTATTGGTCTATATATTTAAAGAAATTATTTAACAATAGAAATAGTAAAATTATCAAAAACAATTAAGACTACCCTTGAAACGATAGAAATACCAAGTGAATTTAAAAGGTTAGGGTAAACATTGTTGACACAATTAGTTAAACGGATTGCTTGTGAATGTGAATTGGTTCAATATAAATTATCAAACTATCTGAATTGATAAGTGTTTGATTCGATGACACTTCCACCTTATAATTTAAATGTGACTAAATATATTAAGTGTATTACATAAATGTTGATTAAACTAAAAATTATGCAAAATCTTACCATCAATCTTAAAACCTAAGATGTTTTTTTAATTAATTATATGTGATGAAAACAAAATAAGTTTCTAAAAAAAAAAAAGACAACAAAATCTGAGAGTGTGATGTATACGCGCAAAGACAGTGTTGATTGTGTTAGTCTCATTAAGTGAGTAATAACTTAATTAATTAATTAATAATAATGTTTACTAAATGAAGATAAATGGGTTGGTCGAAGCCACCGGCCTGCTTTAAATAGTAGTTAACTCAAAGTTTAAACTCCCGCTAGAAACGAAGAAGAAAACAAGAAAGCACAAAACCCTAAACCCTGAAACAAGTGAAGCGATCAGCCAAAACGGGTCTGCCTTTGTGGATGCTCGGGTTGGGTGAGGATCGGTTACGGGCCGATATGAATCGTTTGCTCGCCTTACTCTTCCACCAGGTCCATCCAATATCAATATCAATATCAATATATATATATATATATATATATCACTCTTGTTTTCTTTTTCTTTGTTTTCATTTTCTGATAATTGATACATGGTGTTTGTTCAGGGAGTGTTGGATGAACAATTTCTGCAACTCCAACAACTTCAAGATGAAAGCTCTCCTAACTTTGTATCTGAAGTTGTCAACATCTATTTCCATGAATCTGAGAAGCTTTTGAGGAATCTCAGAACTTTACTGTAATCTTCTTCTTCTTATACAATTTTCTCTTTTTTTGTTCAAAGAAAAAAGAAGAAGCTATATATGGCTTTAGGTGTTGGGGAAGATCATGAACATTTTCCTCCAACTAAAACACTACACATTTGATCAATTTTGGTTATCAATTAATGTCTCTCTCTCTCTCTCTCTATATATAATTTTGGTGATTTAAACCTGGAATGTTACTAAGTTAGGTGAAATGAGTGTTTTTAACCAGTAAAAAATGAGGCTGAATGAGCGTTCAATTTCCTTATTTTTTATTTTATTTTAATTATAGCAATTCAAACTTGAAATATTATATCGATCGATTTTTTATTTATTGAGGAAAGTATCAATCACATCTATTAGTATATATTAAATATCATTGAAGGCCAGCTACCTTATAATACCATCAAAAATTCATGTAAAACATAAGATGTTATCATTTAGAATCAGTATGACTTTTCTCTTCAATAATTAATTTGCTTTAAAAAGAAAATCTTTCTTCAATAGCTAGAGCTAGAGTGTGGTGTTTGGTTTAATATTATATTATATATATAAAGAAAGTGTAATGGGGGTGGTGATGGGACAGGATGGATAAAGAGTTCTCGGACTACAAGAAAATTGGAATCCATTTGAATCAGATGATGGGAAGCAGCTCAAGCATCGGCGCCAAAAGACTCACCAACGTCTGCGTTGCCTTTCGCGCCGCTTCTCAAATCAACAACCGTCCTGGGTATGTTTACTATTATACCCTTTTCTCGTGCTTTCACATCTAAGAATATATTACTTATAATTAAATCAATTCTTGGTGTATATATATACAAATGATCAGGTGCTTGAGAGCTTTGGAGTTGCTGGAACATGAGTACTGCTACCTCAAGAACAAACTGCATGAACTATTCCAAGTAAATAAACATCACTTTCTGGGCTTTTCTTTATTATTTTATTAATTAATGACATAAATTATTAATTAATCAATTGTTTTTATAATTTGTTTATGATTACAGCTAGAGCAACAGAGAATACTGGCAGCTGGAGTTAGATATCCAAGGCAAATGTAAAACAAATTAAGACACAACAAGGGGTGTTTTTTTTTTTTTTTTTCTGCTGGGTTTTTCAACATTCTTGTTCCACAGCAGCAGATGTAGAGGAAGTAGTATTTAATAGATATAAGTAGTTGTTGTTTCTACTGTCTCGATCACTTTTGTTTTTAATTAATGTAGAGTTAATTATTATTGTATGCTTGGTTGTAGCTTTGAGATTAATGGAATTCAATTCTCTACTCTAGTGGAGGTTGGTAGCTCTGATTCTGATATCTATGTTCAAAAAAATCAGCTTTAATTGCAGTTACTTTTTTTTTTTTTTTTTTTTGACAGATGTCTGCCACTCATAAAATTAACCCCAGTCCGGCAGTCCCCAGTATCAAAATCAGCTTAGAACTTTCAATTTCTCTGTCAGCCAATCAATCAATCAAATTAAAACCAGTCAAAAGAAAGTCTTGTTGTTGATTGTCTACATGTGGTAATCCGGATGAATTCTAAGCAAGTCCATTTTTACGCACTCACTTTCAAGGGTTAGCATTACCCTCTCCTAAAATATAACATGTAACTACTGGAGGGTGAAATTATTTGAAAAGATAAAGGGTTTATGTAAATTTATTCCTTCCATAAATATAAGTCATATTTTTAAGAGGGGGTAATGGACCCTTTAAAAAGGGGTAAGCAAAAATGAACTTATTCCAAGCTATTCAAATATGTTTAGGGCTCGTTTGGTACTCTGTACTGTATTGTATTGGATTGTATTGAACTGTATTGAATTGAATTGTATTGTATTGGACTGTATTATTCTTATATAATCATGTGTTTGGTGATTTTTTGTATTAGATTGTATTATATTGTATTAACTAATACAACCTTCTATTCTGTATTAGATAATACGATATCCACCGTATTAGACCAATTAAAATGTATTAGCTAATATAATACAGTAAACAATACAAAATAAACCAAACATTGTATTGTATTATTCTAATACATTTTAAACTCCTAATACAATACAGTGCAGCGCACTAAACGAGCCCTTATTGTTTTATACCTGTAGTCTACATGACATTTTGTTTTAGAGATCATGAGTAACTTTTTTTCACTTTTCCTAAATCTGATCTAATTACAAGTAAATTCATCTAATTTGAAATTTTGGAGAAAACATAATTAAGAGAAAATCGGAAATATATTAATTTTAAAAGGATAGTTTTTTAGAATAAAGTATTTTAAATACAATTCAATACTCTGTATTAAGTCAAGATTTTTAACTTCTTTTTATTTCAGGTTATCGAAATTAATAAATTGAAAAAACAAACTGTCCCTGGTCATACCACAAGAAGTTAATAAAATTATAAAAATAAATAATTTTCACTGAAAATTTAATAAATTTTTATATTAAAAAAAGATAAATTAACTTCCAAAAAAAAAAAAAAAGGCAAGGAAGAAAATAAGAGATAAAATAACCAAATAAAAAGGTATTTTAAAATACCTCTTATTAAGGTTTAGGAAAACTTCAGGGGTTTAGGTTTGCAATCACCGACCCTCCTCGAACACGAGACATAAGCACACAGGCAAATAGCAACATACCACCACGTTCAAGGAGGGTTGGTGACGCTATGTCACCAACATTTTTTATAAATCACTAAACCAACAAATATAAGATAGTGACACCACCATCCAATGTGGCTTATATGTCGTCCATTGATTTATATATACCTTTCTCTCTTACCTTTTGTGTAATTCATCTCATATTTTTTTGGCTTTACATGGTGGTTCAGTAACGAGTATATATAATTAAATAAAAATAATTTAATAAATCATAAACCATTTTTATGTAAATATTAATAAAATATTATTCATAATTAAGATATGATAAATAATAATTTATTAAAAATGATTTTGATTTGTATAAAAAAACAATTAAAGATTTAACAATGGAGTTAAAAGTGACGAAGTGACACTACAACAAAACAAGTATTTAACAATATGAAATGCATGTTGTTAATATGCTTCACCTATTTGGCACGGACAAGAGCATAAATACGGCAACACGACATGGCACGATACGAGGATATGTTAAATCTTCAAAAATTAGGATATGGATACGGCAATTAAAATAATATATTTTTATATTTAATAAAATAATAATATATAAAAAGATAACATTAAAATCTATAAACTCCAATAACCCACAAAGGCCTAGGCCTCATAAAATTAAAATGGATCCAGATTTCAATAACATTAAACTTTATAAACTCCAATAACCCTCGAACTCTCAAAGGCCTAGGTCTCATAAAATTAAAATGATCCACATAGGCTCAGATTAAAACAGAAACTAACAAAAACCGGGTCAGGTCTCCATATTTGCCTCAAGTTCTGTTTCTCTCTCTTTCCATAGAAACCCTAGCCCCCTTTCAGTTTCGCCGCCGTCGAAGGCTTCTCTCCTTCCTCCCCGTCGACCTGCTTTTTAAATATGTTCTTTGTTTTAGTCTACTTGACATTTTGTTTTAGAGATCACGCGTACCTTTTTTTTTTTTTTTCACTTTTACTAAATCTGATCTAATTACAAGTAAATTCATCTAATTTGAAAAAAAAGAAGAAACCATATTAATTATTATTTTTAAAAAAATCACGAGAAAGTGTGCAAATGAATCAAGGGTAAATTACACTCACACCCTTAAGGTTTGAAGCAAAGACACTTAGATGGAAAAGTTTAGTTATTCTACTAACACCTTTATTTGACCATTGTAAGGTCCAAAATACCCTTGGGTGTTAGTGTAAAAAAACTTTTATTTTTTATTATTATACAAGGGCATTTTCGACAATACAGGGGTGTTAGTGTAGAATAACTAAAGTTTTCCATCTAAGTGTCTTTACCTCAAACCTTAAGGGTGAAAGTGTAATTTACCCATTAATCAATGATATATTGAAATAATAGACATCAATATATTTTTATATCAAGTTTATGGATCATTAACAATATGTGCCCTATTACTTCAAAAAAAAAAAAAATTAAAAAAATTAAAAATTAAAAAAAAAAAAAAAAAACATTTACAAGAGGTGTTTGATAGATTTTCAAAAACTTTTATAAACATATTTTATATTTTTTTTAAAAAAAATATGAAGGTTTCTAACAATTCTAAGAATTTTAGAGGGGGTTTTCACACAAATATAGATAGAGAAATGGGCAAAAATAACATAAAAGTGGTAAACAGTAATAATTATATTCAACAACACATATACTTATATATAAGTGGTGGGCACATATTCTTGTCCATGTTATAAACTTATAATGGAGGTTTCAAATCCAACATAACATTTGATTTTAGAGCATCTTCAATGCAAAAGTGTCTTACATATTAATAATTGTTGACATGATAACAATGTCAAGGGGTTTTCTTCCCATATGACATAAATATAGATTTGATAAACAATCAACTAAAAATTTAGTCTCTAATAATTCTGTTTAAAACACATATTTTATAATGATGTGTCCAAATTTTTTTTTTTTTCTGTTTTATTTTTTATTTTATTTCCTTACCAAAAATAGATTAAAGATTATTGTCAATTTTAAACACTCAACCGGAAAATAGTTGTGCAACAGACTGTCTGAAAGTAGACAGTCATGTTGACAATGTCTAAATTTTATTTTATTTTATTTATTTTTTATTATTATTTATTTTTTTTACCATATCACCTTGACATTGAATGGTGATGGTTGCATTGGAGAAGTATATCTGAACTCAATGTCTATCCTAGTTGGTATTCAATTTTTTCACAATCCACGTTTACATTGGAGATACTGTTAGTAGATCACGGTGGATTTAGACCTTACACATAGGGACATAACCCATCTAATTATCTTGTTATTTATTGATTTTTTTTTTTTTTAATTTAGTTTAAATAATTGATAATTTGATTTGGTTGAAAAAAGAAAGGAAAAAGTTAATAAATTATAAGACACAAAATTAAGGAAAATTAAAATAATATTGAAATACCCACCTATATACATATATTTGCATATAATAATAAATTCATGTCTAAATTGAATCCAAAGAAAAATGTCTATTAAAATCGTCTTATGAAAAACTTTTTAGAGCAAATATTTTAAAAAAATAAATCAATTATTGGTACCACGTATATAATCAAGAAATATCCCTCCCACCTATGTAGCACGGATACGGATACGGGTACAGGATACGGATATGGTACGATACAAGGATACGGTAATTCTATAAAAACTAGGATACGGATACGGCAGGATACGTCAATTAAAATAATATATATTTGTATTTTTTTTAAATAATAATATATGAAAACATATTTGATAATTAATTCAAAATTAAAACATATTCATAATCCAAATAAAACATGTCACATAACTACATAAAGTCATAATAATATAACATATTACAATATCAAAATAAAACATGTCACATAAGTAATAACATATTACAAAATCCAAATAAAACATTCATCACATAAGTCATAACATATTACAAAATCCAAATAATACATAAAAAAAAAAAAACTCATAAAACATATTCTAAATTCCTAATTAACTTCATTATCATCATTCATATTGTTAAAAGATTTAAATAATTCACCCTCTAACGCTGGTTCATCAAGAGAAAGTTTTGCAATCCCGGTATTCTCCATATCCATGAAATCAAAACCATCTCCTCCAACATCTCACAATTGAAACGCACATTTATTGTAAGTTGGGTTTCTCCTTGATAAGAGGCGAAGATTATTATACACATACCAAATCTTTAGCTCTTTGTGGTGTTATCTTCTTCCTCTTTGAAGCATTTTCGGTCTTTAAGTTGGTTCTTTAGAAAAAATTATGGAAAAAAATATAATACATGCTTGATAAGTGATACTAATCGAAGCTTTTTCGGTCTTAATTAAGTTGATTCTTCTTCTTCATCTTCTCTTGTGAAACTTGTGAAAATGTCAAACTTATGAAAAAAATCACCGGATACGTATCCCCCAAGTATCTCTCAAGTATCCTTCGGTCAAACTTATGAAAAAGTCAATGGATACGTATCCTGAAGTATCCGAACTGGATACGAGTTCGATACGAGTTACCTCCACCAAATGAAGTATTCATGCTTCCTAACCTCCCACATATATAAATACAATTCAATGCTCCTTGTTAAGTCAAGATTTTTAACTTCTTTTTATTTCAAGTTATCGAAATTAATAAATTGATAAAACAAACTATCCCTAGTCATATCACAAGAAGTTAAAAAAAATTATATAAATAAATAAATTTCTCTGAAAATTTAATAAATTTATTTTATTGAAAAGGATAATTAACTTCCACAAAAATAAATAAATAAATAAAAAACAAGGAAGAAAATAAGAGATAAATTAACCAATTAAAAAGGTATTTTAAAATACCTCTTTTCAAACTTCAGGGGTGTAGTTTAGTGCAATTACCGACCCTTCTTGAACCCTAAACGGCGGAGACAGAAGCGCACGGGCAGCACACCGCCAAGTTCAAGAAAGGTTGGTGATAACATATCACCAACTTTTTTTTTTTTCTTTAAATCACTAAATTAACCAATGGTAATTTGTAAAGATGAAATTTCCTTCAAATATAAGAGTATCTCCAATACAATTCTAAATTATTGTGCCAATGTTATATTTTAGCATAAAAATAAAAAAAACATACTCCAATGCAGTGCTAAAAGTTGTACCAAATTTGTCATATGCTATATACTAATTTGGCACAGTGTATAGCATATGCCAAATTTGATACAACAATAAATGCAGCTGTATTTGTTAACTTTTTTAATTTTAAATAATAAAAATTTAATAAATTAGGTAGAGAAAATTGAGAATGAAATAATTTTGAAAAAAATATTCAATGCATCCATTGAATGCATTTGTTGTATTTATTTGACATTTAAAATTTTAAATAATATAAATAAAATAAAATAAAAAATAGCATACCAAATAAAATTTTTTATTTAACATTGGAGTACAATGTTAGAATGATGTGCCAAATATAATATTTTACTATTTTTTGTGTCAAATTTGACAATGATATTCGTATATACATTGGAGATAGTCTAAAATATCAATAATACTATGAAGACCATAGTCCAAGGTGGCTTATATGACATCCATTGATTTATATATACCTTTCTCATACCTTTTGTGGAATTCCTATCTTTTTTTTTTTTTTTTTTGGCTTTACTTGTTGGTTCACTAATGTGTACAAACAATAAAACAAAAATTATTTAACAAATCACAAACCACTTTTATGTAAATATTAATAAAATATTATTCATAATTAAGATATGATAAATAATGATATAGAAATGATTTTGATTTATATAAAAAAAACAATCGAAAGTTAAACAATGTAGTTAAAAGTGATGAAGTGACACTACAATAAAATAAGCATTTAACAACATGAAATGCATGTTGTTAATGTGCTCCTACATGCATATGTATATTATCTATCAAGATGTTAAAATATATTTTTTTATCTTTTACAAGCAAGAAAAGTTATCATTCATCTAAGATATTACAACATTCATATATTATTTTAAAATTCTTATTGACAATATCACTTGCAAGTGTGTGTGTGTGTGTGTGTGTTTTAATTATTTATTCAATTGCAAAATAAATCTAAATCTAAAAAATAATGATAAAAAGTACATTCTTGCACAAGTAATAAAGACATGACAATTAAATGTTTCTGAATTGATTTCTGAAATTGTAAATACATTAAGTCGTTGCAACTACAAACTAAAAGAGAGTGCAACAAATTGCACATATTCATAATACATAAATAAATAGAGACTAATTTTACAAATAAAAGGGACTTTATGGAATCGTCATCCATCCAATGATTGAATTAAATCTGCAACCTTCTTGAGAAAATACTTTGTATGCAGCATTTCATAAACCAATACAGATTACGAACATAATATACCCAACAACTTAGAAATGATAACTTTTTTCCAAATGGGAGTACCTGCTATTGCTTTTGTTTATGCAGCAACAATAGCCATTGTATATCCTGATTCTCACTGCTCAAGAGTCTCTCTCTCCAACACAAGCAATCACTTTCAAGCCTTGAGAAAGTGCATAAGCAACATTATCGGCCTCCATTAAACTACACTGATAAATATAGGAATAGTGGAATACAAATTATAACTACTGTAAAATGGAAGAAAATCCTATAGCATCATAACATAGCTTATGTCTTTTGACTCATTTAAAATAGCAATTAACGAGCTCATGATGATTATCAAAATAACAATTTGACAACTACCATAGATTAGCAACAGGAATAATCAACTTCAACTATATGATGTTGAGCTCATGATGTTATATCTGGGCATTGTAGTAAATGAGGGCAACTAAACATTTTCTCTTAGTCTGGATGTCGTAAGATGAAAGCTAAGCAGAATTAGTATGGCAGCAATGAATTGGAAAAGCGAAAGACAAACCTTGAAAATATATACATCAGACGAATCCTAACAGAGTACAAGTATTTGTAAAAATATAATAAAGCACTAATTACGGTACACCGGGTAGAATAGCATATAAACACCTTGATCTTTATCATAAATTCCTGAAAATGTTGGCCCGAAAAGTGCATATACTGCTACAAAAGTAGCTAGAGTTGAAGTATTAAGCTATAAAACATAAAATTCTATAATGACCCACCCAATCAAAGAAGTCGCATAACGCATTTGAAGCCGTTTGACATCAAAATTTTTGATAAGGAGTAATCTCTAATACAAACTCAAAGTTAAATCACGATATTACATTCTATAGAGATAAGCACACACAAGTAATGATTGAATAGCAATAAATGACTACATATGAAAATAAGGAAATGAATAACAAACTATCCACACATAAAAATAAGGGAAAATTGTATTTTAGTCCCTGTGGTTTGTCTTAATCTGCATTTAGTCCACGGCTTTTTGAAATTGTAATTTTTAGTCCATCATTATTCTGACAATAGGGATTGTAGTCCCTATCGTTCAATTCCGTTAGGGTTTCACTGAATTCTGTTAAGTCAATGAGGATAAATAGGTAAATTCACAAACCAGTTTCTAGAAGGTTTAGTTTTTGAAAGGTATAACTGTCATTTCAGAAATGAATTTTTTTTTTTAAAAAAGGGATAATTTAAAAAATTATTACTGATTATTTATATAATACTTATTAATTATTTATTTATAAAAATGGATGGATGAGATTTGAAAAAACATCCATCAAATCATCTCCATCGTCAAAAATAATTTTATAAACTAAAATAAGTTTTTTAAAAACTTAAAAATGATAAGATAGTGCAATTAAAAAACAAAATTATAAAAAAAATCAAAATAAAAAAGTTAAAGGCAGAGAGATCTGGAACTCCAAATCTTCTTGAAGCCTAGATGGAGTGCCTCCATCACAAAGTTGGAAGATCCTTCACAAAAATTTATGAACACTATCTGGAATATTTATCCATTTGCCTCATTTTTTACTCCTTTTAACTTTTGAATTTCTTAAATTTATTCGAGATCTCACTATCTTAGTCACTGTTTTTTTTGCTCACCAACTCCACGAAATCCCTAGGATTGCTTGCGACGATGACGGCGACAGTGACATCGACGACGGAATGAAGAGAAAAGCCGTGAGGCGGCTCCAAAATTGCCACAACACCGTGTAACTAGCCAATGGTTTCGTGAAGACGAAGAGGCCATCCTTGAGGCTGAGATTCAATTGGTTTGTGACGAAAGGGAAGCTGCTGTGGAGGACACTATCTTGCTTACAAAGCTGCTCAGGTACACTTTCAAATGAAATCAACTTGAGATAACTTGAGAGATTTGTGTTTTTTCATTTTGCTTTGTTGTTTTGTGATTTTTAGGGTTTTACGTGAGTGAGAATTGGGGATTTTACTCACAGTTTGCTAATGAGTGAAAAAATATAAACATTTTTGTTTATATACTCTTAGTTTTCCTTGGTTTACAATTCTAGTTTACATTTTTGAATTATTCTATTAACAGATTTGAAATATTTATTTTATTATTATTTATATATAGTTTGTGAATATTTTTTATTCCTCTTGTTCATGTTTACATATTTTCAATTTCATTTACATATTTTCAATTTCATTAAGCGTAAAATGGTCTTTTCAATGGGATAACACACATTAGGGGCATTAAGGTCATTTAACAAGTCTGACATGATAGAATATGTCCTTTTGACGAATTCTATCACAGAAAGATTAAAAATTATAATTCTAAATATCCGTGGACTAAATGCAGATTAAGGTAAACTACGGGAACTAAAATACAATTTACCCTAAAAATAATAATACATGAGACCAAGGATCAAATAAGAGATAAAATAACCAAATAAAAAGGTATTTTAAAATACCTCTTGTTAAGAATCAGGCAAACCTCAGGGGTTTAGGTTAGTGCAATCACCAACCCTCCTCGAACCCTGAAGTCTAAACGAAAGAGACAGGAGCACACATGCAACTTACCACCAAGTTCAAGGGGGGTTGGTGATATCAGATCACCAACATTTTTATTTTAAATTACTAAACTAGCATATTAAAGATAACCCATAGTTATTACCAGCTTTGTAAAGATGAAATTTCCTACGAATATATGATAGAGATTAGAGAGACCACCGTTCAATGTGGCTTTTAAGACATCCATTGATTTATATATACCTTTTTCGTACCTTTTGTGTAATTCTTCTCATCTTTTTTTGGCTTTACATGTTGGTTCACAAACGAGTTGAAATAAATAATTAAATAAAAATAATTTAACAAATCAGTAAATCACAAACCATTTTATATAAATATTAATAAAATATTATTCATAATTAAGATATGATAAATAATGATATAGATATGACTTCAAATTGTATAAAAAAAACAATTCAAGGTTAAACGATGAAGATAAAAATGACGAAATGACACTGTAATAAAACAAACATTTATCAACATGAAGTGCATGTTGTTAATGTGCTTCATTTATGTTGCACGGACATAGACACAAATACAGCAACATGACACGGTACGATATAGGGATATAACAAATTTCTAAAAACTAGGATACGGATACGGTAATTAAAATAATATATTTTTTATATTTAATAAAATAACATATAAAAAAGATAATATTAAAGTCTATAAACTCCAATAACTCACAAAGGCTAAGGCCTCAAAAAATTAAAATGGATCCAGATTTCAATAACATTAAACTCTATAAACTCCAATAACTCTCAAACTCTCAAAGGCCAAGGTCTCATAAAATTAAAATGATCCATATAGGCTCAGATTAAAACAAAAACCAACGTACAAAAAAAACCGGGTCAAGTCATCATATTTAATGAGATGAATATTTTGCATTTGTTCCAACACAACACCTTGCCAGAAACATAATTAATTGAGATTTCTTACAAGGGTAATTATTTGCTCAACGATGAACTAAGAGTCCAAAATTTTATAAAAATATGGGTAAATATTTTAAAAATATCACCAAAATTTGGATTCTTCAACAATTTTTTTCTTTCTTTTTTAACATTGATATTTGATACCACAAGAAATATGAATATATTTTTGAAATTTAGACAAAATATTATGAATATTTAATTCCTTAAAAAAAAACATTTTATTAATTGATTGCTATAATTGGTATGCATGGAATAATTTTAAAAAATAAAAATAAAAAAATTAAGTAATTCTTTACCTTGTGACTTGTCAAGTCACCATATTTGTCTCAAGTCCTCTTTCAGTTTTGCCGCCGTCGAAGGCTTCTTCTCTCCTTCCTCCCCGTCTGCCATCTCTCTTTCCTTCTTTTTCCCCGTCAGTTTTCTCTCTTTCTTTTTTCTTCCTCTTCTCTTCTTCTTTTTCCTCTTTCCTTCTATTTTCTCTGTTTTTCTAGCGGCAGTACACACTCAAACGTATCCTCCGTGTGTCCCGCCGTAGAACTTTTTTTTCTTAGAACTTTCAATTTCTCCGTCAGACATTCAATCAATCAAATTAAAACCAGTCAAAAGAAAGTCTTCATGTTTATTGTCAACATGTGGTAATCCGAACGAATTCCAAGCTCTTCAAATATGTTCTTTGTTTTAGTCTACCTGACATTTTGTTTTAGAGATCATGACTCATGAGTAACTTTTTTTCACTTTTCCTAATCTGATCTAATTACAAGTGAATTCATCTAATTTGAAAAAAAAAAAAAACATATTAATTATTATTTAAAAAATAAACACAAGAAATTAAAGTGTGCAAATGAAAAAATGATATATTGAAAGTATAGACATCAACATATTTTTATATCGAGTTAATGGATCATTAACAATACGTGCCCTATTACTTCAAAAAAAAAAAAAAAATGTGCCCTAAGCTTGACACAAAAAAAAAAATAAAATAAATAAATAAATAAATAAAATACCATTTACAAAAGGTGTTTGATGGATTTTCAAAAACTTTTATAAACATATTATATATATTATTTTAAATATTAAGGAAGGTTTCTGACAATTGTAAGAATTTTAGAGGGGTTTTTTTTTTTTTTGAGAATAGAAAAACTTCATTGCAGAAACAAAAGATTACAGAGACATCAGGCAATCGCCCAAGACCAAAGGCACCACACAAGGTGGACAGTCTTCCATCCAGAAACTATCGGACTCACAAGAAAGATCAAGCTTTGCAAGGCTATGAGCAGCCATATTAGCTTTCCTAGGAACAAACTCTAAAGAGCTGGAAGGAGAACCTTCAAGCAAAGAGATCTTTAATAACAATGCCAACATCAGCATATGGGGTAGCCTCAGCCTTAACAAGCTCAACCACCGACAGAGCATCCGTTTCAACCAAACAAGGCCACAAGCCAATCTCCTGCGCGAACCGCAGGCCCCTAAGCACAGCTAAAGCTTCCGCAAGTAATGGCGACAACCTGGCATACACCGATTGGGCACTAGAGGCCAGAACGCACCCAACAGAGTCTCTAATTATCACCCCAACACCAACACGGCCAGAGATTGAATTAATTGCAGCATCGGTATTCATTTTGAAGCCACCAGAACACGGAGGAACCCATTTAACAGGCACCACTCTCTGATTATCCAACTTGATAGCAGCCTTAGAATTAGCAGCTTTATAATCTGCAAGAAAAGAGACAGCCAAAGGCACCACCGACTCATCATTAAGGATATTAGCCTTATGAATCAGACCATTACGGCGAAACCACACATGCCATAGCACCACACACAAAAGCTCCATCTGATCATAGCTCAACTGATGCTTGCAAAGCAGCAGAAAATCCCAAACCTCCATACCATTGGAAACTTTGATCCTCTTCAGGAAAGAGCACATAGCACGAACTTTTTTAAGAGAGGAGTAACCCCATAGAGCATGGAAGGAAGTTTCAAATGCACAATTACAAACAGGGCAGAAACCATCACCATCAATACCACGTTTCACCAGATTATAAGCCGAAGGAATCCAATTAAAACATGCTCTCCAAATAAACAACTTAATCTTACCAGGAATAACATTAAGGTTGTAAACACTAATAATTATATTCAACAACTACACATTTACTTATGGCTAAGTGATGGGCACATATTCCTGTCCATGGTATAAACTTATAATGGAGGTTTCAAATCCAGCGTAACATTTGATTTTAGTAGATCACGGTGGATCAAGACCTTGCACATAGGGATGTAACACATCCAGTATAGATTTTTTTATTTTTTTTATATTTAGTTTAAATAATTGATAATTTGATTTGATTGAAACAAAGGAAAAAGTTAATAAATTATAACTTTATAAGACACAAAATTAAGGAAAATTAAAATAATATTGAAATACCCACCCATATACATATCTTTGCATATTATAATAAATTCATGTCTAAATTAAATCCAGAAAAAAAGGTCTATTAAAATCGTCTTACGAAAAACTTTTCACAGCAAATATATTTAAAAAATAAATCAATTATTGGTACCACATATATAATCAAGAAATATCCCTCCGAAGAATTTTCAATGAAAAACAAAACCTTAGTAAATCATAGCGTTTTTCATGTACAAATTGGATGAAAAAAATAATTTAATATTTTTAATGTTAATGAATCATATCGACAGTTAATGAGTTTTAAAGAAAAGCTCAAAACCAATCCATTATTTTATTGATTTTAATAACCCAACTTGATAGCGGGGTTTTACCCATAAACCATTTTAAAACATTTAGGATGGTGTATTCAATTAGGATTTTAAAAGACTTTTAGGTGGCGTTTGGTTGGGCGGAATCCAATGAAATGGAATGGAATGGAGGTCATTCCAGCTATTTGGTTTGTTAAAAAACAATGGAATGGGCATTCCATTAGAATGGTAATTCCACCATTTTGATGGAATGGGGATTCCATCCAAAAACCAATGGAATGTCAATTCCATTCCAATGTAAAAATTTTATTCCATAAAAGCCCTCATATGTATAAACTACATTCCAAAAATATTAATGATATATAAATATATAATATATAAGTGTATTATATATATATTATATATAATAATATATATAATATATATAACGATATATAAATATATAATATATATTATATTATTATATATAATATAATATATATTATATTATTACATATTATATTATATTATATTATTTAATATTTTTATATATAATATATATAATATATAATATATATTTTTGATAATAATAATAAAATATAAGAGTATATATTATATATTTAATTATATACTATATATATTTATATATATTATATTATATTATATATATTATTATATTAAATAGTATATAATTATATATATAATATATACTTTTATATTTTATTATTATTATCCAAAATATATATTATATATAATAATATATAATATTCGTAATAAATAATATGTTAAATATTATATATATTATTATGTAATATATATTATTTTATTATAATATATATATATTTTATATATAGTATGTTATAAATTATAATATATATATATATATCTATATATGATTTGTTATATATTATAATAATATATTTAATATTATATATGTTGACGGCGATTTTTGGATTGACTCGGTCAACAATAATATGTTACTCAAAACGAATGAATAAAGAAAATAAATCAATGCATGCAGGACAGATTTTACGTGGAAAACCCTTGAATGGGAAAAAACCACGGTGCCCCTTAAGGGCGAGAGAATTCACTATGAATTACTTATGATTTACACACTCAAATCTCTCATACAATAGCCTGATTTCTCTCTCTCTGATCTCGAACCCCTTTTCATGGGGTTTTAGGTTCTATTTATATGGGCTCCCCCTAGGGTTTCCGGTTTATCTGCCGTGTTGATAGGGGACTCTTTATTTTGTGTTGTATAAGGAGTCTAGAGTCGGCAAATAACTTCTTTAGGGTTTGTTTCCTGTTTGGACTCTTCCTTTTTTGAAGAAGATTCGTATCTTGTTTGGAATAGGATTTAGTCCTTGTGTCTTGACTAGATTTGATCCCTGTTTTGACGTGGAAATATACTTGGAATTGGATTACCCTTTCTGGCTGTGTATTTTTGGCGAACACCTTTAGACTGGCGAGCGCATTTCGTCTCTTCATTGGGTAAACAGTTGTGGCGAACACTCCTTCTCTTTGAATCGGCGAACGTGCCTACTGGCACTCCTTTTTTTCAATTTTTCTAATCTGATCTAATTACAAGTAAATTCATCTAATTTGAAAAAAAAAAAAACATATTAATTATTATTTTAAAAAAACTTTTATAAACATAATTTTTATTCTTTTTTAAATATTAAGGAAGGTTTCTGACAATTCTAAGAATTTTAGAGGGGTTTCACACAGATATATATAGATAAAGAAATAGGCAAAAATAACATAAAGGTTGTAAACACTAATGACTACGTTTGGGAGAGCTTTTCAAGTAGATCTTTTATAAATAGATTTTTTAGAGGTAGAACTTTTAAATGAAAGTTGTTGGTTGTTTGATTATCAATTAAAAGAGAGTTTTTTTAATGATAGAATTACCAAAATACTCTAGCAAATATTAAATTATAGGGTTATATTGGAGATTTTAGTGTTATTAAAAAAAAAACTCCAAAAGATCTACTTAGAAAAACTTTAAATTTGGGCTTCTCCAAGTAGACTTTTTTAATCATCCAGAAGCTCTACTGGGTGACAACCAAATGATACAAAAAAAAAAAAAAAAAAAAAAAAAAAAAAAAACTTTATTAATTAAAAAAGCTCTTTTACCTAGTAGACAAGCTCTCCTGAACGGACACTAATTATATTCAACAACTACACATTTACTTATGGCTGAGTGATGGGCACATATTCCTGTCCATGTTATAAACTTAAATTGGAGGTTTCAAATCCAATGTAACATTTGATTTTGGTAGATCACGGTTGATCAAGACCTTGCACATATGGACGTAACCCATCCAGTTATCCTGTTATTTATAGATTCTTTTTTTTATTTGATAATTTGATTTGATTGAAAAAAAAAGGAAAAAGTTAATAAATTATAAGACACAAAATTAAGGAAAATTAAAATAATATTGAAATACCCACCCATATACATATATTTGCATATTATAATAAATTCATGTCTAAATTAAATCCAGGAAAAAAAAAAAAGTCTATTAAAATCGTCTTATGAAAAACTTTTCAGAGCAAATATTTTTAAAAAATAAATCAATTATTGGTACCACATATATAATCAAGAAATATCCCTCCGAAGAATTTTCACTGAAAAACAAAACCTTAATAAATCATAGCGTTTTTCATGTACAATTTGGACGAAAATAATAATTTAATATTCTTAATGTTAATAAATCATATCGACTGTTAATGAGTTTTAAAGAAAAGCTCAAAACCAATCCATTATTTTATTGATTTTAATAACCCAACTTGATAGCGGGGTTTTACCCATAAACCATTTTAAAACATTTAAACAGAATAATTTTCGTGTATTAAATTAAATTGTTTAGTTTAATAAACAACTTGAATTAGAAATCATTATTTAGTTTTTCTAAAATTAAATTGTACGAAACGTAAAAAGCAAATCAAATTCAAAGCCTATATATAACTCAGGGGTGTTTGCATTTTTATTATTTATTTTTACTGAAGACTAAACTAACTTGAAGTTTATCCGAAACCAAATAGATCACTAAAACTTAAAAACCGAATAGCATATTTGTTAAAATATATTATTAAAATTAATATGCAAAATAAGCAATTTATTAGCGGTATATGAAGATTGAAATTTCTTAGAATATATAATTAAGAGAAAATTGGAAATATATTAATTTTAGAAGGATATTTTTTAGAATAAAGTATTTTAAATACAATTTAGTCTCTGTGTTAAGTCAAGATTTTTAACTTTTTTTTTATTTTATTTTTAATTTCAGGTTATTGAAGTTAATAAATTGAAAAAACAAACTATCCCTAGTCATACCACAAGAACTTAATAAAATTATAAAAATAAATAAATTTCTCTGAAAATTTAATAATATTTTTTTTATTGAAAAAGATAATTAACTTCCATGGAAAAAAAAAAAAACAGGGAAGAAAATAAGAGATAAATTACCCAAATAAAAAGGTATTTTAAAATACCTCTTGTTAAGAATTAGGCAAACTTCAAGGGGTGTAGTTTAGTGCAATACCGACCCTCGAACACTGAACGGAGGAGACAGAAGCACAAAGCGACATACCACCAAGTTCAATGGGGGTTGGTGATTGCATATCACCAACCATTTTTATTTAAATCACTAAACCAGTCAACCCATAGTTATTACCAACTTTATAAAGATGAGACCATCTCTGATACATATGTTAATGTTAAATTTGATACAAAAATATATTAAAATGCTATATTTGGCACAGCATTTAGTATTGTACTCCAATTTCTATTTAAAATGCTATTTTTATTTTTTTATTATTTAAAATTATAAAAGTCAAGAAATATAATTAATGCATTTAATTTATATAATATTTTTTATTATTTAAAATTATAAAAATCAACAATTAATGCATTCAATACAATTATAAAATTATATTTTTATAATTAAAAAAATAGTATTTATTGCTATGCTAAATTTGACACAAAGAATAGCATATGACAAATTTAACACAACATTTAACATTGCATTGGAGTGTTTTTTTAATTTAATTAATTAATTAATTAATTATTATTTTTTCACTTTGTGTTAAATTATAGCATTGACAAACTAAAATAACATTGCATTGGAGATGCTCTCAAAATTTCCTTTAAATATAAAAGCATCTCAATGCACAATGTATATTTTAGAGATGCTCTCATGCAATGCTAAATTATTATGCCAATTCTAACAATAATACTATGGAGACACCCACCGTTCAAGTGGCTTATATGACATCCATTGATTTATATATACCCTTCTCATATCTTTTGTGGTATTCATTTCATCTTTTTTTAGTTTCACATGTTGGTTCACTAATGAGTACAAACAATTAAATGACAATAATTTAATAATTCACAAACCATTTTTATGTAAATATTAATAAAATATTATTCGTAATTAAGATATAATAAATAATAATATAGAAATGATTTTGATTTGTATAAAAAACCAAATGAAGGTTAAACAATGTAGTTAAAAGTGACGAAGTGACACTACAACAACGCAAGCATTTAACAACATGAAATACATGTTAAGGTGCTCCACTACATACATGTGCATATTGTCTATCAAGATGTTAAAACATTTTTTAATCTTTTACAAGCAAGGAAAGTTATCATTCATCTAAGATATTACAACATTCGATTGTTTTGAAATTCTTATTGAAAATATCACTAATATGTTGTCAACTGTGTGTGTGTTTTTTTTTATTTTATTTTTTTATTTTATTTTATTTTATTTTATTTTTTAATTTTTTAATTTAAATTATTTATTCAATTGCAAAATAAATCTAGATCTAATTTTATTTTTTCATAAAAAGTACATTCTTGCACAAGTAATAAAGACATGACAATTAAATATTTCTGAATTGATTTCTAAAATTGTAAATATAATAAGTCGTTGCAACTACAAACTAAAAGAGGGTGCAACAAATTGCACATATTCATAATACATAAATAAATAGAGACTAATATTACAAATAAAAGGGACTTCATGGAGACATCGTCCATCTAATGATTGAATTAAATCCGCAACATTCTTGAGAAAATACTTTGTATGCAGCACTCATCATCTACATATATAAGGCTATAAGCATTTCATAAACCAATATAGATTACGAACATAATATACCTAACAACTTAGAAATGATAACTTTTTTCCTAATGTAAGTACCTGATATTGCTTTTGTTTGTATATCCTAATTCTCACTGCTCAAGAGTCTCTCCAACACAAGCAATCACTTTCAAGCCTTGAGAAAGTACATAAGCAACATTACCGGCCTCCATTAAACTACACTGATAAATATAGGAATAGTGGAATACAAATTATAACCACTGTAAATGGAAGAAAATCCCATAGCATCATAACATAGCTTATGTCATTTGACTCGTTTAAAATAGCAATTAACGAGCTCATGATGCTTATCAAAATAACAATTTGACAACTACCATAGATTAGCAACAGGAATAATCAGCCTCAACTATATGATGTTGATGACTCGCTTTTTGTGTCGTTACCAAATTGCGAATTATCAAAAGAATGTTTATAAATGAATTATTACGCAATATACTTTAAGTTTTGAAAACTAGTAAAGCGGTAAGCTTAAGATTCGTTCCACAGGGATTAGGTTAGATTAAACAATTTGCTATCTAATCTAAGTTAATCTAACTAGTGTGCCATAAAGTAAATCATGATTAGTGGGATAGTGTGTGGTTTGAGAAACCACCAAACAATGCATGTAAAGTAAATATACAAAAATGTAAAGAGAATATGAATGGAGATAGGAATCCAATACAAACAACTTAGATAAGAAAAAGGGTTTAAACAATTAAGAGAGGTTTAGGGAAATGATAGAGTAGTTAATGGACCATTGAGCAATTCATACAAAACTTCATTAACGCACAATTTACACAATCAAGGACCGATCTCATTCGAAAGTGTTGTTTAGGTCGTCACTATGAACCCTAAACAACTTCCCACTAAAATGCCTAACCGATTAAGGAAAGGAGGTCAAGGTGGGATCGGTTAGTGACGATCGAATGACCTAGGCAATTGGGGTGATATCCCCACCAACAACCTAACCTATTCACTATGTGCTCTAATCAATCAAGTGTGTCAATAACTTAACCGATTTTATCATAAATAAATCCTACAACATATTGTAATCAACAAGTGTGTCAATACTCATTTAATCACATAAGTGCAAGATCTAATTAAAAAGTAAATAGAACTATAATTATGCAAACATAATATCCAAAGCTTTAATAAATACTCAATGTCCAAATAATCTCTCAAATCATCCCCCTAAAATGGGGGTTTAATTACACATAATAACAAACAAGAAAAGGAAGTAAAATGTAGAGAAATCACCCTTGGGTCTCTCTTGTAAGCTTAATCCTCCCTTGAGCTTCCTTGCTTGAATCTTGTGCAAAGATTGGGTGTTAAGGATGTGTCTAGATAGGTGGAGTCATATGGAAAGTGACAAAGGAAATGGGTGGAGAAGATAGAAAGAGAGGAATGATTTAGGTAGAGTAATCTAAGTGTTTATTGGAGAGGAGAATGGTAGGATTAGGAATGGTTGAAGAAGGAAGGTTTCTTGATGAACAAGAGTTGTCAAGAGTTCTCCATTCTCTATAAAAATGGTGTATTTATATGTTTTGAAGGCTAGGGTTAGAAATAGGCATGAAAGGACAAGAATACCCCTAAAAAATGGCTTGAAAACGTCCATTTTGCTGCTTCTAAAAAGTGGAGTTTGCCATGGGGTCGCCGTGGCGATAGGGAGTGCACAGCAGTTACTAAAATGAGCATAATTTTCTGTAGAAGACTCGGAATCGGAATCGCAATCCGTAAAAACCACTAGAAAGTAGACTTTTGGGGCTTTCCGAATATATGTAATCTAAAATGTGGTTCGATCTGAAGAGAGAGATATGCCTATTTGAAGATGAATGATCTGCACACACTTTTTACAATTTCAGCCCCTTTTGCCACCAATATTACTCCAATGCCTCTGAACTTTATAAATACCTGAAAACACTTAATTCACACCATTAAATCATGGGATATTGCTCGAGAATCAAGCAAAAAGAGAAGGAAGTGAGGGCCAAAATCATACCAATTTTGGTTCGATCAAATACCCCTAAACCTATCTTTTGCTCGTCCTCGAGCAAAACAAACAATAAGCACCAACGGACATGTGTTTAATCATCAAAAAAAAAATTACTAAAGCACCAACTCTTTGTGAATGACTCAAAAATATTCGACTTGCAAAACCAATAAGTGAAGAGATTAAACTAACGTTGTGCTCATTAGGAAATAATGCATGTAAGAGATGCTAAATAAAGATTAAAGACATGCCACTCTAAGTAAACATTGCACGCAACGCGATTCCGGGATCCACATTCAAGATGCTTAAGCTTCAAAACTATAGTGCCATTAGGAAAAGAATGTAATTCGCCTCGACATCTAATCCTCACCGGATTCTCTCATTTTCATACAGATTCCTAGGCTTCACTCACAATCCATATGCAATATGAGTTTATGTTCAAGATATCAAATTTAATTGCACATGATTATTTAAAAACACAATTTCTCAAAATTTATCTCATGAACGGAATTGAAAACCATGAACCGGAAAGAACATGCATCAACCAAAATTTCCAAAGTGGACATCCCTAAAGATCAAATAGGTCTTTCATTTGGTTGTAATGGGGCCAAAGGTGAATGGTGAGTCAATAAATGGGAAGAATTGATAGCAATCACCCAATGGTCACACTAAGGCATACATTCTAAATTAAGCACAACTTGCTCATTACAACCTTGCATATTCCACAATTTGGCGTCCAGGCTTACAATTAACTTTGTGCATTTTTCTACTCTTAATTTTTGTTGTGTAGCTCATTTGATTTCACAAAATTGATCTAGGCACGTAGTGCCTCATTCTTTTTTTTTTCTTTTTCTTTTTCTTTTTCTATGCTTTTCTTTTCTTTTCTTTTCTTTTCTTTGCTTGTCTTTTTCTTTTTCTTTTCAAGCATTGCATTTCATCTTTTTCACGTGTTTGCACATACATATTTGCCTAGGTACACGCCTTACATTTTAATACACCTCAAAGCTTACATTCAGCCCCTAAGCCTTAGCAAACCATTTGGTAAAAGGTAAGTCTAGTGTTTAGGTTATATGGTTTATGTTGATGTGGTTTATGAATGAAAAGCTTAATTGTGTTTGGCTTCAAATGGGCAATGGAGCACACACATAGAGGGATAGGAAGTATTTAGGCCAATTTGGTGGTTTTTCACATGCATTGCCTAAAATCATTTCTAAATGTTTGTCCACAAAGTCAATTAAGGCATCCACAAGCAATCCATATGTTCTATGGCAAACAATATTTAAGTGTGAATGAGACATTTTAAATCTGCATAACATGTGTGTTTGAATGAGTGTTTAAAGAGTGAAAAATTTCCCTCAAAATACACTTTTTAGGCCGTGTTTGTGAATCTCACGGGAAGTCTCCACTATTAATTCCTAACCTTCAAGCACAATTGAATATTCACTCCAATATCAAGAGAAAAGAACTAGCGCGCTTTGAGCAATGCAACCCTAAATGGCATGAAGTTAATCTAAACTAAGCAAGGCAAAGATACACAATTCCTTACTCGCACACACAATGGCACAATCTCAACAAGTAAAGTATGCTCAAGCATGGCATTTTCACAAGACTTTCGAAAAATTTTGAAAAATTTTGAAAAATTTAGGCTCAAAATAATTTTGCACATAATTGCAAACAAGAGATGATGTTGCACACACACCCCCAAACCTAAATTAGACATTGTCCTCAATGTCTTTGGGGCATATACCGGTAAGTTCGGCACAACATACATCCACAATCAAAGAGTTTAACAACACATCAATGTCCATTTTAAAATTTTATCCCAAAAATTAAATCAAGTGCCTCAAGAATATCCTGTATGCTCATAATCAACTCAAGAGATATATCAATGCAAGTTCATCAAGAGTCATCATCACAATCCATGTGGATAAAATATGATCATTCAAGCCTAAATCCACTATCATAAACAACTCACAACCTTATTCTAAGCAAAAATAAAATAGAGACAAAAACAAAATTTAAACTAGAAAAGAAATGTACCTAAGTGGGTTGCCTCCCACCAAGCGCACGATTTAACATCTAGGCAAGATGTGGCATGGTGCTCCCGCACTTCGAACTCCCACAATGTTGCTTCCTTAGGATAAGGTCCTCGCCCTTTTTATGAGCACTCTTGGCTTGCTTGTCCTTCCAAGACTTGCAAGTTGTCTTTGTTTCTTCCCAAGAGATAAAGAACCTTGCTTAACGTACAAGCAACACACCATTTGCTTCCTTAAGAACCAATAGAAAATCTACACAAGCACTAAGCACATTAGAAAGTTCCGGCAAATAAATATATACTCAATACATGCAATTGCCAACAAGAGTTTGGAACATATTTATTACTCTAAAAGAAATAAACTTAACCAAAAAAAAAAACACAATGCGAAAGAACATCTACATATGGAGGACAAAATTCCAAAAAAATGGTGACTTTTGAATTCGACCTATGTCCGCTCTTCAGTGCATATTTTCAAAACTACTCAATAAAACTTTCTCCAATTTTGGAACAGGAAAATAGACATGTAAATGCACACTTTTCATTTAGAAACTATTTCAAAATTCAAATTAGAAAAGTGTGGAAACGGACTTCGAAAATGGTTCACGTGCAGAATTTCAAAACAGGGCATCGCCCATGGCCTTTGGTCGAAGAAATGTTCATAACTTCTAAACACTGCTCAGAATTTTACGTTCTTTATACCGTTGGAACCGTATCGAAAAATTGAAGAACACAACTTGGGAAAAATAATTTATTTCCTCACCAAGAAGTACAGTTTTAATGAAAAATTTGGCCTCAGAAATTTCAAAACAGGGAGCTTCCGCAAAGGTCAAAGAAAAACTTGAAAAAATAAAATGAAAAATAACTCAAATAATAAATCCACACCCCCAAACCTAATCTAAACATTGTCTTCAATCTATATAAGACATTGAGATGCATGGACAATGAATAAACGAAGCATGGAAGGCAAGAACTCAAACACTACCCTAGGCACTAAACACAACACAAACAAACCACACACTTATTCTAAACAAAAATGTGAAACCTAAAAAGAAAAATAAAATGAACAAAGAAAGAAATTATACCTAGGTGGGGTGCCTCCCACCAAGCGCTTGGTTTTATGTCCCCGCTAGACGTGTTACTTGGATCGGTCAATCGAATTCCAAGGTTTCGAAGATGCGCCTATATGCGATTAGGTCTTGGAAGTATTTGTTGCCCGCCGGCGTGTTCCTAATCATATAAAACAAAGGCAAGTAAATATACACTTGAAAAAGTGGTTTAATGAGTTTAAGAAAATACTTGCTCCATTTGCTTTTGAGAAGGCGGCTTGGAAAAATAGTAGGAGGGACATAAGTCTTCAATTCCTTCATTTCTTTGTTTGTCTCCTCTTCTCCTACTTCTTCACCCGAAATCCTAGAAGACTCATTAGCAAAATTATGAAAACATTTTTGCTCTACATTCTCACCATCCCAAGAGATTGTGGTAGCTTCTTCTAGCATAGGTGGACTTGGGAACTTTTGGCTCTCATTCCCTTGCATGGCTTCCAAGGTGCACTTCCATTTTTCTCAACGAAGCTTCTAATCCCAAAAACCTAAGTGCACTTGCCTCCAAACATCCCTTCAAAGTATGCTTGTACATCATTTGTGATGCTCGGATGGCCTCTAGCATTTCTTTCTCGGGATCCCCATCCTTTGGCCTCGTATTGGAAGAATTTGAGTCATGATCTCTTTCTTCCCTCAAGTTCCTTGAGGCAAATAATTCCATGTCCCGATTGAATATAGCCAATTGCAAGTCAAAGTGATCCATTGTCCCTGAAAAGAAAACAAAAAAGAAAAAACGACAGAAGACACAAGATACAAAAGAAAATAAAACTAGAAAATCTAAAAATAACAAAAATGACACAATACCTAAAAAAAAAATCTAACTACAAAAAGAAATAACACAAATCAACTAATCCAAACACCACAGCGGCGCCATTTTGATGACTCGCTTTTTGTGTCGTTACCAAATTGTGAATTATCAAAAGAATGTTTATAAATGAATTATTACGCAATATACTTTAAGTTTTGAAAACTAGTAAAGCGGTAAGCTTAAGATTCATTCCACAGGGATTAGGTTAGATTAAACAATTTGCTATCTAATCTAAGTTAGTCTAACTAGTGTGCCATAAAGTAAATCATGATTAGTGGGATAGTGTGTGGTTTGAGAAACCACCAAACAATGCATGTAAAGTAAATATACAAAAATGTAAAGAGAATATGAATGGAGATAGGAATCCAATACAAACAACTTAGATAAGAAAATGGGTTTAAACAATTAAGAGAGGTTTAGGGAAATGATAGAGTAGCTAATGGACATTTGAGCAATTCATACAAAACTTCATTAACGCACAATCTACACAATCAATGACCGATCTCATTCGAAAGTGTTGTTTAGGTCGTCACTACGAACCCTAAACAACTTCCCACCAAAATGCCTAACCGATTAAGGAAAGGGGGTCAAGTTGGGATCGGTTAGTGACGATCGAATGGCCTAGGCAATTGGGGTGATATCCCCACCAACAACCTAACCTATTCACTATGTGCTCTAATCAATCAAGTGTGTCAATAACTTAACCAATTTTATCACAAATACATCCTACAACATATTGTAATCAACAAGTGTGTCAATACTCATTTAATCACATAAGTGCAAGATCTAATTAAAAAGTAAATAGAACTATAATTATGCAAACATAATATCCAAAGCTTTAATAAATACTCAATGTCCAAATAATCTCTCAAATCATCCCCCTAAAATGGGGGTTTAATTACACATAATAACAAACAAGAAAAGGAAGTAAAATGTAGAGAAATCACCCTTGGGTCTCTCTTGTAAGCTTAATCCTCCCTTGAGCTTCCTTGCTTGAATCTTGTGCAAAGATTGGGTGTTAAGGATGTGTCTAGATAGGTGGAGTCATATGGAAAGCGACAAAGGAAATGGGTGGAGAAGATGGAAAGAGAGGAATGATTTAGGTGGAGTAATCTAAGTGTTTTTGGAGAGGAGAATGGTAGGATTAGGAATGGTTGAAGAAGGAAGGTTTCTTGATGAACAAGAGTTGTCAAGAGTTGTCCATTCTCTATAAAAATGGTGTATTTATATGTTTTGATGGCTAGGGTTAGAAATAGGCATGAAAGGACAAGAATACCCCTCAAAAATGGCTTGAAAATGTCCATTTTGCTGCTTCTAGAAAGTGGAGTTCGCCATGGGGTCGCCATTTGGTCGCCGTGGCGATAGGGAGTCCGTAGTAGTTACTAAAATGAGTATAACTTTCTGTAGAAGATTCAGAATCACAATCCGTAAAAACTGCTGGAAAGTAGACTTCCGGGGCTTTCCGAATATATGTAATTGGAAATTTGGTTTGATATGAGGAGAGAGATATGCCTCTTTGAAGATGAATGATCTGCACACACTTTTTACAATTTCAGCCCCTTTTGCCACCAAATTACTCCAATGCCTCTGAACTTTATAAAAACCTGAAAACACTTAATTCACACCATTAAATCATGGGATATTGCCCAAGAATCAAGCAAAAAGAGAAGGAAGTAAGGGCCAAAATCATACCAATTTTGGTTCGATCAATGAATCAAGCCTTTTTTGCCAAGGCAAGTTGGCGTATTCTTCTGGAGGATCATGGCATTTGGTGTCAAATTCTTAGGCATAAGTACCTAAGATCAAAATCCTTTTCTGATCCTAAACTGAGCAAATGGGTGGTTTGTTCTAGTACTGTAAAGCCTTTGTGTTTGGTGCTAGTTTGGTGAACCAAGGCCTTTGGTGGAGAGTAGGAAATAGGGAGCAGATCCGTATCTAGCTGGATGATTGGGTTTCGGATATTGGGATCCTCAAAGATCAAGCTTTATCTATCCTCTCGGTGGACATGTTGAGCCAGTCTGTTAGTGATTACTTGGTTGATGGTGAGTGGCTTGTTCAGGATCTTGCTCTGGTCTTTCCTTGGAATATTATTCATAGAATTTCTAGTATCCATGCTGGTAGAAGTAGTAGTGGTATTGATAGAGCCATTTGGGGATGGTCTAACAATGGTGAGTTTTCTATTAAGTTGGCTTATGATGGTCTCTTCGATCCTGTTTGTAACCCTTTATAGAAGTGGAAGTTCATTTGGAAACTTCGGTTACCTCCTAAAATTCAGTATTTCCTCTGGCTTCTGCTTCATGGGAAAATACTTACTAACAGCCAGAGACTTGCTCATGGCATGGATTCTGATGGGTTGTGTCCTAGGTGTTCTATTGCAAATAAGGATATAGATCATCTTTTACGTGGTTGCAAGTCTTCTGTGTTGACTTGGGAAAGTTTGCCTATTTGTAAGCCTCAATTTTCTCTTATTTCTAGTGATATTTTGGATTGGCTGATGAGCCACTTAGCTAATAATGGTCGGGTGGAAGGTAACATCCCTTACTGGCTCTACTTTTCTATTGTGTTATGGTTTATTTGGAAATGGAGATGTAATTTTGTGTTTGAAACTGAGTTTGCTACCCCTAAGTCTCCCCATATGGTTATACACCAGTATTGTATGGACTGGTTGCGTGCCAATTCGGTTGCTAATGGTAATTAGGTTTCTTCTGTGTCTATTGCTTGGATGCCCCCTCTTAATGGCTGGGTGAAGTTGAATGTGGATGGTAGTTGTGACAGTAATTTGGGCACCATTACCTCGGGTGGGGTGATAAGAGTTCACTTAAAGAACTGGGTGAGAGGTTTTGTTTTACATAAAGGAAGAGGGAGTGTGTTGGAAGCTGAGTTTTGGGGTCTTTTTGAGGGTCTTAATATGGCTTGGAGGTCTGGGCATCATCAGATTATTGTGGAGATTGATACGCTCTATTTGGTGCAACTTCTTGCTCAGGATCTTCCTGTCAACCATCCCCTGTTTAGTATCACAAGAGGCTGCTCTGAGTTGATTTCTGCTGCCTGGTGTTGTGTGGTGAAGCATGTCTATAGGGAAGGTAATAGATTGGCTGATAGTTTGGTGCGCTTGGGGCATGGTATGGATGTTGGTATTCAGTATTTTGAGGCTCCCTCGCTTGAGGTTTGTTTGATGTTCCAAGACGACTGGAAAGGTTTAGCCTTTCCTAAATTGTATATGTCTCCTCCTATATCTTAGTTTTTTTGTTTTTTTGTTTTTTTTTTTTACTTTTTTGGACTGTTGTCCTCCTTTGTACCAAAAAAAAAAAAAAAAAAAAAAGGAAGCTCAAAAGGGTAGTTAAGTGCAATTACCGGCCCTCCTTGAACCTTGGCGGGCAACGGGGCAAGATAGAAGCACAGGCAACATACATACCACCCAACTTTTTTATTTAAAACCGTGTAACCCAGCACCTTATTAGAACCCACCAATTCTCTATGTACTTAATTATTCTGCTAATAATATTTAATTTCTTTACCAACTAAAACCATATATATATATATATGCATTATGTGGTGTAGTTATATCTCATTATGAGTAGATATCCGTACCGTATATATATTATTTGATCTAGACAAGTCAAAAAATATAGATACATGGAGAAGTTATTTGGGTGACAATAGAGTCACCCATTCTAAAAACTTCATTTAATCTTCTTAATTTTTTTAATATAATTAAAAGACCTTGACCAATAGAGTCAACCATTCTAAAAACTTCATTATATTGTTATTTTTTAATTTTTTTTAATTATAATTAAAAGACCTTGACCACTAAGTTGACTTGATAATTTTTTTTTAATTTTTTAACTATTATAATAATTTGGGATTTTTAGAGTAGGGGCAAATTATTAGACCAACCTCATCTTATCTAGTTGACTAGACAAAGTTAATTTGGTTTCGAGGACTAATTAATGCAATATGATGCACTTAAAAAATTAATTATTGTCAATCTTTAAATTGTGATTTTTTACCTAGAGATCTCTTACGTTAAAATATACGAGGATCTTAATAAAATACAATAAATTTAAATGAATTTCGATGTGATTTTTATGGATGATAAAACAATCAAATATGCTCATAAAACTGTAAAGTTTTTTAAAATTATTTTTTAGCATTAAAACTTTATTTTTCAAATTTCCCTATATTTCACAATTTTTTTACTACTCTATATTAAAAAAAGTGAGAAAGTAGTTTTTGTATTAAAAAACTTTTAAACTTTATTCATAAGTATATTTCATTATTTTTATCATCTATAAAAATAATCATATCAAAATTTGTAAAATTTATTGGATTTCATCAATGTCAACACTAATGTTTTCTATTTTATTTTTAAATATTGTAATAATTCGGGATTGGGGGTGGGGACAGACTCAAATCAACAATCTCTTAGTGTTGGTGCGAGGGGCAAGCCTCATCTTGTGTAATGTCAACACTAATGTTAGCACAATGGATTCCCTCACTATATCAACCTCTAATATATTACAAGTAGTGTTAACCATAAGACAATAAATGCATTGTCTTGTTTCCTTTTATAATAATTATTATGTTTTTAACTTGTGCTCTAGGGTACCCATATTTTAATTTTTTTTTTTATTAACATATACTGTATCTAAAAGAAGTCAATAAGTCTTGTATTTTTTTTTTAAATAAAAAAGAAAAAGCAAAAAAAGAATTAAAAATTGAAATAAGGAAAAGGTATTTTAGAATACCTCATTAATTAATTTTAGAGGGTGCGTTTGGTAATAATTACCGTCCCTCCTTGAACCCTGGACGTGTAGTTGATGCAATTAGCAACTTGCCACAAGGTCCAAGGAGAGGGACGGTGATGGGATCTTCTTTTAGAACTTATAAAAAACTCTATTTTCTTTCTCACTGTCTCAAGTTTCTGGATCAGTTATCCTTTTCATGTTATTCTTTGGTATTCATGTAATTAAGGGTCCATGAAAAATAGAATTATAAATCAAAAAGAATTATTATTATGAAGTTATATATATATATATAGAGAGAGAGAGAGAGAGAATACTTCTCTATTCAGGACCGTCCTGACTTTATAATTTCAGGACGTCCAACCATAGTCCCACATTAACAAATACCCACACCAAATATAGATGCGTGGTTGTGGTTGGATGTCCTTAATATATAATTTCAGGACATCCTTACTAGATAACCACTATATATATTAGAAATAGTGTAAATTTAATTAGCATTTTATATTTGCCTTTGAATATATTACGATTTGATGGGTGAATTTCATTCACTTCTCCTAATTAAAATTTAGATTAATTATATCCAAATTCGTTCGGTTTAGAAAATGCAGATAATCATTTTCTTACATGCAAATGTTTCTAATGAATTTTAAAGAACAGTGTTTTTATTTTTTCAACTTATCACTTAATGAGTTCAAATTGGACTACTAAGTTGTTTTTATAGTTTTTTATTTTATTTGATCAAACAACTTAAAATGCTAAAAATATAACTTAAAATAAAAGGTTAAAAATTATAATTTATCAATTGTTTGGGTTAATTTTATTCGAGTTGACACATTAGCATGGAGCCTAGAATTCAAGAAACCAAATCTCCATGACATCAGACTACGTTAGTTCGACGGGCCATGGAAGGCAATGGCGAACCGACAAGCAAAGAGCAAGTTGCCCACTAAAGGAACCTGCTCGCCAGAGAAACCCCAGACAGGTGAATTGCCTCGAACTCGCCACCCAAGCATTAAATGTAAAGCATCATTAACAAAACAAGATTTCAGCATATCTTCCAAGAAACTCGGTTTCATATTAGGCAAGGGAATCACCTGAAATCTAGCAGTTGACAAATCTAGTAATAAATGTAGGAATACTCCTACAAGGAATGAAGATCATCGCATCATAAATGCACGAAGACTCGATTCACCAAGAATCTCTCCAAGATATGACCTCCCTAGGATCTCGCCCATTAATAACCTTTGCTTGAATGCCAAGGGCTAGGGCAACACCCTAACCCCTATATAAACATGTATCAAGCAAAGAAAAGGGTAGAGCACAAGCAATTAATCACTTGTAAATTGTAACCACTCTTACATAGTGAAATATCTTTTTCCTGTCTTTACAACGACATTGGTTTTTCTTTGTACTAAGGGTTTTCCACATAAAAATCTTGGTGTCTTTACTATTTCTGCACTCATCTCTCATTTGTCATTCACTCATCAATTCACACACCTATCAGTGAGGCGACTAACACGCTTCGAGTGATACTACAAAATGAGTATATAGAATGAAGCGTGTGAGTCGTTGAATAGAATAATGGACACAAGAAAGGGTATCGTTCCCATGAGGAACATGTTAAAAAGGTTTGATTGAGTTTATATCTACTTCTAGGCTTAGCTAATTAAACATAGTTGAAACAAATAACTCGGTGTGTTCTAATAATAATCTAAGAGGGGGGGGGGGGGGGGGGGGTGGTGAATAGATTTTAACAATTTTACCTAATTTTCACGTTAAGTCAAGATTACGAAAATGCTCCAATCTAGTCAATATATATAACAAGTGTAATATGTACGGAATTTAAATAACACTTGATATTTACGTGGAAACCCTCACGGGAAAAACCACGGGCTGGTAAGTGCGTCACACTCGAACCTTGAATCCACTAATTGTGATAGCGTATACAACCTAATCCCGGTTTGACGGCCTAATCCCGGCCAATATCCCGCTACTGCTACCACTACCCGTAGACCTGTAAAAGTGGATCTAGTCCAATTTGCTCATGTGACCACCTAATCCCGGTGTACGACCTAATCCCGGTCTATCACATAAGACTTACTTCTCCGAAGAGATCAACACCCTAAGTGAATATGCAATGATATCCAAATATGCAAGAAGAGCTAGGGTACTCTAGATGCTTACCTAGGATTATATGATGACAATAAAATCAATCCTAGATATGAAAATAGCTATATGACATGGCATACAACTTTAGCTAAGTAAAGGATAACCAATCCTAGATACAAAGCTATCACAAATAATCTCAATCATGTTAATGAGATCAATTAGCTAGATATTAGATAAACATGAACAATCCTAGCTATCACAAATAACCCACAAACATTCAAAGGATTAACTAGTTGATTTAAAAACAATCTGTCAACCTAGTTATCAATAAATCACACAAGAATGTTTATGGCATAGCTTTTAGGAAATAATAACCTAATCAATTAAGCTATGTAAAAATTAACCCAATCAACACATATTCTCAACCATGTATGTAGAAATAAATGTAAACCCATACAAGTAATAAATGAGATAAAATTGATAAGTAGAAACACTAAAATTAGATGAGATTAGTGTTCAACAAATCATACTATGTGTGTTGAAGAAGACCCATGCTCAAATGATGTTGAATGATGCAAGATGGAGATGGGTTTTGGGTTTAGAGAGTTAAAGAAGCAATCTTGGTGCTTTCTCTCTCAAGAATATGGAACCTCTCTCTCTAGGGTTTCATTTTGTGGCTCAGCCCTCAAAATGATGAGAAATATATGTATTTATAGTGCCCAAGTGAAACTATATCGTTTTGGAAGAATTAAAAAAACTATGGGCATTTTCGCGGTACACGCGACAGTGCAGTATCTCAAGATTCGAGCGCTCCGAAACATGACCAAACGACATCGAAACCTTTCGTATAATATATCGTTAGAAAGGTATGGATGTCTACTTTCTACTCGTTTTTACAGAAGGAAATTTTGATGTCTGTATAAAAAGGTATGGTCATTTGAATGACCAAAGGTCAGATACGGTAACAGCTGTGATGCCCTGTTTTAGTGGTCACTTTGGAGATTTCAAAAGCAATCCAAACGGTCATAAAATATTAAGAATAATATACCGTTGGAAAGGTATGGGTGTCTAGTTTGTCCAGAATTTTACAAAACTCAATTTAAAATTTTGTGTAAAAAGTTATGGTCACAAGACCATACAAATGTCAGTTTTGAAAAACATTTAAATCATTGAAATATAATATTTTGAACCTAGACACTTCACTCCAAATAACCAAACCGAATCTACCACTTATCCAAGAGAAGAATGAGACCTTCTTAAGTGGTCAACCATCGTGCTAAGACATGCACACCATCATGCAAGCACAGACGTTTCCGATCACTCAAACGGAAACGAATTACATCACACTTAAAGCTAACAAACATGAAGTGCAAGTGTGGGAATTGAATGCATCCTAATGCCTATCATGTCATGGCATTATCATAGAACAAGATGCAATCAATTCAAATAAGCATGAATAAAATTCATGACTTTGCATCCTAATGCCAAAAACATATCATGGCATTTTAATGAGATAGATGCAATTAAATAATCATGCATGAAGAGATATTCAATAATTAAGAATGCACACATATAAAACACACAACATACAAGAATAAGATATATGCATGAGTTGTGTGCGTGTGCAACTAGATCTCTTCAAAGCAAGTAAGCACTAGAATATACCTTTTGTGCTTCTTCTCTTGAGGTCTTGAGAGGGCCGTTGAATGATCACCAATTCCTAGGCTACCCTTACATCAACCCCAACTCGTGGTATGTCCACGAAACTAGTCAATCAACAAATGAGAATTCTTACAATAATCTTGGATGAGATCCTTGACTTTGATTACAATCTTCTTCTTCAACCACTTTAAAGACACCTTCTCACTAATCTATAAGAGAGGTGTGAATAAAATTGTGTAGAGAACCACTTTGAGTTCTTTTTTTTTTTTTTTGATATAAGAAGAAGGAAAAAAAAAAAAAAAGAAGATCTCAAAGTGGTTCTCTACACACCACTTTGAGATCTAGTCTAACACTAAGAACTATTTTTGATCTAGAACTAAAACTAATTCTAATTGAAAGAGTGAGTGATGTAAAATAAATTCCCCTCTCTTTATATATCTAAAAACTATGCATCTATCTTTCTAAATCTATGTCTATGGTAATTTTTGGGTTTTTGTCACTCTTAGGTCTTGAAGAAAAAATTGTATAAAATAGTGGGTGAGAAAATGAGGAAAATGTCAAGTTGATTGTTGATGTGGCAGGCTTCCGAGACTTGGAATCATAGAATGAACTCACAAAATGGGATCGGTAGAGTCTTCTTGGAATGTTCTACGACCAACTCTGCTCAAAGAACTCGTATAATCTACTAGTAGAATTCTATGATGTTTCGCTGCTTGATGTTCTACTGGTTGGAACCAGCAAAAGTGAATCCACAGAATTCATTGATCAACTTTTGTGACCAATTCTGCTTGATGAACTCGTAGAATGCTCCAACAAAATTCTCTGATGTTTCACTGCGACGACCTACTGCTTGATGAACTCGTAGAATTATTCTAGCAAAAATCACTAGAAGTACTCTGCAACATACTTCTACGAGATGAACTTGTAGAAATCTTCAAAATTCCAATTATGCCTATTTTCAACATGAATTCTCCATTTTGGAGTAAAAGTACCCTCGAATGTGAAAGATGTCTGAAAACACTTATACACACAATTAAACACTTAAAAAAACTCGGAAAAGAATACAAAAATTAGAAAATGGGCGCTCAAAACACATACACATTTAGAACTTGGTCATATCCCACAAGCTGTACTAGGTGTCGATCTGCGTGTCACTGTTGACTAGATTGTCCAAAAATCGACGTTAACAATTGACGCTAGAAGGAGGGGGTGAACCTTCGGTCTTGTGATTAATCAACAAAAAATGAATAATAGCCTGAGCAGAGAGTGCCAATGTGTCAACTGTCATCCGTCACTCAAGGAGACGCCCAACCTCCAAGGATCCTTAATACTTGAATTTGACCTCTAAGAGGAAAGATCAAAAGAAAAGTGAAAGTGAAGAAACCCCGAACGAATTTGAATTCGACCCTAGGGAAGCCCCCGAGGAAGACAGTAGTGAAGAACCAGTTGAAGAAATAATACTAGACCCATCTCAACCTGCTAAGGCGGTTAAGATAGGTGTATGACTAAAAACCCTTATCAAAGACCATCTAACCGTGCTTTTACAAGAATATAGGGACATATTCGCCTAGAGCATTGAAGACTTGCCAATAATCGATACAAATGTTATCTTGCACTTTCTGGCAGTGGATGAGAAGCACAAACATGTGATACAAAAACAGTAAAGTTTTAAGGCGGAAAAGAGTGCGGCAATCAGGGAGGAAGTGTTAAGATTACTGGCAGTAGGCTTCATTCGCGAAGTCAAATACCCCACCTAGGTCGCAATGTACTAGTAAAAAACAAGAATAAAGAATGGCATGTGTGTGTGGACTTCACCGATCGCATAAAGCATGATCGAATGATAGTTTTCCACTTCCTCGGATTGACCAGCTAGTGGACACCACTGCTGGCCACGAGCTTCATAGTTTTATGGATGCCTACTTCGGATAAAATCAGATCCAGATGAATGGGCTAGATGAGGAGAAGGTTGCGTTCACCACATACCAAGTTTTGTACTACTACACCATCATGTGTTTTGGACTGAAAAACACATGAGCCACATATCAGTGTTTAGTCAACAAGATATTCGTGATTGCAGTATAATTATACCTATTTTAGGTCCCTATATTCCTATTGTTTTGTGCTTGTTTCTCGGGTAAAACTGGGGTTTTAATGTTATAAATGTCTATTTCAGGTATTTATTAAAGTCTAGGGGAACTATAGTAATTTTGGAGAAAACATGGGTAAACGTGTCAAAACGGGAAACGTTTGAATAATCTGTATTTAAGGAGGATTAGGGGGGACTATCTGCAATGTCCTAGGCAAATCAGGCAGCAGGCCACCTCATTAATGAAACGGTGCGTTTCATAATGGGTTTGGGCTGCTACTAATTGCACCCCAGCCAATCTTTGCACGCACCCCACATAAAGTTCAGATTGGGCGGCTAATCACACCACGGCTTGAAACTGAGTGCACCCCACTTGTCACCTTCTTCTCCTACGAGCTGCAACCCGCCATTGAAGACCTGAAGCTTTGAGCTTCGTTTTGCGAGATCGTTGAGCTGCCATCCCAACTAGGGGCGGACCCAGGAAATATTTACAGTCCGGGCTAAATTATATATATATATATATAATTTATAACTTACAAACACTTATACAAAAATTATTAAATTCAATGTGGAGTGGGGAGAAAACTCTTGTAATTTTTCCCATTGGTGCATACTAATATAATAAAATCCGTACAAGACATGTAAGTCATTCATTAAGAATAAAAACTTTTTATATAATTCTTAATCAAAGCATTTTTATTATCTTTTGATTTTAATATAGAATAGGTAAATGAAAAAAGTTACACCAAAACCATTTTCAGAATTTTTTTATATAAGTACCTATAATTTTCTATGTAAATAAAAAAAATCAACTGATTATATATTTATATATAAAGGTTTATAATTTTTTTTTTGTTGAAGAAATAAACTAGTTGAAAAGGTCCTGCACACCCCATACAAAGCTTCCAACACATGTCAAGTTCACACGTTTTACAAAGCACAATTTCATTTTTTTTCTGAAGGGCTGCTCGACTATAGCCCGAGGTAGCCCTCTGATGGATCCGCCCATTCTCCCAACAGCACCTCCTCGAAGTTCTTCTCTAGAGACTTTTGAGACCTCCCGTTGCGGTTCCATCAAGCAGCGGCATCGAGCATCAGATTTCCAGTAGTTTTTGCGACTTTGAAGGCAAGTTGACTGAGCAGAACAACCCATTTTCAGAGGGGCATTCTTTTCCTTTCATTCCCAGATCTTACCCTACATTTCCTACACTATAAATACTCCTTTTGTTGTCTGAAATATCAATCCCTTAGCATCCAAAATCACAACTCTTACACATCCAAGAACACAAAACCAACCCATTTCCACACCAAACACCACCAGCTCGTCACCACCATTTTTGGTGGCTTTCAAGCCACCCATTTATTCCCATTTCAACCCAAATCACCTCACATTACCTCAATTTCAACACCAAACCAAAATCCACACATTTCCACCCACATTTGTCACCATTTCACACACCCACCCACCCACCATGGTTGCATGTGAGCTTGACCTTGGGAAAATAAGAGGAGAAGATAAGGCTTGAGCAAGCTAGTAAAAAGACCTCACCAAGAACAATGGGTTCTCTCTTTGTCTATTTTATTTCCTTTAGTTCTAAACGACTTGATGTTAGGATTTTGTTGTACAAGTGTTTATTATTTATGAAATTAGTTGAACTTAGTATTTATTTGAGCTTCAATTTGTGCATGCATGTTGAATATTTATAAATTAGAGACGTGCAACAAGGTTTTAGACTATGTGAGAAGTTGAATTTCATGGATGAATGATTATTTATTCATGGGTTTTACTTGCATGTTCAATTGCAGATTTATTTTATTGATGAACTTGTGCCTAATTTGGTCAATTGATTTTACCTGCCATTCTATGATTTTAGGTGGTTAGTGTTAGATCCTTTATTTGTATTGGCTTGATTCCATTGCAAAACTCTCTATATTTGTATTTGTAGTTGCTTAAATTTTTCTTGGAAGAAAGGAGCCTCAAAGGTGAAGAAGCAACATCTTGTGCAAATATCGTCTTCAAGGGGAACATCGCTTACTTGGATGCTAAGGTATCAAGATTCTTCTTCCTCTTGCAAGGCGTTAGCGCATACACACACAATTCATACATGTGTGTCCCTACATCATTGTTCAAACATTTGGTATAACACTTTCACACACATTTAGCATGCACATGCATTTTTCTTATTGTTGACAATCTTGTAGAATTGCATGTTTTCTCATTATCGCTTAGATATGGCATGTTTGTGTTGCATAGTGTTTATTTGTTTATGTTTATTATGTTTTGGACTTGAACATAATCTTAATTGATTCCTTATTGAGTCCTGGACATTTCGGTTACTCATTTGTTTAATTTCGAGTCCAAACGATGTAGCTACGCTACTTTTCGTTCTTATTCGTTGAGTTGTGTTCGTCGTCATTTTCCTAGAAGAATTCTTAACCATTTGTCAAAATTTCATAGTCATCGTTGTGCATGAGGGAGTCATAGTTTGTAATCCAAAAACAGATTCAAAATCGGAGTTCGAATGCCCGAATACGGCTGAAGAACGTGAGAGGTGCGCGGGAGAAGCTTCACTACAAGAAAACACCCCTTTTATTGACAGTTTTTAACTGTCAAGGAAGAGTTTTTTGACAGTTTTAAAAACTGTCAAGGAAGCTTGTGTCAAGAAAAGTCTTGACAGTTTTAATTAATATTTACTTAAAAAGTGTCAACATTAATTTATTAATTTAAATAATAGTTTTTATATTTTACAAACCACCTGACCTCAGCCACCGGACTGCCGCCTGACCACTGCCGGACCACCATGCCGCCGCCGGACCGGACCTCCGCCGGAACCACCTGACTGCCGCCGCCGAACAGGACCACCAGCCTACCACCAATTAATAACGAAAATTAATTGGCATTGCTAAGGCTTGAACCTGAGATCTCAAACCATTAGTTGCAAGCCTTTACCACTTAACCACAACGTTTGATATGTTAGCAATTGAACAATATTTATATATAACCTATATAAGTTGTTAGAAATAATAATATAAAAAAAACCTTATTAGATAAATTTAAATTTATTCAACTAATCAAAATTTTAATTTCAACGACAAATATATATTAAAAAATATTTATTGAAACTTTTAATAAAATTATATTTTTAAAAACATATATAGTCGAGTTATTGGTCAATGCTCTATGGTCAAGTTTGGTTACATGGTGTAATGGTAATCAGAATGAGAATGAGAATGAGAAAGGAAAGGAAAGGAAAGGAAAGGAAAATTAAGCTTTTAGTTTGGTTGGAACTTTAGAATTAGACTCTAAATCAGTATTATTTTGTTTAGTTAACAACGGAATGTAATGGAGTTAACTGTATTTTGATCAAAATACCCCTAATTATAAAACATTCATAATAACATGATATATTTTGGATAATAATAATAAAATATAAACGTATATAATATATATATATATAATACATATTTATATATATATAAATATAATTATATATATAATATTATAATGATAATACATGTATTATATTATAAAAAATATATAATAATATATTTATATAATATAAAACTATAATATATAATAATATAATATATATATAATATAATATAATATAATATATTATATTATATAATATAATATATTATATTATAATATATGTAATAATATATATATTATGTTATATAATATAATGTAATATATATATATATATATATTATATAATATATGTAATAATATATAATATATAATATATAATATATATAATAGTATAATATATAATATAATATATTGTACATATATATAAAATATATATTTATATATCATTAATATAATATATAATAATAATATATTATTTTTTAAAAGGAGAGTATTTTTGGAATGGAATTGGGGCATATAAGGGTATTTCTGGAATATAAATTTTAGTTTGGAATATAACTAAAGTGTCCATAGTTAACTTCCGTTAACTCTAACCGTTGACCATAATTTTAACCAACAATTTTACCTATTTTATTATTTAAATTAATAATAAAAAACCAAAACAGAAAAAACAAAGAAAACAAAATCAATTATATATTATGTTATATATATATTATATATTTATTAAATAATATATTATATTAAATAATATATATTACATATTTATTAAATAATATATATTTATAATATTTATATAATATATAATATATAATATATAATATATATATAGGAAATCGCATCTAATAATATAATAATATATATTATATATATTATATTGTATTATATATTTTAAAACATTCATAACATATAATTTTTTTTTATCTGTAATAATTTTTTAAAACTTTTAATTCCTATTTTCAACACCAAACAAAATCCCGATATGGATTTATTTTACAGTCAGATATCGGTTTTTGGGCAAACCGATATTGGATAAGTAAAATTTTAAATTTAATAAATTTACTTTTAAAACATTCAAAAAAAATAATTTAAAAATTGTTTATTTATTTTGCACCCTCTTTGTTCATACCAAGTGACACGTTAACAATGCAATTAGCCATATAAATTAGTAATCTGAGTCTTACATTTGTTCATTAAATTGCAAGATGCATGCTAAGAAATATCTCCCCTATAATGAGAGTTGTATTCCAAATCATGCTTATTACAATTGATGTCACAAGTCTGCTATATGTCATGTTTTGTTAGATGGAATAGAATGGAAAGAATGCCATTCCATTCGTTTGGTTTGTTAAAATGCAATGGAATAGTGATTTGACCATTTTGGTTGAATGGGCATTCCATCCGAAAACCAATGGAATGCCCTTCCATTCCGAACTAAATTTTGTATTCCATAAATACCCTCATATGCCTCAACACCATTCCAAAAATAATAATATATTATTATATAATATATTAATGATATATAAATATATTATATATATGTGTGTGTGTATTATATATTATATTATTATATATAATATATATAATATTATTATATATTATATTATTATAATATATAAACATATAAAATATAAAATATAATAATATAATATATTATATTATATAATATATATAATATTAATATATTAATATACATGTATTAGATTAGATTATATTATATATATAATATATATTATAATATAATATAATATGTATTATATATAATATATATATGTATTATATATTATATATTAATATATTAAATAATATATAATATATATTTATATTTTATATTATTTAATATATTAATAATATATATATATATATAATGTTAGTTATTTGTTGACAGTTAAAAACTGTCATCAAATAACTGTCATTAAAACTCTATTTTCTTGTAGTGCTTGGTGGCCAAAGGCCAAGGCATGGGCATCCACGTGTGGAGGCCATGTGCCACACGGCCCAACCAGCCCTCTGGTCCCGTGTGGCACACGCGCCCCACACATGGGCATGGCTGGTCTGGCCTATTTTGTTGGACAAAAATGCTCCTCTTCCTTCTCCTTCAAATGACTTCTCTTCCCTCCATTTTCAAATAACTTGAACATTATCAAATCTGAAATTCTACAGAAATGTTCTTGATTTTGATTTACTTACTTTGATCATAACTTCTTCATACGAACTCGAAATCGAGTGATTCAAAAGCCAAAATTGTTGGTCTCGACGAGAGCTACAAACCCCAAGCATTTTCAGAGCCATTTGACTTGGTCATTTTTCACAATACTCTGTTTTCAGTCCGAGGTCTATTGGTTGTATGTGAAACTTCTTCTCTTGCAATTTCATTTGATCATCTCTATGATTATTTCCATTTGATTGTTGAAATATGTTGAGAAGCATGTTAGATCATATGCTAGGGTTGTATGATTGATTAGTTAATTGAGTTCAGCTTTGTGATTTCTATTAGACATATTTTTGCTAGACTTGAGTTTGATTGAAATTGATTCTAGAAATTGATTTTATATTGTGCTTCATGTTATCTTCTAGATTCAATTTCTTGATATGAGAACTAAGGTTTTTGTGACATATATTGAATATTCTAATCTTGTTCTTATTGCTTTGACATACTTTGATTTCTAGATAGATTTGTGATTGTGTGTTGATAGTATATTCTAGATTATCATTAAGCATGTTCATAGAGTGTGTTTGATCTGCTTACTCTCTTTGTGTGTGCTTGCATCATTTGCATCACCTAGATCATTGCCTTGTAATAGGTTGAAGTCTCTTATCAAGGTGAGTGAAGCCTTTGATTTGAGCAAGAATACTTGGCTAGGAAAGGTTTCCGAATAGCCAAGCAAGAAGCCTTAGTTAGAATCAAGGTGATTCGGATAACTAAGCAAGAAGTCTTAGCAATGAGTTTAATACTCTGGATGGTTGAGCTAGGATAGCTTAACTAGGATCTCTTGATCTAGATTGCTAAGCAAAGAAATCTTCCTAGAGGTTTTTTTTTTTAGTCTTAGATAGGAAGTTGCTCTCTAGAGGTGTGGGATACATTTTGGATAGAGAGTAGGCTAGGTAATTCACTAGGCCTTTGAGAGGTGATTGAGATTTGATAGCTTGAAGTGGATGTCATAGTGTTGATAGCTTTGCGTGTGTAAGTTCTTTTTATATAGTGGATTTGCTTTGCCGATTTTTGTGGATTCAACCCATGAATGTTTCCTCTTTGAGGTTTTACCACGTAAAAACATTGTGTCTCATTTTCGCTTTATATTTCCTTATCTTCCATATGTTCACTTGTATTGGTTCTTTTGTATATTGATGCTTACATGAATTGATTCATATTATACAATTGCTATATCATTTCAAGTATTCATTTCATTCTTATATTCGCATTTTTGAATATCGGAAGAATTTGTGACTATACCTATTCACCGCCCCTCTAGGTATAAAACACTATTGCTTTAAACGGAATTTCAATTGGTATCAAAGCGGGTGTCTAGACGTACTTAGATAGATCCTTTATTTGTAGTGTTTTTGCTTTATTTGTGATAGGCATGATTAAGGAAGTGTGTTCCTATGTAACTTCTTTTGTTAAACATATTGACTTGTATGAGAAAAAGATTAATGATCTAACTCTTGAAAATGAATGCTTATCCAAAGTCAATATGTCTCTCAATAAGAAGTTGGAAAATCATGGTCTATGCTCAAAAGATTTTAATGATCTTGAAAACAAGATTCTAAGTCTTGAAATGAATTTGAAAGATAGCAATCATAGACTTAGAATCTTGAAGCAAGAAATTGAGCAAATGGATAATTCTCTTGTTAGTGCTAAAAGGCTAGAAAACATGCTTAAAGCCAAACTTAGTGAGCACTTGACTCAAGAGAAAAAGTATGAACAATGGCTTAATAAATCAAGAGAAGATGTTAGGAAAAGTGATGACATCTTAGAAAAATATGCCATTAAAAATAGGATGCTTAATGATAGACTTAATGAGGCCAATAAGATGATTCACGAGATGTCATCTAGTTCAAACAAGGTTGAATCCCTCATTAAAAGTGGTAAGCATCCATGTGACAAAAGAGGTTTGGGTTATATCAATGAGAAGGAGACTCCTTCATCTAACAAATCTATTTTTTTCAAAGCAAGTGTTGAATCAAGTGTAGGTACTCTCTCTCAAGGTAAAGCAATGAAAGCTACCAGAGGTGCCTCTACATCAACAAGGAAGTTCAATGAAAGAACTCAACAAGACCAAATTCAAAAAGCATCAACCTCAAATGGAAGAGGTGAAGCATTAAGGGTCACTCTTCAAAGAGGTAAAATTGTGAGAAGACCAAATGCTTTGAAAGCAAATGCAAATGGTAAATTTCTCAAATTCATACCTATTTGTCATCATTGTAATATGGTAGGACATATTCGACCTAGGTGTTTTAAATACATTCGGAAATGCGAATTTGATAATGCTTTTCATGATATTTCTTTGAATGGTCCTAGGCAATCATCCATGTATGGATTTAGAACTAGACCTAGGAAGACCTTGGAAAAGCATGTTGAGAAGAAACTTGTTGATGACTTGCTTGCTAAATCTTGTGTTGTTCCTCACTCTACTATGCATAATAAAGTTGATAATGCTTAGTTTGATAATTTTGAGAATGTGACTAATGAGGTCAAGGTGCATGTTAAAAAATCTAACATTGAGTCAAAGCATGAAAAAGCTAAGAGTGAGAAACATGTTGTGAAGAGTGTGTGGGTTAGAAAAGACACACCTAAATGTATAATTGCATAATATGCTCTAAAAGCCAAATCCAAGCATGATGTGAAAAATGTTCCTAGTCATTCTTCTAAACATGTTTCTAATGATAACTCTTTGAATGTTGTGCATGATATTGATAATCGTGTGAAGAAGAATGTCAAGAAGATTTGGTTGAAAAAGGTTGTTTCACATGATCATATTCATAGTCCTAATGACTTATCTTCTAGATATGATATTGCCTTGAGAAATAATTGTGATGATTTATGTGTTTGTACACCCAAGAACAAATGGGTCAATTATGATAACTCTAGTGATGAAAAGAGCTTAAGTGATGAGTCTTCAAGTAAAGAAGAGCTAGTGAGCAACTTTGTTGGCTTCATAGCTTCTTACTCGTCTCTAGATGATGTTAGTCAAGATTCACTGGACAACGAGGTTGATACAAATCATCAAGTGTGCTTAAGTGAGGTAGATGAGAAGAATGATTTGGTCAAGATATAAGTGGATGAGTGTATTTCAACAACTCGGAGGATCTTGGGTAAAAAGAATGCTATTGCCAAGAAACTTAGAGAAGTTGAAGGGATTGTTCTTGAAAGGGATAAGATCATTTCTAGTTTGACTCTAGGAGTCTCAAGTGACGCGGTAGTTGAGGAGAAGCTCATAGAAGCATCACCTCCTACAAGTGAGGTCATAGTTGAAAAGAAAGCTCCTAAGAAGAGGCGTTCAAAGACCAAGAACAAATTGAAGAACAAGGTACTCCTTGAAACTTCCACTTGTACCTCTCCCATCCTGGAAGGTAAAATCTCTTTGTTTATTCCCATATGTCATTTTTGCAATACCGTAGGTCATATTAAGCCCAAATGCTATAAATTCATTGAATATTGCAACATGGAAAATGCATATAGGAATAGAGATGAAAATGTATAATTTTACCATTATGCGTGTGCGTGTCTTTTAAAAACGTGACAAGAGGGTTTGTGAAAGGGTTGTTAATCCGTTATTATCAAATTTTCGGATTAGTCAATATTACAAATATAACCCAATTCACAAAACAATAATCAAGTGTAATAAGGTGCGGAAATATAAACGACACTTGATTTTTACGTGGAAACCCTCAACAAGGAAAAACCACGGGCTATTATAGTGCGCCACACTCGAACCTCGAATCCACTAATTGTGAAAATAGATTACAACCTAATCCCAGAAGTAATCACACATCTACCTAATCCCGGTATAAGTGGACCTAGTTCAATTGCTTGTGATTTACGCAACCTAATCCCGGAAGCTACACAAGTCTTACAATCTCAAAGAAGAGATAACAAGCCTAAGTGAATATATGAATACTCAAAATGCAATAAGAGCAAGGCAACCCTATATGCTTATCTAGGATGATGATATTATCAATGAAATCAATCCTAGATATCAAAAGCCAAATGACATATCATAAAGCTTAGCTAATCAAGATTAAGCAAACCTAGATAGCTATCACAATACAACACTCAATCATATTCATCACAAACAATCTCTATCTTGTATCTAGCATGTGAACATAAAGCATACAAGTAAGTAAAGAGATTTCTTGACAAGTAAGAAACTAAACATATATGAAGTTAGTCAAAATCTTACCAAGCAAGTTGTGACGATGCAAAGCTATGCAAGAATGATCCTAGATGAACTTGATGAATCAAATGAAAAGCTTTGAGTGTTTAAAGGTGAGTTCTTGATGATTTTTCTCTCAAGTGTTTCTCTTTTGCTTTAGGGTTCTTAGGAGTCAAGGAACTAAATCAGAGAAAAGAGAAAGCATGATATTTATATGCATCAAGAAACAGGGCATGTAAAAAGACAAGAATGCCCCTGGAAAGCTCAAACGACGGTTTTCATTCTGCGGTCAGGGCCGCAGAATGTGACCGCAGAATTGAGCCAGAGAAAGAAACCGACCTAAAATATCTAATTCGGCGGTTTCATTCGGCTGCCAGGCCGCCGATAATGACCGCATAATTCATCCCGAGAACAGGGGAGAAAACGGCGGTTTCATTCAGCGGTTTCGAAACCGCCGAGTAAACCGCAGAACACAACCCGAGAATAATAAATGCATCTGGTGTGAAACGACGGTTTCATTCGGCGGCCAGGGTCGCCGATTAAACTGCCAATTCACCAATAGTGGTGAATCCAAGGAGAAAGCCAATGCAATCACCAAGAGCGGTCTTCGCGCAAAACCAAGCACAAGATGGTGCAAGCGCGGACGTTTCCGAACATATTCGGGAAACGAATTACACGTCACAAACAAACACACAATAAGATATAATCAAACAAAGTGCAAGTGTGTAAAGTGACATGTGAAGAGAATGCACACATATAACATATGCAAAGTGAGTGTGTGCAACTAAATCTCTTCAATGAAAAACAAAGCACGAGAGATATACCTTTGGCGTGCTTGTCACCTTGAGGCCTTGAGGGCATTAAGCTTGATCCTTAAACACCTAAAACTACCCTTACAAGTCAAACCCCAACATGTGGTTTGTCTACGAAATAAGCCAATCAAAATGAGAATCCTTACAATCTCCCCCTTTGGCTATTTCGTGACAAAACCACCTCTCACATTGATCCTCACAACAAAATATAAACTACGGGATATCAAAGATAATCTATATTACAAAGAGATAAAACAAAATAAACATCTTCAAGTCTCCAATCTCTTGTAGAATTATCAACCCTTCAATACAAAAAAAAATTACACTTTCCAAGGCAAGTGTATGTGAGATGATCAAGTGAAAATAACCAAGCATTTGCATTTAAGTAAATTAAGCTCAATGCAATGTATGAAAATGCAATGCTCCCCCTCAAAGGGTTACTCCCCCTCAAACCATTAACTCCCCATATGCACATATGCTACTCCAAATAGCAACTCCCCTTACCACATCCTACTCCCCCTTTTTGTCATGATATAGGCAAAGGAGTAGTCCCCAACTGGGTCACTCATAGCAAAGAGAGATAGTAGCATACAAGATAATGCATAATTAAATAAGCCACTTTATGCACTCAATTAATTGGAGAGAATCAAGGAGATTTATTTTATTGAAAATGTGTGAAATAAACATGCTTTGCAAACAAGACATGTTGCATTCAAGTCCAAAATACAATGGTATTTGGCAAAGCAAATGACAAAGGTTTCCAATATGAATTCAAACCAATTTTACCATTTGTCATGAGAGAAGCAAGGATATAGAGAATATATTGATTTCAATTTTTAACAACAACTATATCCAACTTTATAAGCGAAACATGGCATGTGCGACTTTGCACCCTATTTGATATTTCCGGGTATGAAACCCGTATGATTGTAGCCATGTTCAACAAATAAAGAAAGAGAGACATTTGGATAGAAACATCCTTTGAATGGATACAAGACCCTTTTTCATTTTTAGTCTCACTAGCTTTTTCACACAATGTTTTGCATTTAAGAACTTGCAATCATCAATTCATGCTATTTCAACATAGCATGTCATTTGAATTTCATGCTTTTCATATGGCATTTAGCATGTTATAAATAATCATCATGTCATGGAAATAACTATAGGTCATTCACATCATACTTCCTATGTAGATTTCCTAGTCCAAAAATGCATGTTTGAACATAAATATGACATGGATTGAAAACAAAGCAAGGTTCACACTTATTAAGATAAAAGCATAAATACATATGTCCAACCAAGCTTACTTCAAGCAATTAAAAGAGAAGCACAAGATATTTCAAATATTTTGCATGCATCAAATATACAAGAAGCTTTCTTTTCTTGAGTTCCCCATATAGGGTCAAATACAAAAACTCATCACTCCACAAGACATATCCCAATAGATCTACTAAGAGTTTTAAAACGAGTAGCATCTAGAGGTTTTGTAAACAAGTCGGCTAGTTGATCACTTGTACCTACATGCTCAAGTACAATGCATTTGTTTTCAACTAGTTCTCTAATGAAATGATGACGGATGTCAATATGCTTAGTTCTAGAGTGTTGAACCGGATTCTTGGAAATATTTATGGCACTCATATTATCACAAAAGAGAGTGAGTGTACCTTGGTTGAATCCGTAGTCTACTAGCATTTGCTTCATCCATAGGAGTTGTGTGCATCCACTCCCCGCGGCTATGTATTCGGCCTCCGCCATGGACAAGGAAATTGAGTTTTGTTTCTTGCAAAACCAAGAAACAAGATTGTTTCCAAGGAAAAAGCAACCGCCCGATGTGCTTTTCCTATCATCACAATTTCCCGCCCAATCCGCATCACTAAAGCCTACAAGACTAGCATTAGTGTCAAATGAGTACCAAATCCCATAGTTAGAAGTCCCATTCACATATCGAATGATTCTCTTGACGGAAGAGAGATGGGACTCCTTGGGATCGGATTGGTACCTTGCACACACACCCACACTAAAGGATATATCGGGCCTACTTGCGGTCAAATAAAGCAAGCTTCCTATCATACCCCTATATAGTGTTTGTTCTACACTTTTACCACTAGCATCTTTGCTTAGCTTCAAAGTGGTGCTCATGGGTGTGTCACAATGCTTGGTTTTTTTAAGACCAAACTTCTTCACTAGGTTTTTGGCATATTTGGCTTGTGTTATGAAGATCCCATCACTTAATTGCCTAATTTGCAAACCTAGGAAGTAACTAAGCTCACCAACAAGACTCATCTCAAATTCATGAGACATGACATCAACAAATTGTTGGACTTTGATGTTGTTGGTGGAGCCAAACACTATATCATCAACATATATTTGAGCTATAAAAAGCTCATCATTGTCTTTCTTGATGAATAGTGTCTTGTCAACACTACCTCTTGTGTAGTCATTGTTGACAAGGAATTGAGTGAGGCACTCATACCAAGCCCTCGGTGCTTGTTTCAACCCATAAAGAGCCTTCTTGAGGCGATAGACATGGTTGGGGTGGTGTGCATCCACAAACCCCTTGGGTTGTTCAACAAACACTTCCTCTTGCAAGAAGCCATTGAGGAAGGCACTCTTAACGTCCATTTGGTGCAATTTGAACTTGTGCACACAAGAGATGGACAAGAGAAGCCTAATGGACTCTAGGCGGGCAACGGGAGCAAAAGTCTCCTCAAAGTCGATACCCTCAATTTGAGAGTACCCTTGTGCAACAAGTCTTGCCTTGTTACGCACTATGTTGCCATCCTCATCGGATTTGTTCCTATATATCCACTTTGTGCCTATGACATTAGTTGTCTTAGGCCTAGGAACTAGAGTCCAAACCTCATTCCTTTCGAATTGGTTTAGCTCTTCTTGCATGGCAAGAACCCAAAACTCATCATTGAGAGCTTCATCAATCTTTTTGGGTTCAATTTGAGAGGTGTAGCAAGTAAAGCTAATAAGATTAGCTAATTGCCTTCTAGTCCTAACACCCTCATTCACATCTCCAATAACATCCTCTTTGTTATGGAGTTTTCTAACCCATGGAGCGGGTTTATTAGAGTCCAATATAGGAACTCTATCAATAGGTTGTGTGTCATTATCAACAACATTAGACTTCCCCACATTAGGAGTCACAACAACCTTCTCCAAAGGAGAATCACCACTAAAAATAACCTCCTCCTCATGTTTACTAGACTTGAGCCTTTCATCATCAAATACAACATTAGATGATTCCATAACACTTAGAGTTTTCTTATTGAAAACTCTATAGGCTCTACTATTTAAGGCGTAGCCAATAAAGATACCCTCATCACTCTTGGCATCAAATTTGCCAAGCTGATCTCGGTCATTTAAAATGTAGCATTTGCTTCCAAATGTGTGGAAGTAGCTAACATTTGGCCTTTTGCCTTTCCATAGCTCATAAGAGGTATTTCTAGTACCGGGCCTTAGGAAAACTCTATTTCCTATATAGCAAGCCGTGTTAACGGCTTCGGCCCATAGATTCCTAGGCACGTTGTTGCTAAGCAACATCACACGGGCCATCTCTTGAAGGACCCTATTTTTCCTCTCAACAACTTCATTTTGTTGAGGTGTCCTAGGAGCCGAAAACTCATGGGAGATACCTATACTATCACAATAGGTTTCAAATGAAGAATTCTCAAATTCCCTCCCATGATCACTTCTAATCCGTTTTATGCTTTTAATGTTAGAATTCATTTCATTTTGAAGTTTAGTACAAAGCATTTTAAACTTATCAAAAGTTTCGGATTTTTCTCTAAGAAAATATGTCCATGTGAACCTAGAGAAATCATCTACATATACAAAAATGTATCTCTTTCCACCCAAACTCTCGGTTTGCATAGGACCCATAAGATCCATGTGGAGAAGCTCTAGGGGCTCCTTGGTGGAGAGATACTTGCCCTTTTTGTGCATGCCTTTAGTTTGTTTTCCTTGTTGACAAGGTCCACAAATACCATTGGCTTTCTTCCCAAGCTTAGGGAGGCCACGCACATATTCAAACTTTCCAAGGGTCCGTAGATCCCGAAAGTTCATGTGGCCAAGTCTTTCATGCCACAACTCAATTTGCTTATCCTTGGACACATTGTTTGAGACTATTCTAGCTTCAAGACAATAGCAATTGTCGCTAGATCTCATACCTTTCAATAAGGTTTGTCCATCGGGCTTTAGGATAGAGCAATTATCTTTGCTAAACAAGACGGAATATCCTTCATCACTAAGATGAGAAATGCTAATCAAATTGGCTTTCAAGCCATCAACAAGTAAAACATTGGATAAGGAGGGCAATCCGGGAACGGAGATGGTTCCTTTCCCTATGACATTCTTTTTGGATCCATCACCAAAGGTGACATTTCCTCCTTCCTCCATAACAAGAGTCTCGAAGAAACTCTTGTTTCCCGTCATGTGCCTAGAGCACCGACTATCAAGATACCGAAGATTAGAAGAATTTGCCTTTAAGGCAATTTGAGCAACATGGCAAACATTTTCATTCTTTCTAATCCATTTAAGAACAACATTTTCTTTCTTAATGGTCTTTGGTACATGGGCTCTAGATGTCCTAGGATCATGCAAATTAATCATATCATTCCTAGGAACATGCATCTTGGCTCTAGTCTTTCTCTTCTCAATCATGCTTCTAGTTCTACACATTTTAATATATCGAAAGCAATTTGGTCTTATGTGACCATTAAAACCACAAAAGTGACAAATTGGAATGAATTGAGGAATCATACCTTGTCTTTGAGCTTGCATGGAAGTCTTCCTATGTCTTTGTGGTTGAGAGGGTTCAATCCATCTTCTTTGTTGAACCGGTCTATCTTGCTTCCAATATTGGATTTGCATGATTGGCTTCTTCCCTTTTTGAGCCAATTGATGAGGAAGGTTGGCTTGAGGTTGTCTCCTTGGTGCCACCTTCACTTGTGCACTTTTTGAGCTTTGTCCTAGATCTATTTTCTTCCTAGGAGTGTGCACCGGTGAGGCTTCTATGTTGCCCAAGCCCTTAACAAACACGGTCTTCTTAGAGGAGGAGGTCTCTTGACAATCTTCAAACCCAAAACCTCTCTTGTCACATGGACTCTTTCCAACACCAAGCATGTGATCTAATTTTTTGGTGCTAGAGTCCATCCTAGTAAGTGACTTCTTAGCTTCAACAAGCTCCCTCTTCAAACCTTCTTCATTCCTCATAGATAAAGCTAACTCCTCACTTAGCTTATCTTCTCTCTTCTTAAGTCTTTCCACTTCTTCACTTAAGTGGTCATTGTGAGATGAAAGCTCAAGATTTTCTTCTCTCAACATCTTGATCTTCTTAGTGGTTTTCATCTCTAAGCTTCTAAACTCCTTAAGATATTCAACTAACACTTCTTTCTCCACATATCCATTTGTGGAGTTAGAATCAGAGTCATCTTCACTAGAGTCACCTTCCCTTTGACTCTCTTCCTCTTTTTCACTACCACTTTTGCTCTTGTGAGAGGAGGCAAAAGCTAGGAAGTTAGCCATGATGTCTTCATCATCCGAAGACTCATCTTCTTCATTGGAGTCATCACTACTTCCACTCCAAGTGGCGGCCATCACTTTTCCCTTCTTTTTTTCCTTGTGATTTGCACAATCGGGAGCAAAGTGACCAATTCCACCACACTCAAAACAACGGACCCCTTTCCTTTCGGTCCTCTCTTGCCTTGGTTCAAACTTCTTGAAGGGACCCTTTTTCTTGTCTTGGCCTCTAAAACCAAATCCCTTCTTTCCAAACTTCATGACCTTATTGAATCTTTTCACAAATAAGGCCATGTCTTCATCCAAGTCATTCTTCATCTCCTTTTCATCCTTTGATGCTTTCAAAGCAATTCCCTTTTGCTTCTTAGGAGGAGTAGAGCTAGGAGCCTTCCTAGACTCGTAGGCGAGAAGTCTTCCAATGACCTCGCTCGGCTTCATATCCTTATAATCACTATTTTCTTCTAAAGCCGTCACCTTAGACTCGAATCTATTGGGAAGAGATCTCATAATCTTCTGCTTGATTCTTCTATCCGAATACGGGTCTCCTAGTTGATGACTTTGATTCACAATGTCCATCAACTTCACTAGGAAGTCATTGAAGTGCTCATGCTCTTCCATCCTAATGGTCTCAAAACTAGTTTGGAGGACTTGTAGTTTTGAATCCTTTACCACTTCGGTTCCTTCATGAGCCGTCTCTAGGATTTCCCATGCCTCTTTGGCAATCCTAGTAATTTGAACCAACTTGTATTGGTTCTCATCCATGGCACATAGGATGGCATGCATTGCCTTCCTATTCCACTTAGAAGTCTCAAACTCTCCATTAGTCCATTGAGCCTTAGGCTTGAGAACTTCTTCACCACCACCCGTGGGAGTCATCATAGGAGGAGCATATCCGTCTTCAATCGCCATCCATGCCCTATCATGGATTTGGCATAAGTACGCCTCCATCTTCCCCTTCCATGAGGAGTAGTTATCGCCGGTGAGTAGTGGAGGACGCGTGCTAGAAGCACCCTCGTTGCCACCATTTCCATTCATTTTCTATATGAATGAAATGAGATGAATGCAAAATGTATGAATGAAACAAAGATCACACAAAATGCAAAACACACCAAAATGAGCAAGGATCACCTAAGTATGTCTAGGAACCCGCTCTGATACCAATTGAAAATGTATAATTTTACCATTATGCGCGTGCGTGTCTTTTAAAAACGTGACAAGAGGATTTGTGAAAGGGTTGTTAATCCGTTATTATCAAATTTTCGGATTAGTCAATATTACAAATATAACCCAATTCACAAAACAATAATCAAGTGTAATAAGGTGCGGAAATATAAACGACACTTGATTTATACGTGGAAACCCTCAACAGGGAAAAACCACGGGCTATTATAGTGCGCCACACTCGAACCTCGAATCCACTAATTGTGAAAATAGATTACAACCTAATCCCAGAAGTAATCACACATCTACCTAATCCCGGTATAAGTGGACCTAGTTCAATTGCTTGTGATTTACGCAACCTAATCCCGGAAGCTACACAAGTCTTACAATCTCAAAGAAGAGATAACAAGCCTAAGTGAATATATGAATACTCAAAATGCAATAAGAGTAAGGCAACCCTATATGCTTATCTAGGATGATGATATTATCAATGAAATCAATCCTAGATATCAAATGCCAAATGACATATCATAAAGCTTAGCTAATCAAGATTAAGCAAACCTAGATAGCTATCACAATACAACACTCAATCATATTCATCACAAACAATCTCTATCTTGTATCTAGCATGTGAACATAAAGCATACAAGTAAGTAAAGAGATTTCTTGACAAGTAAGAAACTAAACATATATGAAGTTAGTCAAAATCTTACCAAGCAAGTTGTGACGATGCAAAGCTATGCAAGAATGATCCTAGATGAACTTGATGAATCAAATGAAAAGCTTTGAGTGTTTAAAGGTGAGTTCTTGATGATTTTTCTCTCAAGTGTTTCTCTTTTGCTTTAGGGTTCTTAGGAGTCAAGGAACTAAATCAGAGAAAAGAGAAAGCATGATATTTATATGCATCAAGAAACAGGGCATGTAAAAAGACAAGAATGCCCCTGGAAAGCTCAAACGACGGTTTTCATTCTGCGGTCAGGGCCGCAGAATGTGACCGCAGAATTGAGCCAGAGAAAGAAACCGACCTAAAATATCTAATTCGGCGGTTTCATTCGGCGGCCAGGCCACCGATAATGACCACAGAATTCATCCTGAGAACAGGGGAGAAAATGGCGGTTTCATTCGGCGGTTTCGAAACCGTCGAGTAAACCGCAGAACACAACCCGAGAATAATAAATGCATCAGGTGTGAAACGGCGGTTTCATATCGGCGGCCAGACCGCCAATATAACCGCAGAATCAGACCAGAGACCTCTGGTCCAAAACGGCGGTTTCATTCGGTGGCCAGGGCCGCCGATTAAACCGCCGATTCACCAATAGTGGTGAATCCAAGGAGAAAGCCAATGCAATCACCAAGAGCGGTCTTCGCGCAAAACCAAGCACAAGATCGTGCAAGCGCGGACGTTTTCGAACATATTCGGGAAACGAATTATACGTCACAAACAAACACACAATAAGATATAATCAAACAAAGTGCAAGTGTGTAAAGTGACATGTGAAGAGAATGCACACATATAACATATGCAAAGTGAGTGTGTGCAACTAAATCTCTTCAATGAAAAACAAAGCACGAGAGATATACCTTTGGCGTGCTTGTCACCTTGAGGCCTTGAGGGCATTAAGCTTGATCCTTAAACACCTAAAACTACCCTTACAAGTCAAACCCCAACATGTGGTTTGTCTACGAAATAAGCCAATCAAAATGAGAATCCTTACAATAGAGATTTCTCTTAAATTTAAGCATGCTAAAGCTTTTGAATATAGAAAGCATTGTAATAACACAAAACATGTTAAGAATTTCTGGAATGTGAAGAATATAAACTTTGTTAATATTGACAATGCACATGGTACTAGCAATGTTGGAAAGAAGAGTATCATTGATATTCTTGAGAATCAAGAGATGGAAGAACTTAATTCTAGTTTCAACATTGTTGTCAATAAGAATCTTGATGATGTTTGTGTTAATTCACCCAAGACAAAGTTTGTCAAGGGTGAGTGCTCTTACCAATAGTGTAAGTTGCACATGTGAGTTAGCTTTGAGAATAATGTCTTGTTGTTAAGAAACTTAGCTTGTGTTGCTTTGTATCTATACAACTTGACATGAACTTGGCTATCTCACATTCTTTGATATGATTGTCAAAATTTGTTGATTAACTTTTGAGAAGTTGCATATCATGATATCTATATGGTGATAATTCTTGTTAAGGCTTTTGGAGAAAGTCATTTTTGTTTGTTTGAGTAGAAATGCTTAGCTTTTAGTCTATTGGAATCGACACACCTATAAGTTGTAGTCACGAGTACATACAAGCCGAGAGGACTCATAAAAAGGGTGAAGACATTGCATTTGATGAAAATAGCTTGCGAAGGTATATCTAATATCACATTGCTTGCTTATCTATATTTCATCTATCAACTCCTTGTTTTATCACTTCATGAAGCATGTCATACTTGAGAACTAATATAATGTTTATATGGTCATCATTGACATTTGCTAGTCTAAGATCTTTTGATAAAAATTGTTCACAATTGATCTTATCATGATGTGTGTTATTATATGTATGATTGTGGTCGGAAGTGGTTGAACACAATTACTTTGGATGAAACAAATCCGTAAGGATTATGAGATAGAACAAGGAAAAATGACACTTTATTGTGATAACTTAAGTGCCATTAACATCTCTAAAAATCCGGTTCAACACTCACGCAGAAAGCACATTGATATTAGGCATCATTTCATTAGAGATCTTGTTGAACAATCGATTGTAACTCTAGAGCATATGCCTGCTAAAAATCAACTTGCGGACTTGTTCACCAAGCCCTTGGACAAAGAGAGGTTTAAAACTCTTAGAATGTCTATTGACATGATTTGTGTTGATTAATGTGCTTGTGTGAATGTGGGTGGCTTGAAAAGCAAAACTTTATTTGTATATCAATATCTTTGAGAGCTACTCACTTGAGAAGTAATGATCTTAAGCTAATAACTCTTATTGTTTCTAGATCATGCACTTGAGCTTGAAAATCTTATTTTTGAAAAGTGCACAAATGCTTCTCTTATATGTTTTAGTTTTGAGTATATGTGGTTGAATATGTGTAGATAATGGATGCATTTAGAAGCCTATTGCTTAGTACATGATAAATGACCTATGATATGTATCCATTTTGCTTCGGCACTACATAGTATTCAACAAGCATTCTCTTGGAAAGGGCTACACACATTGGTTGTGAAGCCGCCCAATGTTGGAAAGGGCTACGCATTTGTGTTGAGTGAAAGCCGCCAAGAGGTGTATATGTTTTTGTTAGAAAAATCAAAGAAGAGTTGAAAAGAATCATTTAAAAAAAATATCTTTGATTCTAAGCCTAAAAGAAATAAAAAAAAACAAAAAACAAAAGGCTTAATGGTGTATAGTTGAGAATTGTGAAAAGCTCGGGTTGACAAACAGAAACGAGAAAACGAGCCACATGCACACACACGCTCACATGTTGATAACTATTCTTTTAAAGTGAAAATACGGATGAATATCAGTTTGACTTATTTTTGGAAACGCTTTAGTTGGATAAGTGTGGAAATTGTTTGCATGTTGATATCACAATTACTCCTTCTATATATGTGAGAAGCATTCACACACACACATATTTTGCTTATGTGCTTAATTCATTAGCAATGTGAGAATATTTTTGAGAGATTAATGAAAATCTATGATTCTTTCTTGGACTTTGAAAAGTGACGAAATATTTTCTCTTATTGCTTGAATGTGTGAATGTGTGAATGTGTGAGTCCCTTGTGAACAAATCTTCTTGGTGATAATATGTGGAGCATAGTTAAGGGGGAGCTTTAGTTTATTCAACTACGCTTGCTATACGATTTGTTTGCTTTATATCTCGTTCTTTATCACTTGTGCCCTTTGTCTATTCCTTGACAAAAAGGGGGAGAAATTGTATACCTCACCTTGTTTAATATGGGGGAATCCATGTTTGACATAGGAGAGATTTGTATACCTCCTTTGTGCTTATTGGAGACTTAAGGGGGAGAATTCTTATTCTAAGGGGGTGAAAAGAATTCTTTCCTTATTTGTGTTAAGGTGTTTAAGGGAGAGCTTTAAATGTGATTTATTCACTTGAGATAATGTATTGTTTGTTAGAGATAAGGGAAGTTTTATTTCGCTTATGTGATAATTTCTCACCATTCTTCTTTGGAAGAAGTTTTCTTGTTGGTTGTTTCTTTTCTCATAGGTACTTTGAAGTTCAAAGAAGGGACTCTTGAAGACTCAAGAAGACTTGAAGATCTTTTAGTCTAGGGATCTCTTTGTAATGTGAGGATGAGAGAATGCTATCAACATTGAGTCTATTGGAGTGATCAATGTATGGTGAAGATGAGGTTTTGTTATGGAATAGCCAAAGGGGGAGATTGTTAGATCCTTTATTTATATTGGCTTGATTCCATTGCAAAACTCTCTATATTTATATTAGTAGTTGCTTAAATGTTTATTGGAAGAAAGGAGCCTCAAAGGTGAAGAAGCAATATCTTGTACAAATATCGTCTTCAAGGGGAACATCGCTTACTTGGATGCTAAGGTATTAAGATTCTTCTTCCTCTTGCAAGGCGTTAGCGCACACACACACAATTCATACATGTGTGTCCCTGCATCATTGTTCAAACATTTGGTATAACACTTTCAAACACATTTAGCATGCACATGCATTTTTCTTATTGTTGACAATCTTGTAGAATTGCATGTTTTCTCACTATCGCTTAGATATGGCATGTTTGTGTTGCATAGTGTTTATTTGTTTGTGTTTCTTATGTTTTGGACTTGAACATGATCTTAATTGATTCCTTATTGAGTCCCGGTCATTTCGGTTACTCATTTGTTTAATTTCGAGTCCAAACGATGTAGCTACGCTACTTTTCGTTCTCATTCGTTGAGTTGTGTTCGTCGTCATTTTCCTAGATGAATTCTCAACCATTTGTCAAACTTTCATAGTTTTTGTTATGCATGAGAGAGTCATGGTTCGTAATCCGAAAACAGATTCGAAATCGGAGTTCGAATGCCCGAATACGGCTGAAGAACGTGAGAGGTACGCGGGAGAAGCTTGGTGGCCAAAGGCCAAGGCATGGGCATCCACGTGTGGAGGCCGTGTGCCACACGGCCCAACCAGCCCTCTGGTGCTGTGTGGCACACACGCCCCACACGTGGGCATGGCTGGTCTGGCCTATTTTTTTGGACAAAAATGCCCCTCTTCCTTCTCCTTCAAGTGACTTCTCTTCCCTCTATTTTCAAATAACTTGAACATTATCAAATCTGAAATTCTGCAGAAATGTTCATGATTTTGATTTACTTACTTTGATCATAACTTCTTCATACGAACTCGAAATCGAATGATTCAAAAGCCAAAATTGTTGGTCTCGATGAGAGCTACAAACCCCAAGTATTTTCAGAGCCATTTAACTTCATCATTTTTCACAATACTCTGTTTTCAGTCCGAGGTCTATTGGTTGTATGTGAAACTTCTTCTCTTGCAATTTCATTTGATCATCTCTATGATTCTTTCCATTTGATTGTTGAAATATGCTGAGAAGTATGTTAGATCATATGCTAGGGTTGTATGATTGGTTAGTTAATTGAGTTTAGCTTTGTGATTTCTATTAGACATATTTTTGCTAGACTTGAGTTTGATTGAAATTGATTCTAGAAATTGATTTTATATTGTGCTTCATGTTATCTTCTAGATTCAATTTCTTGATATAAGAACTAAGGTTTTTGTGACATATATTGAATATTCTAATCTTGTTCTTATTGCTTTGACATGCTTTGATTTCTAGATAGATTTGTGATTGTGTGTTGATATTATATTCTAGATTATCATTAAGCATATTCATAGAGTGTGTTTGATCTACTTACTCTATTTGTGTGTGCTTGCATCATTTGCATCACCTAGATCATTGCCTTGTAATAGGTTGAAGTCTCTTGTCAAGGTGAGTGAAGCCTTTGATTTGAGCAAGAAGACTTGGTTAGGAAAGGTTTCCGGATAGCCAAGCAAGAAGCCTTAGTTAGAATCAATGTGATTCGGATAACTAAGCAAGAAGTCTTAGCAAGGAGTTTAATACTCCGGATGGTTGAGCTAGGATAGCTGATGAGGTCGTTTGTGTACTCAACAAAATAGTAATAATATAGATTTTGGTTAATTCTTGAAAACTCTTTTAAGCCACTTAATCCTTTTAAAATGTGATTTGATAGCAAAATAGTAAGCAAGTTCGTTCCACGGGGAATGGAGTGTTAATTAGATAAATTGACTAATCTTATAGCAATAAAGTAAATCATAATGTTTGATAGATGTGTGGTTTCTAAAACCACAAATGCTAACTAGTCAAATGAAAATACACAAAATATGTTATGAAAAATAGAATACTCAACACCTTGATAAGAATTGTGATAAAATCAATTAATGAGATAGCTAGGGAATAGATCGATTAACAATTGAATGTGGGTAAGCTAACTAGCTTCATTAATGTACCAATCTCATTATGTTAACCACTTAGAGGCTTAGATTAGTGGGGTTGGTATACCCACCACTAATCTATCCTATCCAATGGGTTCTTAATCACACAAGGATTGTCAATCCACATATGAATATATAACAAATTACTCCACTCAAGATAGCAATCAACAAGTGATATACAAGTCAATTATAATGAATGGAATCTAATTAATTTGAATGAATAGAACACATAAGAGATTCATTACAAGCTAAGCTAAACCCACAACCAATTGATCCTCAAATCTATCCCCTAGATTAGGGGTTTAGTTACACATATTTGCAATAAATGAAAAGAAGTAAATGATAAGGAAATAACCCTTGGGTCACCTTCTTTAAGCTTGATCCTTCTTCTCCTCTATGCTCCTAGATGCAAGGAATGGAGGTTGAGGAAATGTCTTGGAATGTGGGTGTTTTGGTGGAAAGTTACTAAGGATTTTGGTGGAGAAATGGTGGGATGAGGAATGATGTAGTGAAGTAATCAAGGTTTTGTGTTGAGGGTTGGATGGATTAGATGAGTTCAAGGAGAGAAATGGAGGATGAGGTATGGTGTGCCATGGATGCTTGAGCTAGATCTCAGATTTGTTCACTGTGTTTTCTTCTCTGATTTTGCGATCCTTTTGAAGATGGAGGGACGATCTATTTATATGAACTCTTAGACATGTACTGATAACTGCTTGATTCGTTGAGGTGGAGCCTTGGTCGTTATTTGGTCGCTATGGTGACCCTGGTGCGTAAAACGGTTAGAAGAGAAGGTCGCCATGAAAACCATCTTTCTCGCTGTTTGGCAAGTGGCGACCATGAGTATTTTGTGTAGAGGTCGCCATTTGCACCTCTAGGTCGCCATGGCAACCATAAGTGGCGACCCTGCAAAAGTGAGGAGGTCGCCACTTGCAACATCAAGGTCGCCATGGCGACCCTAAGTGGCGACCATGCTTTGACTGCACTAGGTCGCCATTTGCAAGGGAGGTCGCCATGGCGACCTCACCTGGTTGATTTGTGGACTTTCTATCGCCATGGCGCTCAAGTGGCGCCCAAGTGGCGACCTTCTGATGTCTTTGGAGAATCCTTTGTTGCCATGATGCTCATGTAGCGACCTTTTATGTCCAAGTGGCGAAAATGCCCTGTTCCTTCCCATTTGTGAGATATTTTCGCAGAAGTCCTCCACCTTCATCTCAATTGCTTCTGAAACCTAATAAAACATGAAACACTCAATTTAACAACATTAAACACGGGGAAATGCCCGAGAATCAAGCAAAAAGAATCGGAAATGAGGGCCAAAATCATACCAATTTTGGCTTGATCAATAGCTTAACTAGGATCTCTAGATTACTAAGCAAAGAAATCTTCCTAGAGGTTTTTTTTTTTATAGTCTTGGATAGGAAGTTGCTCTCTAGAGGTGTGGGATACATCTTGGATAGAGAGTAGGCTAGGTAATTCACTAGGCCTTTGAGAGGTGATTAGGATTTGATAGCTTGAAGTGGATGTCATAGTGTTGATAGTTTTGAGTGTTTAAGTTCTTTTCATATAGTGGATTTGCTTTGCCGGTGGTTGTGGATTTAACCCGTGGATGTTTCCTCTTTGAGGTTTTACCACGTAAAAACATTGTGTCTCATTTTCGCTTTATATTTCCTTATCTTCCATATTTTCACTTGTATTGGTTCTTTTGTATATTGATGCTTACATGAATTGATTCATATTATACAATTGCTATATCATTTCAAGTATTCATTTCATTCTTATATTCCGCATTTTTGAATATCGGAAGAATTTGGGACTATACCTATTCACCCCCACCCCCCCTCTAGGTATAAAACACTATTGTTTTAAAGGGAATTTCAATTAGGAATTGATTAATTGGCATAGATAACTGCTTAAAATTGTTATCAACTATTGAATTGGATTATTACACTTGATACTTTATTTTCCTAGCATCTCCATTCCTTTATCACCTAGCCCATTTCAACATTCTTGCATGACCCTTGCATGAGTTGTAGTTAGTTAATTCAGTTAGTGATAATTTAGTTAAAATGTGGTTGTTTACTCTTAGTAGTTTAGTGAGTTGTTAATTTTAATTAGTGACTTCTAGTGTTAATTGTAGTTGAATGTAGTGTTATTTAGTTGTATTTTAATTAATGCAATTTTAGTTTAATTTTAGTGAATTAGTTGGTTAGTTAATTTAGTTAGAATTAATTTAATTGTCTTTGTAGTAGTTAGTTTGCCTTCAACCATCCTTGATTTACTTTTCTTACAGGTAATTAGTGTAAATATATTGTATATATTCTAAGACCTAGAATTGACTTAAGTGTAACACACCTCCTCGTGGGAACGATATCCTTGCTTGTGACCACTATACTAGTCGAACGACTTGTACACTTGCGAAAGGTGAATACACTTGCACGCTTCATATATATATATATTCATTGTGTAGTATCACCTGAAGAGTGTTAATTAGCCAAACAGATTGGGAAGACAATGGAGGTATATGTAGATGACATGCTAACCAAGAGCAGGAAGTCCAGTGACCATGTTCGTGACTTACGGGAAACCTTCGACGTGCTACGAAGATTCAAGATGAGACTAAACCTGACTAAATGTGTGTTTGAAGTACCCTCTATGAAATTCTTGGGTTTCCATGTACACCAAAAGGGGTATAGAAGCAAACATAGAAAAAATCTCCACGATAAAAGCAATTGGTTGTTATGATAGAGAAAGTTGGGTGAAGGCTATAATGGAAGCTATGGAATCTCTTAAAAAGAACTCCGTTTGGGAGTTGGTTCCTAAACCTAAAGACTGAAAGATTGTTGGTTGTAAATAGGTATTTAGGAAGAAAGAAGGCATACATAAGAATGAAGCATTGAAGTTCAAAGCACAGTTGGTTGCTAAAGGGTACTCACTAAAGGAAGGCGTTAATTAAAATGAGATTTTCTCACAGATAGTGAAGCGCACATCTATTCCGGTATTGTTTGCTTTGGTAGCTCAATATGACATGGAGTTGGAACAACTTGATGTGAAGACGGTGTAGGGAAAAATACCATTAAAGTACACGCAGCGGAAGCGAGACTAAAAAAAAATTAGTTTTGGGTAGCTTTTAAAATTTTTCCAATTATGAACCTTAAACCCTTTTGATTAATCAAACATATATATATATATAAGAAAGTAATAAAAGAATTTAATACCTCTTGTCGCGTGATCCGATTGACTTGCGTCGATGGTAATCCGCAAGATCTTCAATCCTAGCACGAACGTGGATCACCTAGGAGCGTGGTCTCCCTTTCTTTGAATTGCAAACCTGTGATGGGATTAAACAAATTTTTCTCTTGTTCGTTAGTCACAAAAACAATCTAAAAGAACCTAAGATTATTCCGGTCACTTTTGAGTTCTCAATCTAATGATCGAAACTCGCGTGAACCTAGATCGATTTCGTATTCACAAGCTTATTGATGAATAAGCAACTAGAATACAATCAAAGAATAATCTTTGTTCCTTTTGTTCTTAGTAGAATAATAGATTTCTTGCTATGAGTTTAGAAGAAGAAGAAAATTCTGCACATTAGCCTTAGAAGAAGAGGTGGCCGAATTCTATATTTAATCTTATATAGGTGGCCAAAATTTCTTCTTTCTTTTTGCCCTAGGGTGGCCGAATTCTCCAACAAAAATAATTAGGGTTGCCGCAATTATTACTCCTAAAATATTGGAGATTTAGTTGCACCCTAATTCCTATTTTGTTTAAGATTTCCAAACCCTAATCAAACTCAATAATCTTTTATTCCTTATTTGACTAAAATAAAAAGACTTCCTATTTGATTAAATAAATAAAATTAATTATTTATTTCCTTGTCAAACAAGTCTTTCTATTTAATTATACTACTACCAATAGTATACAAATAGGAATCATATTTCCTATTTAGAAAAGATTTGTTACTTTAATTAAACAATTAATTAAACAATTAATTAATTCTTATTTAATTAAATAATGAAACAAAATAATATTTAATGCCATGATAGCATATTGCCGCCCCACATAAGGTTATTGGGCCAAATATTATTTTCTTATTTCATTTAATCCTTTGGACTTTAAATAAAAAGCCCACATGTGAACTAGACCCATTCTTACTAAAAGAAACAAGCCCACATGTCATTCATTAATATATAAATATAATTGTGCAGCCCATTACCTAAATAATGTGCAAATTATATTCTTAATATATTAAATTGCAATTCTAGATGGACCCTAAATTGGTCCGGTAGAATATATCAAGTGATCCATGCAAGTCCGTGTGGATTGGGGATCTTGGCGGGCTATCTAAATTTAAGCTCCAATAGACATAACCTAATCACAATCAACAAATGATTCACTTAGGTCCGATCCATTAATTTTAGCTCATTCCACTAAAGAGCTAAAATTGAACTCTTAAATAAAGACAGAAAAGGAAGATGCTTCCTCATTCATACCCTAGACAATCATATTGGAGATAGTGTATCCTCGTGATTAATATCAGTAATCGCCAAGAGTTCATAGACCGCCTATAACTCTCCAAGTTACCATATTTACTCATATGACCACATTTTGAACTTGGATATTTTGACTTGTCCAGAAGCCATGTTTTCAATAGACACTATTGAAAACTCAACGTTGAGATTTAATATCCAATTACCTCAAAACATCCATATGATGATATTATACTCTCATTTAATAAATGGAGCCACGATGTCCATATCTATAAATGAAGTCCTCTATCGATTAACAAATGAATATCACCAAACTATCGAGGATAGACTATGCGATATAATCGTACTCATTGATAGCTCAAATGATATCACCTGCAACCATAAGTCCATCATTTATCTCAGGATTAAGATAGACTCTCCGATTGTCCTGATAATGAAATTACTTTTATCTACTGACGGTTATAGATAAAGTATTTCATTGTGATCCTGTTCAATGCACCCAGTGCACTAGATCCTTTTGCTCGAAGACACTCCGATGATTTTAGACTCATCATATCTCATTTGATCCCACTCAAATGCTAGCAAAAGAATTCTACAACTTTAACAAGATAAAGGTGCCCAACCTTTAACTTAAGTTGTGAACGATATTCAAGACTAACTAAAGAATTGTGTCTACCACATACATATCCAGATGTATGAACAATTCTTCTTTTCTCATAGTCTTTAGACCTTATGATTATTTACTTTAACAATTATTAAACCATAAATGCTATAAGATTTGTTTAAACCAGAAATCACTTTATTAATATGAATAAGATTGTTAATTACACTATTACACTCTTGCTATTGAGCATAATCCTAACAGACGGCATTTCTTCATGGGGATTTGGAAGTGGTCATTTATATGCCTTAACTAGAAGGGTTAAAGGAAGTGAGAAATGAGAACCTTGTTTGTAGATTAAAAAAGTAACTCTCTGGATTCAAGCAATCTCCAAGACAATGGTACAAGCGCTTTGATTCCTACATGTTGAAGATTGGCTACAAGAAAAGTGAGTATGATTGTTGTGTTTATTCTCATGTATTTGATGATGGTATAATTATCTTGTTGATGTTGTATGTGGATGATATGTTTGTAGCATGTCGGGATATGTCAAATATTAATGAACTCAAAAGGCTTTTGGGTAGAGAATTTGACATGAAGGATCTTGGTGTTGTTAAAAAGATCCTAGGGATGGAGATAAAAAAAAGATTGGAAAGCAGGAAAGTTGTGGTTATTAAAAGAGATATATTCACAAGGTGCTTGAAAAGTTTAGCATGCTTGATGCTAAAGCCGTATCTACTCCACTTACTTCACACTTAGTCTTGAGTGCAAAGCACTGTCCTTCCACGGATGCCGAGATAGAAAAGATGGTGAATGTTTCATATACAAATAGGGTTGGTTGTTTGATGTATGCCATGGTATGTACAAGACCCAATATCTCCTAAGCGGTTAGTGTGGTTGCCAAATACATGGCAAATCTGGGCAAAGAGCATTGGAATGCCATTAAATGGATTTTGCAGTATTTGACAGGTACTAAGGAGTTGGGTATTATGTTTGAAAGACAACATGGTGAAACTAATATTGTTGCGTTTGTTGATTTCGACTATGCGGGTGACTTAGACAAGAGGAGGTCTACAACGGGTATGTATTTACATGTGTGGATGGACTAATTAGTTGGAGGTCTATGCTCTAACCTACTAGTGCCTTATTTACTACAGAAGCGGAACAAATGGCAATCACGGAAGCATCAAAGGAAGCAATTTGGTTAAGGGGTTTGGTGAATGATATGGGATTGAAGCAAAATTCGGTATTGCTTAGGTGTGATAGTCAAAGTGCGATTGCTCTAACGAAGAATCAAGTGTTCCATGCGAGAATGAAGCACATTGACATCCAATTCCATAGAATACAAGATTGGATTGCCTTGGGTGAAGTCTCCATTGAGAAGGTTCACACAGATGAGAATGCATACAATATGCTTACCAAGCTGGTTACAAAAGATAAGTTTGAGCATTGCTTAAGCTTGCTAAACCTTGCTAAACCTTTTCTCTTGTTGAGTTGAGGTAGGCACTGATTGAATCAAAATTGGTATGATTTTGGCCCTCATTCCCGTCTCTTTATGTTTGATTCTCAAGCATTTCCCCATGTTTAATGTCGTTAATCGAGTATTTAGGTTTATTTAAGCCACAAGGGCGTTTGTGAAGAAGAAGAGGAATTTGATGCAAAATGTGCACAAAGTAAAGAAATAGGGCATTATTGCCCTTTAAAGGTGTCGCCTTTGGCACACGACGACAGAAGGCAAATTGTAAAAAAGATTGTTGCTGTGGTATTTTCGTTGTAAGTTCCTTAAGTTTGATTGACTTATTTCGGTGACAAACCACAATTGGGGTTTGACATTTAAGGGTAGCTTAGGCATTGATGATCAAGCTCAAAAGCCATCGCAAGACCTCAAGATGATAAGCACTCCAAAGGTATATCTCTTGTGCTTAGTTTTCATTGGAGAGATGAGTTGCACACACATACTTATCATTCTTGCATATGTATTCATTACACTTGTGCACATTCTCTTCACTTTTCACACATGCACATTGTGCATAAACTGGGAAAACATGGCATTGTCACCCTTTGGTGGTGTCGCCTTGAGCACATGGCAACAGAATGCATGAAGCACTGAGGAAAATGTTGTCGCTGTATCATTGTTATGGCGACAGAGAGATTAATTCCAAAAAATAAATCAGGTATGGCGTCGCCGTGAAGTGTTGCTCCAAGAACAAAGGGTGATAGAGAAGATTAAATGGCGTCGCCGTGAAGTGTCGCTACGAGATCAAAGGGCGAAAACTGTTTTGTCAAAAATGATGTTGCATCATTTTAGTCACCTATATATATACGTTGTGCTTAGGTCTAGGAAGAGAGTTTAAAATCAGTTTTCTTACTTAGAACATTTTTCAAGAAAGAAAAAATTCAAGAACTCACCTTTGATCACTCAAAACCATTTTTATATGCATCAAACTTCATCTAGCATCATCTGGCTTATCTAGGATACTTTCTGTTGGGAAAAATTGTACCCGTAGCGGAAGCGAGACTAAAAAAATAGTTTGAGTAGCTTTTAAATTTTTTCCAATTTTATGAACCTTAAACCCTTTTGATTAATTAAAGATATAAAAATAAACAAAAGATTAATACCTCTTGTCGCGTGATCCGATTGACTTGCGTCGATGGTAATCCGTAAGATCTTCAATCCTAGCACGAACGTGGATCACCTAGGAGCGTGGTCTCCCTTTCTTTGAATTGCAAACCTGTGATTGGATTAAACAAACTTTTCTTGATTCGTTAGTCCCAAAAACAATCTAAAGGAACCTAAGATTATTCCGGTCACTTTTGAGTTCTCAATCTTATGATCGAAACTCGCGTGAACCTTAATCGATATAGTATATACAAGCTTATTAATGAACAAGCAAACAATATACCATCAAAGAATAATCTATGTTCCTTTTTTTTTTAGTAGAATAATAGATCTCTAACTATGAGTTGAGAAGAAGAAGAAGAAGAAATAAAATTTCTGCACATAAACCCTAGGCTGGCCGAAAATCATCAATAGCCTTATATGTGGCAAATTTTCTTTTTCTCTTTCTTAACTAGGGTGGCCGAATTCTTTTACCAAAACCAATTAGGGTTGCCGCAATTATTACTCCTAAAATATTGGAGATTTAGTTGCACCCTAATTCCTATTTTGTTTAAGATTTCCAAACCCTAATCAAACTCATAAATCTTTTATTCCTTATTTGACTAAAATAAAAGACTTCTTATTTGATTTAATAAATAAAATTAATTATTTATTTCCTTGTCAAACAAGTCTTTTAATTTAAGTATACTACTACCAATAGTATACCAATAGGAATCATATTTCTTATTCAGAAAAGATTTGTTTCTTAATTAAACAATTAATTAATAAATTAATTAATTCTTATTTAATTAAACAATGAAAACAAAATAATATTTAAGGCTTTTAAATCACCTTGCCGCCCCACATGTATATATTGGGCCAAATATTATTTTTCTTATTTCATTAAATCCATAGGACTTTAAATAAAAAGCCCACATGCGAACTAGACCCATTCTTACTAAAAGAAACAAGCCCACATGTCATCCATTAATATATAAATATAATTTAGCAGCCCATTACATAAATAATGTGTAAATTATATTCTTAATATATTAAATGCAATTCTAGATGGACCCTAAATTGGTCCGGTAGAATATATCAAGTGATCCATGCAAGTCCGTGTGGATTGGGGATCTTGGCGGGCTATCTAAATTTAAGCTCCAATAGACATAACCTAATCACAATCAACAAATGATTCACTTAGGTCCGATCCATTAATTTTAGCTCATTCCACTAAAGAGCTAAAATTGAACTCTTAAATAAAGACAGAAAAGGAAGATGCTTCCTCATTCATACCCTAGACAATTATATTGGAGATAGTGTATCCTCGTGATTAATATCAGTAATCGCCAAGAGTTCATAGACCGCCTATAACTCTCTAAGTTACCATTTTTACTCATATGACCACGTTTTGAACTTGGATATTTTGACTTGTCCAGAAGCCATGTTTTCAATAGACACTATTGAAAACTCAACGTTGAGATTTAATATCCAATTACCTCAAAACATCCATATGATGATATTATACTCTCATTTAATAAATGGAGCCACGATGTCCATATCTATAAATGAAGTCCTCTATCGATTAACAAATGAATATCACCAAACTATCGAGGATAGACTATGCGATATAATCGTACTCATTGATAGCTCAAATGATATCACCTGCAACCATAAGTCCATCATTTATCTCAGGATTAAGATAGACTCTCCGATTGTCCTGATAATGAAATTACTTTTATCTATTGACGGTTATAGATAAAGTATTTCATTTTGATCCAGTTCAATGCACCCAGTGCACTAGACTCTTTTGCTCGAAGACACTCCGATGATTTTAGACTCATCATATCTCATTTGATCCCACTCAAATGCTAGCAAAAGAATTCTACAACTTTAACAAGATAAAGGTGCCCAACCTTTAACTTAAGTTGTGAACAATATACAAGACTAACTAAAGAATTGTGTCTACCACATACATATCCAAATGTATGAACAATTCTTCTTTTCTCATAGTCTTTAGACCTTATGATTATTTACTTTAACAATTATAATATTCAACTATAAATGCTATAATATTTGTTTAAACCAGAAATCACTTTATTAATATGAAACAGATTGTTAAATACAATATTACACTCTTGCTATTGAGCATAATCCTAACATTTTCTTACATGGGTTTTACTCAACACAATGCCTTGGTAAGTTTTTCACTAATTTCATCTAATCTTAGTGTTTTACTTAACAAGAAATCTCTTTAATTACTTATATGTTCTTAGATCATATTCTATTATACAAGATAGAGATTATTGTGTTGTTTTGATTGAGTGTTGTATTGTTATAGCTATACCTAAGATTTCTTAATCTATGTTAGCTATGCTTTATGCCATGATATATAGCAATTGATATCTAGGATTGTTTTAATTGTCATCTTTTAAATCATAGATAAGCATTTAGTGTAACCTAGCATTAATAGCATATTTGGATATCTTTGCATATTCACATTGGTTGTTTAATCTCCTCATTGTGAAGTAAGTCTTGTGGCTAATGTTGCTTAGGCTACAAGCAAATTGATCTAGGTTCATTTTTAAAGGCCTGCGGGTAGTAGTAGTGGGTTAGTGACCGTGTAGGGTTTGACGTGGTCAACCTAGGTTGTGGACACCATTACAATTAGTGGATTTGAGGATCGTGTGTGGCGCATATAACAGCTTGTGGTTTTTCCTTGTTGAAGGTTTCTATATAAAAATCAAGTGTCATTTAAATTCTGCACTTTACACTTGATTTATTGTTTTGACTAGATTGGGGTTATTTTCATAAAATTGACTAATCATGAAAATTTGGTAATAACCGAATTAAAATCTATTCACCCCCCTCTAGATAGTTTTATAGAACAAGTAATATTTGTTTCAGTCGTGGTGGCGACAAAGAGGCAAAAGAGATAATTGAATCTTAAAAATCAATCAGGTGTGGCGCCGTGGTGAGATGTTGCCCTTTGACCACATTGCGACAGAGAGGATTAAAACAAGGAAATCCATCAGGTGTGGCATCGCTGTGTAGTGTCACCATGAGACCAAATTGGCGACCACCCTTTTTTCTCATATCTCATTATCGCCTTTCCAGTGTCGCTGTTGTGGCCATCGTGAAAAAGATCAAAATCGACGTGACAATCGAATTGAAGAATCTGTAACCGTCTGTTGTGGTGGTGTTGCCACAACAACAACATACTGTGACACCCTACTACATTAGCATTTCTGGCAGTTATCAATACAAGTCCGAGAGCCACTATTTATACTCTTCTCTTCCAAGTTGAATGGGGATCCAAACATGTTTTCAAGCACAAAATAACTAAGTTTGAAACCAAGCATTCTCTTCCATTTTTCCCACACTCAACTTCCTTCATCCCTAATCTTGAACTACCTTTTCCACCCAAAAACTCAACATTAAATCTTGATTATTTCACCCTACCATCCCTCTCTTCCCATTTTCTACATCCCAATACCTTTGTCACTCACGATTAGACACTCACCTATCTAGACACATCCTCATCTACCACTCTTTGCACTAGGTGCATCTAAGGAAAGGAAGGAGCAAGCATTGAAGAAGGAGGCCCAAGGATGATTTCCTTATCTATTACTTTCTTTCTATTTGATTGTAACTATGTGTAACTAAACCCCTAATATAGGGGATAGATGTGAGGAACATGTGGATTTGGGTATTTGCTTAAGCTACTGTATTTGAATCTCTATTTATGTTATATTCACTTGATAACTAGATCATATTCATTATATGATTTGCATTGTATATCACTAGTAGATCATACTCTTATGTGGGATAAATTGTTATGAAATCAATCTTGGATTGACACCCTTGATTGATTAGGAACATAGTGAATAGGATAGATTATTGGAGGGTATATCAACCACAATAATCTAAACCTTGATTTGTAACCAACCAATCCCACCTTAACCCCCTTTCCTTAATCGGTTAGGCATTTTGTTGGGAAGATGTTTAGGGTTAATAGTGATGACCTAAACACATCTAAGAATACAAATGGTTAACATATAAGAGATTGGTCCATTAAAGTGGCTTGAAAAGCATTGCTCACAACTCTATCAATTCCCTAGCATCTATCTTAATTGTTTACATCCATTACTATTATCAAGATTGTTGAGCATTCTATTTGTCCTATCACATTTTGTTACTTTTACTTTACTTGCATGTTTGGTGGTTTATCAAACCACACAACTATAAGATCCTTGATCTTTGTTGGCTTGATTCCATTGTAAAACTCTTTTTATTTGTAATGGTTAGTTACTTAGGTGGTTCTTGGTGAAAAGAAGCTTCAAAGAAGAAAAGCAACTTCTCATGCAAATATCATCTTCAAGAGGAAAAGTGCGTACATGGATGCTAAGGTATAAAGATACTTCTTCCTCTTGCAAGGCGTAAGCGCGCACACACACACACAATTCATACATTATGTCCCTACATCGTTGTTCAAACATTTGGTATAATACATTCACACTCATTTAAGTATGAATATGCATTATTTTCATATTGACAAACATTGTAAAATTGCATGTTTTATGACTATCGCTTGGATAGGGCATGCTTGTGTGATATTGTGTTTATTTGTTTGTATTTCTTGTATTTTGGACTTGAACATGATCTCATATGATTCCTTATTGAGTCCCGATCATTTCGGTTACTCATTCATTAGGTTTAGAGTCCAAACGATGTAGCTACGCTACTTTGTGTTCTCATTCGTTGAGTTGTCTTCGTCGTCGTTTTTTGAGATGAATTCTTAACATTTTATCAAAGTTTTATAGTCATCATTGTGCGTGAGGGAGTCACGATTTGTAATCCGAAGACGAATTCGAAATTAGAGTTCGGAGGCTCGGATACGGTCAAAGAACATGAGAGATACGTGAGAGAAGCTTGCTCGGTCAAAGGCCAAGCAAAAGAGGCCACGTGTAGCACACGGCCAGACTGCCCCTCTGCCCACGTGTCCCACACGCACCCCACACGTGGTGCTTAGGCGGCATGTCTTGATTGGCTACCCATTTTCCCTTTTTTTTTTAAAAAAAAAAAAAAATTCTCTTCATTCCCTCCCATTCATTTTAAGAAGAAAAATTGAAAAAGATAGAGTGCAGAATTTTCTTCATGATTTTTGATTTCTTGTTTTGATCATAACTCTCTTAGTTCAACTCAATATCGAGTGATTCAAAAGCCAAAAATATATTGGTCTTGAAGAGAGCTACAAACCACAAGCATTTTCAGAGTCATTTGAGTTCGTGATTTTTCACAACATGCAGATTTCAGTCCGAGTCTCAACTTTTGTATGTGAAACTTCTTCTTCTCACTTTCTCTTTGATCATCTCTTTAATCTTTCTAATTGATAGATGAAATGTGTTAATAATGATGTTATTTCATACTCTAGGGTTGTTTGATCAATTGTTAATTGAGTTTTAGCTTTGTGATTTCTCTTAAACATATTTTAGCTAAACTTGATTGATCTTGAAATTGATTCTAGAAATATTATATATGATGTGCCTCATGATATTTTCTAGGTTTAATTTCATAATCTAAGAACTAAGATTTTGTGTGATATATTGAATATTCTAAATCTTATTCTTGTTGATTCACATGCTTTGATTTCTAGGTACATTTGTGATTGTTTGTTGAAAGCATATCCTAGAATATCTCTAAGCATGGTCATATAGCTTGATTGATCATCTTGCTTTATTTGTTTGTGATTTGCATCATTTGCATCACTCAGATCATTGCCTTGTGAAAGGTTGGAGTCTCTTGTCAAAGTGAGTGAGGCTTTGATTTGAGCAAGAAGTCTTGGCTAGGAAAGTTTTCCGGATAGCCAAGAAAAAGTCTTAGCTAGGAGTGTGGTACTCTAGATGGTTTAGCTAGGAAAGCTTGACTTGGATCTTGGTGATCTAGATAGCTAAGCAAGGAAATCTTCTTAGAGGCTTGATAGTCTTGGATAGGGAGTTACTTCCTAGAGGTGTAGGACACACCTTGGATAGGGAGTAGGCTAGGTGATTCACTTGGCCTTGAATGTAGATTAGGAGTTGATAGCTAAGGGTGGATATCATTTGCTGATAGCCTTGAGTGTATAAGTCCTTTTCATATAGTGAATTATTTTGCCGGTGGTTGTGGTATCAACCCATGAATGTTTTCTCTTTGGAGGTTTACCACATAGAAATCACTTATGTTGATTTTAATGCTTTTAGTTTCTTTTCTTGCTTTATATTGTATTGCTTATGACACTTGTTTAATTGAACTCATATCATCTTGTTTAAGCAATTCTTTTGTAAAGCTCTCTAAGTGTGTGTATATTGGTTGTGTGGAAAAGAAGTTCGAGAATTTGGGCATACACCTATTCACCCCCTAGGTATATTTTACACTATAAGTGGTTAAGGGAATTTCAACAACTATCCATTTATTATGATTTTTTTTTTTTTTTTTTTTTTTTTGCATTATAGATTAGTCAATCAATCTAATGTATTACTCTAATTCCCCGTGGAATGAATCTTTGCTTACCATTTACTAAGAATTTGCATCCTAAGAGGATTCCTAAGTGGTTAAAACATGGTTTTCAAATGATCACATAAAACATTGTTTTGAAGAGTACAAAACTACCTCATCAAGCACCTCACCACTCGAGGTGTGTGAAGACAAGAGATTTTCTTATTAAGGTGGAGGTGTTATAAACACGGCATTATCTAATGGTTTCAGAGGGTTGAAGTTTCTTTTCGAGAAGGTGAAGATTGTTGATGTTTGTCTCAAAGTAACATGTATTTGTATTTAGGGCATATTTGTAATTTGGGGTCTTATTGGGCTATTTTGTAATTAGCTAAAAGTCTCACTATATAAGTAAGTTGTTAGTTGAGCTTTTAGACAAAGTGTGTGCAAATGTGTAGAGACAATAAAGTTAGAGAGAAAAACCTAGAACATAGAGTGATTGTGAGGTTGAAGGATTGAGACCTAGAAGAAGAGAGAAGGCTTATGGGTTAGAGGTAATCTCTTGTACTTGTCATTCTCATTATTTAGTGAAATCGGTGCCTCCGTGGACGTAGCCAATTTTGGTGAACCACGCACTACAAGAATGCTAATGTCAAGAATTTATATTTATAATTAACTGTCATAAATATCATTCATATATATATATATATATATATTTTATATTTATACACCACCGCTACCCCCGCCTCCGTTTCTGCTACTGCAGCCCCCACTGTCTGGCCCAGGCCACTTATGATAATAATGATAATTAAGAATTGAACTTGAAATCTCAAGTCAAAAATTGTAAGTCTTTACCACTTGACTACAAGATTTGATTTGTTAATAATTGAACAATATTTATATATAACTTATATGAGTTCTTAGAAATATATATATATATATATAAACAATAAAAAAAAAACTTGTTAGATAAATTTAAATTTATTCAACTAATCAAAATTCTAATTTCTACGACAAATATATATTAAAAAATATTTATTGAAACTTTTAATAAAATTATATTTTTTAAAACATATATAGTCAAGTTATTGGTCTATACTCTATTGTCACGTTTGGTTACATGGTGAAATGATAATGGTAATGAGAATGAGAATGGAAAGGAAAGGAAAATTAAGTTTTTGTTTGGTTGAAACTTTAGAATTAGTCTCTAAATCAATATTATTTTGTTTGGTTAACAACGGAATGAAATGAAGTTAATTGTATTTTGATCAAAATACCCTTAATTATAAAACATTCATAATAACATGATATATTATGGATGATAATAATAAGATATAAAAGTATATATAATATAAATATATAATATATATTATTTATATATACAAATATAAATATATATATATATAATATATTATATATAATAATAATATAATATATATATATAATATAATATAATATAATATATTTATATAATATAAACATATAATATATATTATTTGATATATTAATAAATAATATATATAATAATATAATACATATAATAATATATATTATATAATATAATATATATAAATATAAATATATATTTATTAAATTCCATAATATATAATAATAATATATTTATATAATATATGTATTATATAATATATATTAACATAATATATGTAATAACATAAAATATATATAATAGTATAATATATATAATATATATATATAATATATGTAATGATATATAATATATAATAATATATATTTATATATTTATAAATCATTAATATAATATATAATAATAATATATTACTTTGGGAAAGGAGGGTATTTTTGGAATGGAGTTAGGGCATATGAGGGTATTTATAGAATATAAATTTTAGTTTGAAATTAAATGGGCATTCGATTGGTTTTTGGATGGAATGTCCATTCTACCAAAACAGTGGAATCGTTATGCCAATGGAATACCATTCCATTGCATTTTAACAAACAAAACAAATGAAATGACTTTCTTTCATTCCATTCCATCCAATCAAACATGGCCTATAGGAGACTCGTGATATCAATTATAATAAGCATGATTTGAAATACAACTTTCACTACATGGGAGATATTTCTCAACATGCATCTTGACTCAGATTACTAATTTATATGGGTAATTGAATTATTAACGTGTCTCCTAGTATGAAATAAGAGGGTGCAAAAATAAATAAACAATTTTTTTTTTATATATAAAAAAATTTGAATTATTTAAAAATAAATGATTTAAAAGTAAATTTATTAAATTTAAAATTTTACTTATCCAATAGTGGTTTGTCCAAAAACCGATATGTTATTGTAAAATAAATCCATATCGAGATTTTGTTTGGTGTTGAAAATAGAAAGTAAAAGTTTATAAAAATTATTAAAGATAAATAAAATTTTTGAAAATAGTTGACAATTTTACAAAACTGTCAACTATGTCAACTATTATAAGTTTACTGACAGTTTTGTAAAATTGTCATTAAAAAACTGTCAACTATTATTTCTTGACAGTTTTACAAAATTGTCAACAAATTTATAATAGTTGACAGTTTTGTAAAACTGTCAAGAAATATGGTTTTTCTTGTAGTGACGTAAAATTACTTGGGTAGTGTTGTGGTTTGATTGCTTTTAGTTGATTATGTTTCCTTACTGCTAGTATTACATTATTGTGCTTGTAAGTCTATTCAAACAAGGTTTTGGAAGAAGTTGGTGGTAGTTTTCGATTTTACCTACAAGATGTTTGACAAAATTACCAAATAAACTCAAGAGTGGTGTTGTCGCACCGCTTAAAATTTGTTCCTCATCATGTATGCAACCTCTACCATATCCTTTAAAAAACTTTGGTCAAATCCTTTAAAGGAATTGAACAACAACAAGGACAGATATTAGGTGATATGGAGAAGATTATGATAATAACTTAAAATCAACCTAATCATAATAATCATATACACATTTTATTTTTTGTTTTGAAAACCCCATTTTGTCTCTCTATGGTTCTTATTGGGCACTGGAAGGGGACAGGACAGCCAATACAATGAATCCATGACATTGACTTTAACCAATTAAAACTTAATACATTTAACTTAAGATACACATCATAATGATTATTGCATTTTTAGGCTTTATATATACTTGCCATTGCCACATCTCAAAGACAACATTTGAAAAATCCAGATTGAATTGAATCTAAAAGAATATCCGACACTCGTCTGAAATGGTTTAGCTAGTTTATCGAATAATTCCATTATCATAATACTTGGTATCAATTGAATCTATTAAGTTACCAATCATGTATATTTATGTATCTCTATTCAAATAAGAATTTGGTTGATTAGTAATATTGACATTGCAATTAACTAAAAGCAATTTGTTGCATTTAAGGGATAATTAGTTTAGATAAGGAGATTGATGGTGGTGAGTGCAGCGTTTGACAACTAAAAGAATGAAAAATGTCAAAATTAGAAAGGTATTAAGTTGAGATACAACTAAGTTCCAACACATCATCAATTGGATTAATAGATTTTGATGGATTCATCTTTCAAACAGAAACTCAATTTGAGGTGGATAGAGGATACTTAAAAAAAAAAGTATGGAGTCTATTTCGAAAGCTAGAAACCTTTGTTTATACTCAATAAAGTATTCGCCGTTGTCACATCGTTTTTTCTAAGCCTTCTCTAATCCAGGAAATTTCCGAACTGTTCTTTTTTAATGGGTGGAGGGAAGAGTGGATTGAATGGGAGGAATGATTGGATTTCTAGTTAGCCTGTTTTTAGGTCATGTTAACCAATCTATAATTGATTCTACGAATTATTAGGATTGACTGTTTCTCTTTTTTGTTTGTACACAACTAGGGCTATATATACTAGGGGAATGTACATGGATAAAATATGTTTTTGATTTCTAAAATTTCAATTCACTTTGAGAGCAAAATGGATATGGGATTGACTTTAAAAAGTTTTCTTGTGATTCTTGTGATGACATCTATTTGTGAGGTAACAATGGGGATAAAATTTCAATTTTCGAGAAAGAACACGATCGTTATCAAGAACAGTTTCTAGTCGAATGCGAAATCCTTGTACATTCATTGTAGGTCCAAGGACAATGATATTGGTGAACATTGGCTCACAGTAGGCCAGACAATAGCATGGTCCTTCCGCCAAAATGCATTTGCTTCAACCCTTTTTCATTGCTATGCTCAATGAGGAAACAAGATTAAACGTTTCAATGCATATGAGTTTGAAGGTACAACTAAGTACTGTTGTCAAGATAAAGGAAGAGTTACTTGGTTTCTCGGAGAAAATGGTCTTCGTGCAGTCGAATATTTTCCAAAGTATTCCGAAGAAAAAGAACTTAATAAATTTAATTGGGATTAATATGTTATTGATGAAATGTGTTTGGCTAAATTACTATTGTTGATTGGGCTATAAGTTATCAAAAACAGATATTTTCTTTAGTTAATTATTTGTTTATATTATTTAAACCTTTGAATTGTGTGAACTTTGTAATAAAATTATGTCTAATTTTCACTACTTTAACTATACAACTTACTGTATTGTAGCTCTACCCATGATGAAATATTTTATATTGTCAAATATTTGAAAGCAATAAAATATTATTATTATTATTATTATTATTATTATTATTACAATTATATAACTGTTTAATGTTACAATGCTAGTGATGAGACAAACCCTAATGGTGGTCATGGGTCATAGCCGATAGTGATTGGTGGTGAGACAGATCCATATAAGATTATCTCCACAACGAGATATAATCTTATGTTTGAGAGTTTTCTTGTAAGAACTTGTATATAACATGATCACGGTTGTTTAAAAGACTTGATGACACATTGACCCGAATCTATGAACATCTGTAATTTTTGAGATCATCAAGACAAGTTGTGATTTTTTTTCTTCAAATTATTATAATATTTTGGGATTGGGAATAGGGTATGACTCGAACTCTCAATTTCTTGAATATTGATGTAAGAGGCTTACTACCGAGTTAAACTCATCTTGTTAGGTTTGATGGTGTCATTTATATATAAATTTGTAATCTTTAAATAGTTTAATAGCAGAAGATAGTTGACACTTGACATATGCTGTTCACGTGCATCTCATAAGATTCAATAGCATTCATTTTATTTTTCTATCCAATGACAATTTTAATCAATCAGATTTGTTCAACGACAACAACTATAGTTTGACCAGAGCTGACCTCTTAAGTAAATCAAAAATAAATGTGTCAGGCGGGCTGCTGGTCGGGTTATACTCGCTCGTTTTGCAAACCGAACCGTGGTCCCCAATCTTAAAATTCGAAAGGGAAATTGATACAGCACTCAATATGTGACAAGATATGGCTGGTTTGATTTTAAACCTCTCACATCTAGTTATGTCATGAGGTTATGGGTTCGAGTCCTTCTTTTACCAAAAACCCCGAATTTACATAATATTTTTTTTAAAAAAACCAAAACTTAAAAACAACATATTAGATAGGGAAGAATGTAAAAACCAACGGATCCCACCTAACAACAATCAACAAACCTCAGTACGACACATTATTCTCAACTCCAACTCTCCAACTCCATGTTTCATATGTGAAGATAAAGTATGTATATCAATTCTTATTTTATCAGATGTTTATTATTCGAAAATGAAAAAATGAAACTTAATTATCCATTCGTAATTACATTGTTTACTAAAAGTTACAGGCACTAGCTATGTTTGGTAGGAGAGAGAGAGAGTATGAGGGATGGATGAAGTAAGAGGGAAAGAGAGTAGGAGTGATGGAAAGGATAATATCTATCCTTCATGTTATTTGGTATTGAAAAGAGTTTTTTAATTTTTTAATTTTTTAATTTTTATTTATTTTATTTATTTTTTATTTTTGTGAAAGAAAACTTCATTACTCAGCAAAAACAGAAACTACATCGTCTTTAATAAAGGTACAAAGCCAACTAGGAAAAAAGGAAGACTATAAAACAGAGTTATGAACATCAAAGCTATCAACAGATCTAAATCCAGATAATACCCATTTAGCAACCTCACGGGCTGCTTTGTTACAATTTCTGGGAGCAAACGGAACTTCAAAATTGCCATGGTTGCCCAAGAAATCTTTAATGTCCTGAACCACATTGTCAACTTCATTTATGGAAATAGAAAGTCCCCTGCAAAGATTTACTACATTAAGAGCATTAGACTCCACCAACACAGGACATCTGGAATCAGAATCTGTCAACTTCAAACCTTCAAGGATTGCCAACGCCTCAGCCATTTCAACATTCACACCTCCCCTAAATATTTTAGCAACGGCCCACAACAAGTTGCCTGAGTCATTTCTATCGACAATCCCCACGATACTGACACTTCTGGAAACATCCACAGTAGCATCAACATTCACTTTGCACCCTGACGCTAGAAGCCTCCAACAATGAACCTTAGGACTAGCCTTCACCATCGAAACATTAGCAACAGTATCCCCACTAAAGCCCTCAATGAAAGACTCAACTCTCAACCATAAATCAGAGTTAAAAGAAACCTCATTACCATGCATCCTGACATTTCTAGCTCTCCAAGCTAACCAAGCTGCCACAACAAATTGAATCTCCCATTTCGCACCAACTGACGAAAAAACCCAAATGAATCTGTCAAAAATATCCATTGCCTTGAAACTGCACAGGCTATGAAGAAAAGGGCAGCTTCCCAAAAGGATTTTGATAGTTTTATAGCCCCAAATTGCATGATCAGGAGTTTCAGATTCCCTCTTACACAAGTGACAGTGGGGAATCTAAAATCTACCTTTTGAAAAGATTAGAGCGAGTTGGAAGAATACCTTTGCATGCCTTCCAATAAAAAAATTTAACTTTAGAGGGCAAATTTAAGGTCCACATTTTTTTTTCACCAAGGCAGTTAAACACTAGAACATGGGTTACCATTACTAGAATTGAGGGCCGGTTTGTATGCACTCTTAACAGAAAAGATCCTTTTTTTTAATTTTTTTTTAATTTAATTTATTTTATTTATTTATCGAAATGCCATAGAGGAGCATCCTCCCTAGGCCAAGTGGTAAGGGGGATACTCAAGATTAGATTAGCCTCATCCTCCAAAAAATTCATCTGAATCCAGTCCTCATTCTACCTTCCCTCAAATAACAAATTTGCCACTTTAGTCTTATTTGGAAGTAATTTTGGAGATACAACCTTCAAAAAATTATCTCTTGGAATCCAATGATCATCGTATACCAAAATGTTGCGACCATTTCCCACCCTCCATGTAATTCCTCTCTTCAAAACATCCCTCCCTCAAATAATGCTCTGCCAAACAAAAGAAGACCGTTTGCCCTTGCTAGAATTCAAAAAAGAGGTTTTCGAAAAATAACGTGCCTAGAGGATTCTAGAAACGAGGGAATTGGGGTTGCATAAAATTCACCATCCTTGTTTAGCAAGCATAGCTTTGTTAAAGGCTTCTACTGCTCGGAAACCCATCCCTCCAACATCTTTTGGTTGACACACTTTTCCCTAAGCTAGCCAGTGGGCCTTCTTCGAATTTTCATTCATTCCCCACCAGAAATCAACATACAACCTTTGAAGCTCCAAACTGAAGAAAAAGGATGTTTAAAGCAGCTCATTGCATAAGTAGGGACAGCTTGAGCCACAGCTTTTAATAAGACCTCCTTACCACCACAAGAAAATAATCTACCTTGAAGTTTTGACCACACTCTATCCTTGATATTACTAAAAATTTCCTTCTTGTTTATACTAATAAAGGATGACAGCCCTTAATATTTATCATGACAGGATACCATTTCCATATTAAAGATATTCTCACTTCTTGTCTAGTCTCAACCAAAGTATTTGGGCTAAAAGAAAGGGCTGACTTGTCAAAATTGATACACTGACCTGAGGCAGCTTCATAAGACACCAAAATCTGCTTGAGACTTCTACAATCAGTCACGTCTACTCTAGCAAACACTAAGCTGTCATCGGAAAACAAAAGGTGACTAATGGAATGGGCTCTTTTACCAACTTTCAACCGCTGAATGGGTCCCTCATTTTCAACTCTACGGAAAAGAGATGAGAGACCTTCGGCACATAGAAGAAACAAGTATGGGGATAATGGGCATCCCTGTCGAAGACCTCTTGAAGGGATAACCGTACCCTTAGACTCACCATTAATTAAGAACGAGTAATTAGTAGAGGAAACACAATTCATCACCTTTCTAATCAACCCATGTTCAATACCCATAATGCGTTGGAGAAAAGGCCATTCTACTCTGTCATTAGCTTTACTCTTTTCAAGCTTCGCAGCTATTAATGTTGGGGTTTTTGCCCTAAAGCTTGTAGTTTGTAAATGTGAATTGAATAAGAAATAAAAGAAGTAGTTTATTCATTCAAATTGTCTCATACATTTATAATAACATGTGTACTTAACATCCAAGATTGTCGGATGTAATTTCAAACTGAGTATATGAATGTCATATATAGATGGATTCAGTTTGAAAGGAGCAATCTAAAGAGTCCGTAGATAGCAAATAAAGCTAGGTGCTTTATTTGTGGTCAATCTACAGCTGCGGTCCATTCCGTAATGTACGGTGATCTTATCCTAGATCATTCATATGGAGATATGATAATGGAGGCACCTTATATGATTTGATCATATAGGACTGGGCCATGATCTATATGAATCTCTCACCAAGATCAGTTAAAAGATGAAATTCATATATATCAACAAATGATGGCTATATATGGGTGATCTTAATCCTAAGTGTCTTATCGACTCCTTCAGGTTAGATCGTGGTTTTTGATATACCATGGGTGAGATCGGAGTTGCATTCCCGGTCAATAACTTCGTATGTTGGAATCGCGGTTTAGCTTGTGGCTGGGAAGGTCTGCACACAATAGTGAAATCCACTCCTTCTTGTGAGAAGTAGATAATAGTTCCCTTAAGGGTTGATTCGGGGCTTGAACAATATGAGCACTCTCCTAATTCCGTAAGGAATGTAGGATTTATTGTTCATTAGAGAATCAATGGTATTTAATGGAAAGATATAATTAGAGGGGTATAACGGACATTATGACCCAGCTCTAATTATGAACTACCTGTGGAGGATTATACCATATGTAATAGCTATATCGATGGACACCAAGAATTATTGGTTTTTGTAAAAACGTCTATAGTTGAGAGAGTGCAACTTCGGGTTTTTAGTGGAATAACACTGAAGTTAATAATCATGAAATATTAATTAAAGAGTTTAATTATTTATTTCTAAGGATTATTGGAGCTCAAAATACTGTGGGTCCATTAGGTCCCCTTGCTAGCCCGATCGATTTAAGTAACAAGGGTCACGGTTAATTAATTGGATTGTCCAATTAGTTGTGTTACAAAAGTGACACGTGTCTATTCAGGAATTAATTGAATAATGTGATTATTCAATTAATTAATATTAATGATTATGTTAATTAAATAATTAGATTATTTAATTGAGTAATTAATCATTAGATGGAGGGTGTTGATTGATATTTAATTTTGAATGAAGAAAAGATAATTTGATTATTTTATTTTCATTTAATTAAATATTTAAATTTGAATTTAAAAGAGTTTTGAATTCAAATTAAATCAAATAAATAAATTAATATCTTTAAAAGATATTTGATATCTTAAAAGATTTTATTAGTTTAAGTTTAAAAATTATATATATATGATATATGTGATTTTGAATAAAAAGCGTAGACAATTTTGTATCTGATACAATAAACAAAGCAAAAAGAAAAGAGTGGCATAGGGTGCAGCAAACAAGAAAAAAAAAAGGGGGGGTTTAATATTTTTTTTAGGCTTGCTGCATTCTATACACAAAAGCAAAAGTGTTGTTTTGTGTGTCTCTACTACCTCCATTCAAGTTCCTGAGTACCGTGATGCGCCCACACGCCGTTGCCAGTTCCGGGAGATAGCGAGGAAGATCAAGTGGTTCAAATCAGGAGTAGATCGAATTAAAGTGAAGGAGCCTCCTACATAAGTATGAAATCGTTTCACCTTCTTTAATTGTTTTCGATTATTACTGTACAAATAGGTTTAGTTTATGATTGCATAAAATTTTTTAAAAACCTTTCCGCTGCGCAATATGTAAACCTAGGCACCTACAATTGGTATCAGAGCCAATTTTGTACAGTATAATCGAATTCGATTGCTCCTGATTGCATGTATGAATGTGTAGGCACTTTTCTAATTATTGTATGGTGTTTATAATTTTTACTTATTTATTTATTATAAACATGGTTGATCGTTAATTGTATGGTATAATGGGTTTAGGGTTCGTTTTTTTTATTGGTTGTAATATTTTTCAATGTAATATTAATCCTGGGTTGTATAATATTTTTTTTATTTATTTTCGTTGATTTGCTTGTAATCTTATATTATTGATGTAAATCGACAATCCGGAAGACGAACCACAGCAGCCATGCATATCTAGTGCGAAAATGTACAGATTCAATTGTTGTAAATCATGCACTAAAGTCACGCACAAGCAATGTGTAGCAGACACCTGCGAAGCACAAATGTTGTGCATATGTGCAGATTCAATTGTTGTAAATCATGCACTAAAGTCACGCACAAGCAATGTGCAGCAGACAACTGCGAAGCACAAATGTTGTGCATATGTGCAGATTCAATTGTTGCAAATCATGCATTAAAGTCATGCACAAGCAATATTCAATTAATGGATATGTGCAGGTGTCATGCATTTGCATGTGCAAGCGTTGCATAGCATGGTTATGCACATGCACTACCAAACGGTCCGTGCTTATTCAGAGTGCAGCCTGCGCGTTTCTTGGTGACAAGTTTGGGCAAATTTTATTTTTTTTGGTAATCCTGGGCCACTGAAAAATGTTAGAGTAACATTTGGGTTTTAAGGGATTTAATCCATGAGATGGATCCAATAAAATAAATCAAGTTGGACTTGATTTTGGGCCTGAAAGGTACAATAGATATTACAGATGGACTTGAAGATTTTTGGAATTACAAGAAGACCAAGGAATGCCTTGGATATTTTTTGTAATTAGAAATTTTTTAAGTTAGATAACCCATTATACTCGGTCAACTCATGTATGCTTTTATTATGAGATGATTAAAGCATTGTCATGCATATACATATCATTTTGATTAGGTGTGCCTACACACATATATATATATATTGATATATCATACATACATTATAGCCATCTATATTATGTGTTTATTTTTTAATTTGATTAAAATGGATTATTCACATAATTGGCTTAATATTAATGGGATTAGTTTTTAGGAATAAAAACTTGGTAATTCTCATTAATCACTATTCTATTTTTTAAAGAGTGTAATTACTTATATTAGTAGGGTCCTTTAATATTTATTAGGATTAATTTGATTAAGCCCCTAATAATAATTGGACCTAATAATGTGTTTAGTTTTAATAGTTAAAACTTGGTAAATACACATTTAATAATTCTAGTCTTAGTAAATAGTATACATAGATTAGAATTATCACTAATGAACTAGATTTTTAAGAGTTAAAAATCAAATTAGTTTATTAGTTATTGGAATAGGATTCTAATAATATGTGATTAATGCACTTGACGCTTAGATTGAAATTAGCCGTTTAATCTAGTTTTTTCTAGGTGCATTAATATTAATAGAAAACCCTAATTATAAAATAGTGAGTGGGAGAGGGATATATGACATTATATCCCGCGGTCTCCATCATTAGTTCAACACCGTAAGATTCTAGTGGGGCCTCGTGACGGCATTGTTTTCATTCTCCCTAAGGAGGGTTTCCATAAGAATCAATATCAAGGTTGACTTCCTAACGGATAGGATTTCTGAGGGGATTTCGGGATTGACCAACCCTAAGGCGGCAATTCTCGAGTTAAGCTCATGAGATCTGAAATGATGGGTTACACTCATAAGGTTTTAATTAAATTGGTTAATTAGAAACCTGACTGAAATATACGATGGTTGAATGTTAGAGGAATAAAAGTTATTTCGGTATAACATTTGATTGAGAATGTCTCGATCCAACATGCAAGAATTTGACAGACCCTAAGGCGGCACTTGCTTATGGTATGTTGGATTGTCGTGGCGTAGAAACACTTTTTAGGGTTGTTCTTGTTCATTAAACATTTTCATGCATCATGTTTAATTTTATGTCGAACATTCGCACATGTTTTGAATGTATGAATGAATGAATTCTTTATTTATGTTTTTTCAGCCATGTCAACTGCACTATTACAAATCATAGCCAATGACAAATTAACTGGTGATAACTACACTAAATGGAAACACAATATCAATGCAATTTTGGTCACCAAGGACCTTAAGTTTGTGCTTACGGAGGAATGTCCTCCAACGCCTACTGCCAATGCTGCACGAACTGTTCGTGAGGCATATGAGAAATGGGTCTCATCAGATGAGAAAGCCCGAACATATCTGTTAGCAAGTATGACAGACGTGCTTGTCACTAAGCATGAAGCAATGGGCACTGCATTTGAAATAATGGAGTCATTACAGGCTATGTTCGGGCAACCCTCTGAGCAAAAGCGGCACGAAGCTGTTCGTTCCGCTATGCTCGCTCGTATGAAGGATGGTGCATCAATTCGGGAACATGTCCTGAACATGATATCCTACTTCAACACGGCAGAAATCAATGGCGGGGCCATTGATGAACCCAGTTAGGTGAGCATCATACTGATGACTCTTCCGAAGAGTTTTGATCAGTTCAAGAGCAACTATGGGATGAACATGCTTAGGTTCAGTCTCACACAGTTGCTCAATGAGCTCACTACCTTTAAGTCCTTGACTAAGGACAGCAAGGGCAGGACCGGTGAGGCAAATGTTGCCGAACCATCTTCCTCCAACAACAAAAAGAGGAAGAGATCTACTGGGAAGGCGAAGGGTAAGCCCAAACCCAAGAAATCCCAGAGCAAAAAGAAAGGTGCCTCCATCGACAAGAGCAAGGGAAAATGTTTCCATTGCAACAAAGTCGGGCACTGGAAGAGGAACTGTCCTCAATATCTGGAGGAGGTAGCCAAGAAGAAGAAAACGAAAGGTAAATATGATTTACTTGTTCTTGAGTCGTGTTTAGTGGAAGATGATTCTTCACCTTGGATAGTTGATTCGGGGGCCACTAACCATGTTTGTTCTTCTTTGCAGTGGACTGATTCTTAGACACGGCTTGAGGAGGGAGCCTTCTCTATGCAAGTGGGGTCAAGAGATGTCGTGTCGGCACGAGCAGTGGGTGTAATTAGATTGCGTTTTTGTAATAATAATTTCATATTGTTGGACAATGTATTTTTCATTCCTGGATTTACACGGAATTTAATTTCCGTTTCTAAATTGTTAGAACAATTATATTCTGTTTCTTTTGATAATAAATCAGTTATTATTGCAAAGAATGGTCTGAATATTTGTTCAGGAATTAATGAAAACAATTTACATGTGTTAAGACCGTTAATACATACAACATTGCTCAACACCGAAATGTTTAAGGTTGAAAACCAAAAACTAAACGACAAAAGATTTCTTCAGAAAACGAAACGTATCTATGGCATCTAAGACTTGGCCATATCAACCTTGACCGGATAGATAGACTAGTGAAAAGCGGACCTTTAAGTGAGTTAAAGGTTGGCACCTTACCTACCTGTTTAGAAGGTAAAATGATCAAGAGACCTTTTACTGGAAAAGGGCTGAGAGCTAAAGAACCACTAGAGCTTATACATTCAGACGTCTGTGGACCAATGAATGTTAAAGCAATGGGTGGTTATGAGTATTATGTCACATTTATAGATGACTACTCAAGATACAGATATGTCTACCTAATGCAACGAAAGTCGGAAACTTTTGAAAAGTTCAAAGAATTCTGAGCTGAAGTTGAAAATCAATTAGGAAAGACTATCAAGACTCTAAGATCAGATCGTGGAGCTGAGTACCTTGACCAAGAGTTTGAAGACTTCATGGTCGAGTATGGGATAGTGTCCCAACTCACAGCTCCTGGTACACCTCAGCAGAATAGTGTCGCGGAGAGGAGAAATAGAACCCTAATGGAAATGGTGAGATCTATGATTAGTTTCTCATCATTACCAAATTCCTTTTGGGTATATGCATTACAAACAGCGGCATACATTTTGAATGTATTGCCATCCAAATCTGTTCCTAAGACTCCTCTAGAGTTGTGGAATGGTCGTAAAGTTAGTTTGCGACATTTTCGCATATGGGGGTGTCCAGCACACGTGCTAAAGAACATAAGTGGAAAGCTAGAGCCCAAGTCTGTGGTCTGCTTGTTTGTAGGATACTCCAAGGAGACTAGAGGTGGATACTTTTATAGTCCTGAAGATAACAAAGTGTTTGTATCGACAAATGCAACATTTCTTGAGGATAACTATATTAGTGACCATAAGCCTCGTTCAAAAATTATATTGAATGAGTTGGAGCCTGGTGAGACCAGTTCTCAGTCAACAAGAGTTGTTGATCCATTAACATCTGAGAGTCAGATGATTCCTAGTCAGGATATACTACCACTTAGACGTAGTGAGAGGGTTGTGAGACAGCCTGAATGCTATTTGGGTGTAAGTGAGGGACAAGATGTTGTCTCTGCTGATAGTGTGGATGATCCATTGACATTCAAAAATGCAATGGAAGATCCTGATAAAGAGGAATGGCTTAAAGCCATGAATCTCGAGATGGAGTCCATGTACTCTAACTCAGTCTGGGAATTTGTAGACTTATCGGATGGGGTGAAACCCGTAGGGTGTAAGTGGATCTACAAGAGAAAGAGAGGAGTAGACGGGAAGGTAGAGACCTTCAAGGCAAGGCTAGTGGCCAAGGGTTATAACCAAAAGGAGGGGGTTGATTATGAGGAGACCTTCTCGCCAGTAGCTATGTTTAAGTCTATTCGGATTCTCTTATCCATTGCTGCCTATTTTGATTACGAAATTTGGCAAATGGAAGTCAAGACTGCATTCTTCATATTTTGAGTGATCTGGAAGTTGTTCCGAATATGGATAAGCCCATCACACTTTATTGTGATAATAGTGGTGCCGTGGCTAATTCCAAAGAACCAAGAAGTCACAAGAGAGGTAAGCATATAAAGAGGAAATATCATCTTATCAGAGAGAAAGTGCAGAGAGGAGATGTGACCGTGACCAAGGTAGCATCACAGGATAATCATGCTGATCCATTTACGAAGACCTTACCGGCTAAAGTGTTTACGGGTCACCTAGAGAGTTTAGGTTTACAAGACATGTCTCACATGCTTTAGTGCAAGTGGGAGATTGTTGGGTTTTTTGCCCTAAAGCTTGTAGTTTGTAAATGTGAATTGAACAAGAAATAAAAGAAGTAGTTTATTCATTCAAATTGTCTCATACATTTATAATAATATGTGTACTTAACATCCAAGATTGCCGGATGTAATTTCAAACTGAGTATATGAATGTCATATATAGATGGATTCAGTTTGAAAGTAGCAATCTAAAGAGTCCGTAGATAGCAAATAAAGCTGGGTACTTTATTTGTGGTCAATCTACAGCTGCGGCCCATTCCGTAATGTACGGTGATCTTATCCTAGATCATTCATATGGAGATAAGAGAATGGTGGCACCTTATATGATTTGATCATATAGGACTTGGCCATGATCTATATGAATCTCTCACCAAGATCAGTTAAAAGATGAAATTCATATATATGAAAAAATGATGGCTATATATGAGTGATCTTAATCCTAAGTGTCTTATCGACTCCTTCAGGTTAGATCGTGGTTTTTGATATACCATGGGTGAGATCGGAGTTGCATTCCCGGTCAATAACTTCGTATGTTGGAATCGCGGTTTGGCTTGTGGCTGGGAAGGTCTACTCACAATAGTGGAATCCACTCCTTCTTGTGAGAAGTAGATAGTAGTTCCCTTAAGGGTTGATTCGGGGCTTGAACAATATGAGCGCTCTCCTAATTCCATAAAGAATGTAGGATTTATTGTTCATTAGAGAATTAATGGTACTTAATGGAAAGATATAATTAGAGGGGTATAACGGACATTATGACCCAGCTCTAATTATGAACTACCTGTGGAGGATTATACCATATGTAATAGCTATATCGATGGACACCAAGAATTATTGGTTTGTGTAAAAACGTTTACAGTTGAGAGAGTGCAACTTCGGGTTTTTAGTGGAATAACACCGAAGTTAATAATCATGAAATATTAATTAAAGAGTTTAATTATTTATTTTTAAGGATTATTGGAGGTCAAAATACTGTGGGTCCATTAGGTCCCCTTGCTAGCCCGATCGATTTAGGTAACAAGGGTCACGGTTAATTAATTGGATTGTCCAATTAATTGTGTTACAAAAGTGACACGTGTCTATTCAGGAATTAATTGAATAATGTGATTATTCAATTAATGAATATTAATGATTATGTTAATTAAATAATTAGATTATTTAATTGAGTAATTAATCATTAGATGGAGGGTGTTGATTGATATTTAATTTTGAATGAAGAAAAGATAATTTGATTATTTTATTTTCATTTAATTAAATATTTAAATTTGAATTTAAAAGAGTTTTGAATTCAAATTAAATCAAATAAATAAATTAATATCTTTAAAAGATATTTGATATCTTAAAAGATTTTATTAGTTTAAGTTTAAAAATTATGTATATGTATGATATATGTGATTTTGAATAAAAAGCGTAGACAATTTTGTATCTGATACAATAAACAAAGCAAAAAGAGAAAAGTGGCATAGGGTGCGGCAAACAAGAAAAAAAAAAGGGGTTTAATATTTTTTTTTAGGCTTGCTGCATTCTATACACAAAAGCAAAAGAGTTGTTTTGTGTGTCTCTACCACCTCCATTCAAGTTCCTGAGTACCGTGACGCGTCCACACGCCGTTGCCAGTTCCGGGAGATAGCGAGGAAGATCAAGTGGTTCAAATTAGGAGTAGATCGAATTAAAGTGAAGGAGCCTCCTACGTAGGTATGAAATCGTTTCACCTTCTTTAATTGTTTTCGATTATTACTGTACAAATAGATTTAGTTTATAATTGCATAAAAAATTTTAAAAACCTTTCCGCTGCGCAATCTGTAAACCTAGGCACCTACAATTAAACCTTTCTTTCCAGTTCTATGATTTCTTAAATAATGCAAACACTCGAAACCCACAATAATGTTGTCTATAATTAACCTTCTTGGTACAATAGGTTAAATTGCCTAAAGCTAACCTAGAGGGGGTGAATAGGTTTTTAAGCCTTTTTCAATCTATGGGTTGAATCCACAACCATCGGCAAATTGTTTTTCACTAGTTAAATAATAGTACACCCTCAAAAGTATCCAACTCACATGTATCACTATCTATTGGATATCCCTCCTACCTATTCTCACTAGAGAGAAACTTGTCTACTTCCTATCCAAGACAAATAACATGCCTCTAGAAAGTATACATGCTTAGTGTTACTAAAGACCACACACCTCTTGCCAAGACTTCCCTTGATTGGTCTTACTAGAGACCACATGCCTCTTACCAAGACTTCCCTTGCTTGGGCTTCCTAGAGACCACACGCCTCTTACCAAGACTTTTCTTGCTTGGGCTTTCTAGAGACAATATGCCTCTTGCCAAGACTTTCACCTTTTACAAGGCAAGTAATCTAAGTGATGCAAATGATGCAAACATAACCAACATAGAACATATGATTAATATGAGTTACGAAAACTAGAATTAGACAATGAGCATACAATATAATGTATGATTTTCTAGTTTACAATCCAAATTATGCTATCACACAAGATGATGCATGAACATATGAAATCTATGGATTATGTACACTTCATGTAGAACTAGACTTAGTTAACAAAGATCATAACAAAATTAGTCTAGGTCATAAACACATAAAAAGCCGGAATCTAGATATGCAATACACCAAACCTACTTTAATCCTAGATTTGATTCATGCAACTAAAGCTTGGATAAACACATCTTCATGAAGCACATATTCAAGCCTCTAGTACAAAAACGAAAATGCTAGAGAAGTGAGATTAGATCTTCAAACTTCTTCTAGAAATAAATTAGTGCATGTATTCAAATATCAATTAAGTGATTCCAATCAACGCTCTAAAACATACACAAACATGTGCTATTTTCGAATATGTTCAATCAAAGAAACATAGCTGATTAGGCGGTTGTTGGCGCCCTACCAAAAGGATATTTTTATCTATTTTAACTACATCGCAAATGTAACGAGTCAAAGGAATAGTATAACAAGTAAGTAAGAGTCATTCCCACAGAGAGGTGGAATCCGTATAACTGTCTCTAGCTAAAGCGTTTATTAAAGCGATGTAAATAGAACATGGAAGTGATGAGAATGGTGTGTGTGAAGTGTATGCATAGTGCGGATGGTGTGTGAGGTTGTGAATAAAACTAAACTAAATTAAATTACACTAAGGATAGAAATGTAACTGGGTGCTTGCCTTTCTAAAACTAACTAAAGTGGGAATCAATTACACTGAAAAGCAATTTGTAAGATCCTTAATTTGTATTGGCTTGATTCCATTGCAAAACACTTTTATTTGTAATGGTTAGTTGCTTAGGTGATTCTTGGTGAAAAGAAGCTTTAAAGGAGAAAAGCAACTTCTCATGCAAATATCGTCTTCAAGAGAAAAAAACGCATACTTGGATGGTAAGGTATCAAGATTCTTCTTCCTCTTGCAAGGCGTTAGCTCGCACACACACAATTCATACATGTGAGTCCTTGCATCGTAGTTCAAACATTTGGTATAACACATTCACACTCATTTTAGTATGCACATGCATTATTCTCATATTGTCAAACATTGTAGAATTGCATATTTTATGGTTATTGCTTGGATATGGCATGCTTTTGTGACATTGTGTTTATTTGTTTGTGTTTCTTATATTTTTGACTTGAATATGATTTCTTATGATTCCTTATTGAGTCCTGATTATTTTGATTACTCATTCATTAGGTTTCGAGTCCAAACGATGTAGCTACGCTACTTTGCATTCTCATTCGTTGAGTTGTCTTCATCGTCTTTTTCCGTGATGAATTCTTAACATTTTGTCAAAGTTTCATAGTTTTCATTGTGTGTGAGGAAGTCATGATTTTTAATCCAAATACAAATTTAAAATCGGAGTTCGGAGGTCCGGATACGGCCAAAGAATGAGAGCGGAGCACGAGAGGAACAAGATTGGCCAATGGCCAACCATGGTGAGCCACATGTGACATATGGCCAAGGAGGCCCTCTGCCCATGTGTACGACATGCGCCCCATATGTGGAGGTGACGTGGCTTGCTCTGGTTGGCTCATTTTCCTTTCTTGATTTCTTTTAAATATTCTCCATTCCCTCACATTTCATTCTATGAAGAAAACTTGAATTTCATAGAGCTGAAATTTTCTCTCCAACTTTCCCAACTTCCAAACACCATAACTTTCTCATTCTGACTATGAATTGAGTGATTCAAGTTAGAGAATCTTTGTATTCAAGTCTCCTACATTCTCCTAAAAAGTTTGCAGCTGTTTGATCACGTTTTGAGGTGGTTCTTCACTCAAAACCAAAACTGCACGGGATTCTTAGGCATTGAACTAAACTTTATGATTTCATCTATTTTGATCTTCAATTACCAAGGGTTTTCTTCTTCTATATGTATGTGTATATATGGTAAATGCTATTGAGAAAGATAGCTTCACAATCAAACCTAATCAAAAGTCTAATTAGAGACATATGTGAACTAGTTTATTTGATTCTAGGTTTTTCACATGATTGAGAATTGTATTGTTATTAGTTTGATATCTAGGCTTATTTATGATTTGATTGAATCATTTTATGATTAATAATCCTTGAAATGTGCTTTGATAATTTAATTGAATAAATTTAGGATTAACACATTTGATTTAGTATTTAGAGCTAATTAGGATTTAATTGATTATTGTGTATATATTTGCTCTAAGTACTTGCTAGAATATTCATTAATCATATCTTGTAATTCTAGAATTTTTGTTGTTTGTGTTCTAAAGTCTTGAATATATGCTTAATGGACATGCTTTGTTTTCAAGCTTTAGTAGCATGAATAGAATCTAGGATTTGGCATGTTTTAGGTGTTTTTGCATGCTCTAGATTTTGGTTCATATTTAAGATCTAGACAACATTTTTTTTGTGAATTTTGTTGCGTATGTCTAGATCTTCATGGAGTGTACCTTATCCATACATTTCATATGCTTATTTATCATTTTGTGTGGTGTCATGTTTTGGATCATAAACTAGAAAAATATACATTGTATGCTCATTGATTATTTCTAATTTCCATAGGATGTATTGATCATATATTCTATGTTGCATGCATCATTTGATTTCATGATATGAGTGTAAGATCCTTTATTTGTATTGGCTTGATTCCATTGCAAAACTCTCTTTATTTGTATTAGTTGTTGCTTAGGTGATTCTTGGAAGAAAGAACCCTCAAAGGTGAAGAAGCAGCATCTTGTGCAAATTTCGTCTTCAAGGGGAACATCGCATACTTGGATGCTAAGGTATCAAGATTCTTCTTCCTCTTGCAAGGCATTAGCGCATACACACATAATTCATATATATGTGTCCCTACATCATTGTTCAAACATTTGGTATAACACTTTCACACACATTTAGTATGCACATGCATTCATCTCATTGTTGACAATCTTGTAGAATTGCATGTTTTCTTACTATCGCTTAGATATGGCATGCTTGTGTTGCGTAGTGCATATTTGTTTGTGTTTCTTGTGTTTTGGAGTTGAACTTGATCATATTTGATTCCTTATTGAGTTTCGTTTATTTCGATGACTCATTCATTAAGTTTCGAGTCCATATGACGTAGTTATGCTACTTTGCATTCTCATTCGTTGAGTTGTCTTCATTGTCGTTTTCCGAGATGAATTCTCAACCTTTTGTCAAAGTCTCATAGTCTTTATTATACATGAGGGAATCATGATTCATAATCCAAAAACAGATTCAAAATCAGAGTTCGGAGTCTCGAATACGGTCGAAGAACGTGAAAGAAGCATGGTTGGCCAAAAGCCAACCATTGGTGCCCACGTGTGAGCCACGTGTGTAACACAGGCAGAACACCTCTCTGCCCACATGTGACACACGCGCCTTACACATGGAGGTGACATGGCCATCTTTCATTTGTTGGTTGCTTTCCTCTCTCTCTCTCTTTCAAATACAATTTTCCTTCCTTTCAAACATAATCTTGGAAAAATTGAAAAGAAAAGAAGTTTGTGCAAAATTTTCTCCAAGTTTTTAGTATCTTGATTCAATCATATCTTTCTCATTTCAACTCCAAATCACTTGATTCAAAAGTCAAAATTATTGGTCTTGATGAGAGCTACAAACCCTAAGCATTTCCACATCTATTTGAATTCGTGATTTTCTGCTGTGCATCAATCTCGGTCCGAGATTTGTGTTTGTAAGTGATTCATCTTCTTCTTACTTTCGTTGTTGATCATCTCTTTAATCCTGTTATTTGATTGATGAAAATTAATATGAATGATGTTAATTTATATGCTAGGGCTATATGATTGATTGATTTTTGAGTTTATCTTTTGTGATTTCATATAAACATACTTTTGATAAACTTGAATGACATGAACTTTATTCTAGAAATACTTTGTGATCATGATCTTGATTGTTGATTTCTAGGTTTAGTTACATGTTCTAAGAGCTAGAATACTTTGATTGTGATATTCTATAATCTAGTTCTTAGTTGATTCACATGCTTTGATTTCTAGATAGATTTTGTGATTGTGTGTTGATAGCATATTCTAGAATTTCTCTAAGCATGTTCATAGAGCTTGATTGATCATCTAGCTTTATTTGTTTGTGATTTGCATCATTTGCATCACTTAGATCATTGTCTTGTAATAGGTTGAAGTCTCTTGCAAAGTGAGTGAAGCTTTGTATTGAGCAAGAAGTCTTGGCTAGGAATGAGTTCTGGATAGCCAAGCAAAAGTCTTAGCAAGGAGTTGCGTACTCTGGATAGTTGAACTTGGGTAGCTTGACTAGGATCCTAGTGATCTAGATTGCTAAGTGAGGAAATCTTCCTAGAGGCTTTAGAGCCTTGGATAGGGAGTTGCTCTCTAGAGGTGTAGGACATATCTTGAATAGAAAATAGGCTTTGTGAATCACTAGCCCGATGGTTGATTAGGAGATGATAGCTTGAAGTGGACATCATAGTGTTGATAGCTTTGAGTGTGTAAGTCCTTTTCATATAGTGGATTTGCTTTGCCGGTGGTTGTGGTATCAACCTGTGGATGTTTCCTCTTTGAGGTTTTACCACGTAAAAACTTAGTGTCTCATTTTCGCTTTTAGTTTTTGTTATCTTCCATATTTTACTTGTATTGATTCTCTTGTATACTGATGATTCACATGTATTGATTCTTTCTGTACAATTGCTATATCATTTCAAGTATTCATTTCACTCTTATATTTTGCATTTTTGAATACTGGAAGAATTTGGAACTATACCTATTCACCCCTAGGTATAAAACACTATTACTTTAAAGGGAATTTCAATTGGTATCAGAGCGGGTGTCTAGACGCACTTAGATAGATCCTTTATTTATAGTGTTTATTTATTTATTTGTGATAGTCATGATTAAGGAAGTGTGTTCCGATGTGGCTTCCTTTGTTGAACATATTGACTTGGATGAGAAAAAGATCAATGATCTTATTCTTGAAAATGAATGCTTATCTAAAGTCAATGTGTCCATCAATAAGGAGTTAGAGAATCATGGACTAAGCTCAAAAGAATTTAATGAACTTAAAGACAAGATCCTAAGTCTAGAAATGAACTTAAAAGATAGCAATGATAGATTTAGCATCTTGAAGAACGAAATTGAGCAAAGGGATAATTCTCTTGTTAGTGCTAAAAGGCTAGAAGACATGCTTAAAGCCAAACTTAGTGATCACTTAACTCAAGAGAAAAAGTGTGAACAATGGCTTAATAAATCAAGAGAATATGTTAGGAAAAGTGATGACATCTTAGAAAAATATGCCATTAAAAATAGGATGTTTAATGATAAACTTAATGAGCCTAATAAGATGATTCACAAGATGTCATCTAGTTCTAACAAGGTTGAAACCCTCATTAAAAGTGGAAAGCATCCATGTTACAAAAGAGGTTTGGGTTATATTAATGAGAAAGAGACTCTTTCATCTAGCAAATCTATTTATGTCAAAGAAAGTGTTGAATCAAATGTAGATACTCTCTCTTAAGGTAAATCAATGAAAGCTACTGGAGGTGTCTCTACATCAACAAGGATCTCAAATGAAAGATCACAATAAGATCGAAGTCAAATTGCATCTACCTCAAAGGCAAAAATTGGAGCATCAAAGGTTGCACATCAAAGAGGTAAAATTATGAGAAGACCAAGTGCTATAGAAGAAAATGCAAATGGTAAATTTTTCAAATTCATACCTATTTGTCATCATTGTAACATGATAGGATATATTCGACCTAGGTGCTTTGAATATATTCAGAAATGCAAACTTGATAATGCTTTTCATGATATGTCTTTGAATGGTCCTAGGCAATCATCCATGTATGGATTTAGTACTAGACCTAGGAAGACCTTGAAAAGCATGTTGTGAAGAATCTTATTGATGACTTGCTTGTTAAATCTTGTGCTGTGCCTCACTCTACTATGCATAAGAAAGTTGATAATGCTTTGTTCAATATTTTTGAAAATGTGACCAATGAGATCAAGGTGCATGTTAAAAAGTCTAACATTGAGTCAAAGCATGAAAAAGCTAAGAGTGAGAAGCATGTTGTGAAAAGTGTGTGGGTTAGAAAAGACACACCTAAATGTCTAGTTACACAATATGCTTTACGTGTCAACTCCTCCTACTCTTGGTACCTATATACCAGTTACTCTAGGAACATGACTAGGAACAAAGATTTCTTTAAGAATCTTGTGTTAAAGGATGGTGGGTGGGTCACCTTTGGTGATGACACCAAGAAGCAAGTTCTTGGCAAGGGAACTATATGTATCCTCGGATTGCCTAAACTTCGCAATACTTTATATGTTGATGGGTTACAAGCTAGTCTTATAAGCATCACTCACTTGTGTGAAATCTTTAATGAAGTTAGCTTTAATAAAGATGTGTGCACTATAATTGATAAAAAGGGCAATGTTGTCCTAAAAGTCAAAAGGTCTATAGACAATTGTTATTGTCTTGAAGTAGACCCTCTAACTTGCAACATGGCACATGAGTGCAACAAGCTTGACTTGTGGCATCAACGTTTGGGTTACATGAATTTTAAAGACTTAAAAAGGCTTGAAAAACATGGCATTGTTAGAGATCTTCCTAATCTTAGTAAAAAGTTAGAGGTTGTTTGTGAACCTTGCCAATTGGGTAAATAAACCAAAATGCCTCATAAAAAGAACTCTTATGTAGCTACCAAGAGACCTTTAGAGCTTGTGCACATGAACCTAATGGGGCCAATTCAAACCGAGAGCATCAATGACAAAAAGTACATTTTTGTATGCGTTGATAATTACTCTAGGTTTACTTGGGTTTATTGTCTTAGAAAAGAGACTGAGGCTTTCGATTACTTTAAAAAATTTTGTAATCAAGTTCAAAATGAAAAAGGTCTTGATATCAAGAAAATATGTCGCATTAGGAGAGAGCATGGGACGAAATTTGAAAATGCTAAATTTAGTGAGTTTTGTAATGGTTTGGGGATTTCTCATGAGTTCTCGGCACCTAGAACTCCTCAACAAAATGGAGTTGTTGAGAGGAAAAATCGTGTCTTGCAAGAGATGGCTAGGGTCATGCTCAATAGCAAGAAAGTCCTTAGAAACCTTTGGGCCGAAGCGGTCAATACCGCTTGCTATGTGTCGAATAAAGTTTTTAGAAGGCCCGACACAAAACAAACGTCCTATGAGCTTTGAAAGGCAAGAAGCCTAATGTTAGTTACTTCCATACTTTTGGGAGTAAATGTTATATTTTGAATGATAGAGATCACTTGGGAAAGTTTGATGCTAAAAGTGATGTTGGTCTCTTTATCGGGTATGCTATTAATAGTCGTGCTTATAGAGTGTTCAACTTGAATACTAAGACTATTATGGAATCTATAAATGTTAAAATAGATGACCTTGGCATGCTTAATTTATGTGATGATAATGATGTCAATGAACCTAATGAAAATCATGTTAATGACATTATTGCACCTATTGATGTTGCTAGTAGTGAATCAGTCAAGATGATGACAAAGATAGTTGTATTGATGTTCAAAGTCAAGGATTGGAAAATGTTTTAAATGATAATCAACAAAATGTCCAAGTTGTTGAAAATTCTCCTCATCCTAGACTTCGAAATCTACACTATCAAGATGACATCATAGGTGACTTAAATGAAAGGGTTAGAATTAGAAATCAAATTGCTAACCAAATATCTTATGCTTGCTATACTTCTCAAATTGAACCCAGAAATATTAATGAAGCTATTGTTGATGAATATTTGGTTGGGCTATGCAAGATGAACTTAATCAATTTGAGAGGAATGAAGTGTGGTCCTTGGTTCCTAGACCTAAAGATATAAATGTAATTGACACTAAATGGGTTTTTAGGAACAAGACCGATGAAAGTGGCAAGATTGTGAGAAATAAAGCAAGACTAGTGGCTCAAGGTTACACTCAAGTTGAGGGTGTTGACTTTGATTAGACTTTTGCACCAGTTGCTCATCTCGAGTCCATTAGACTTTTGTTGTCCATTGCATGTGTCAAAAAATTCAAATTATTTCAAATGGATGTCAAAAGTGCTTTTCTCAATGGATACCTTCAAGAAGAAGTGTATGTTGAACAATCTAAGGGTTTTGTAGACCCACACTCTCCTAATCATGTGTTTAAATTAAAAAAGGCTCGTTATGGCCTTAAACAAGCTCCAAGAGCTTGGTATGATAGGTTGACTCAATATCTCATTGACAACCACTATAAGAGAGGTGGCATTGATAGAACTTTGTTTATCAAACATTATAATCATGATATTTTTATTGCACAAATATATGTTGATGACATTTTGATTCTACTAATAAAATCAAGGTTGATGAATTTGTAAGTGTGATGTCAAGTGAATTTGAAATAAGTATGGTGGGTGAGTTAAATTACTTTCTAGGGATGCAAGTTAAGCAAACTAGCATGGGCATAATGTTGAATCGATATAAATATGTTAAAAATCTTGTTAAGAGATTTGGCCTAGAAAATGGAAAAGATTTTGAAACTTCCTTGACCACCACTCTAAAACTTAACAAAGATGAAAAAGGTAAAAGTGTTGATCAAAGCCTTTATAGAAGCATGATTAGTAGTCTACCTTACCTAACAACTAGTGGACCGGATATTTGCTTTAGTGTAGGCTTGTGTGCTAGATTCCAAGCAAATCCCAAGGAATCTCAATTAAAAGCCATAAAGAGAATCATTAGGTACATCAAAGGTACTCATAGTCTTAGTCAATTTTATTCATTTGATACCAATGATATCCTTGTAGGCTATTGTGATGCCGATTGAACATAGATGATCGTAAAAGCACATTCGGCGGTTGCTTTTATATTGGTAATAACTTGGTTTCTTTGTCTAGTAAGAAACAAAATTTGGTTTCCCTCTCTTCTTCCGAAGCCGAGTACATTGCGGCCGGAAGTGCATGCACACAATTACTTTGGATGAAACAAATCCTTAAGGATTATGAGATAGAACAAGGAAAAATGACACTTTATTGTGATAACTTAAGTGCCATTAACATCTCTAAAAATCCGGTTCAACACTCCCGCACAAAGCACATTGATATTAGGCATCATTTCATAAGAGATCTAGTTGAACATTCTATTGTAACTCTAGAGCATATGCCTACTAAAAATCAACTTGTGGACTTGTTCACCAAACCCTTGGACAAAGAGAGGTTTAAAACTCTTAGAATGTCCATTGACATGATTTGTGTTGATTGATGTGCTTATGTGAATGTGGGTGGCTTGAAGAGCAAAACTTTATTTGTATATCAATATCTTTGAGAGCTACTCACTTGAGAAGTAATGATCTTAAGCTAATAACTCTTATTGTTTCTAGATCATGCACTTGAGCTTGAAAAATTCTTATTTTTGAAATGTGCATAAATGCTTCTCTTATATGTTTTAGTTTTGAGTATATGTGTTTGAATATGTGTAGATAATGGATGCATTTTGAAGCCTATTGCTTAGTACATGATAAATGACCTATGATATGTATCCATTTTGCTTCGGCACTGCATAGTATTCAATGAGCAACCTCTTGGAAAGGGCTACACGCATTGGTTGTGAAGCCGCCCAATGTTAGAAAGGGCTTCGCCTTTATGTTGAGTGAAAGCCGCCGAGAGGTGTATATGTTTTTGTTAGAAAAATCAAAGAAGAGTTGTAAAGAATCATTAAATATATATAAAAATCTTTGATTCTAAGCCTAAAAGAAATGAAAAACAAAAGGCTTAATGGTGTATAGTTGAGATTTGTGAAAAGCTCGGGTTGACAAATAGAAACGGGAAAACGAGCCACATGCACACACACGCTCATATGTTGATTGAAACAAATTAAGGTGTGTTCTAATATTAATCTGAAAAGGGGGGGGGGGGGGGGGGGGGGGGGTAGGGGGGTGAATAGATTTTAACAAATTTTACCCAATTTTCGCATTAAGTCAAGATTACAAAAATGCCCCAAACTAGTCAATATATATAACAAGTGTAATATGTGTGGAATTTAAATAACACTTGATATTTACATGGAAACCCTCACGGGAAAAACCAGGGGCTGGTAAGTGCGCCACACTCGAACCTCGAATCCACTAATTGTGATAACGTATACAACCTAATCCCGATTTAATGGCCTAATCCCGGCCAATATCCTGCTACCACTACCCGCAGGCCTGTAAAACATGATCTAGTCTAATTTGCTCATGTGACCACCTAATCCCGGTCTATCACACAAGACTTACTTCTCCAAAGATATCAACACCCTAAGTGAATATGCAATGATATCAAAATATGCAAGATAGAGCTAGGGTACTCTAGATGCTTACCTAGGATTATATGATGACAATAAAATTAATCCTAGATATGAAAATAGCTATATGAAATGGCATACAACTTTAGCTAAGTAAAGGATAACCAATCCTAGTTACAAAGCTATCACAAATAATCTCAATCATGTTAATGAGATCAATTAGCTAGATGTTAGATAAACATGAACAATCCTAGCTATCACAAAATAACCCAATCAACACATAATCTGAATCATGTATGTAGAAATTAATCTAAACACGTACAAATAATATAAGAGATAAAATTGATAAGTAAAACACTAAAATTAGATGAGATTAGTGTTCAAAAAATCATACCATATGTGTTGAAGAAGACTCATGCTCAAATGATGTTGAATGATGCAAGATGGAGATGGGTTTTGGGTTTAGAGAGTTAAAGAAGCAATCTTAGTGCTTTCTCTCTCAAGAATATGGAGCCTCTCTCTCTAGGGTTTCATTTTGTGGCTCACCCCTTAAAATGATGAGAAAGATATGTATTTATAGTGCCCAAGTGAAACTATGTCGTTTTGGAAGAAATAGAAAAACTATGGGCATTTCCGTGGTACAAGCGTCAGTGCAGTAGCTCAAGATTCGAGTGCTCCGAAACATGACCAAACGACATCAAAACCTATCGTATAATATAGTTTTAGAAAGGTATGGATGTCTACATTCTACTTGTTTTTACAGAATGACATTTAAATTTCTGTAAAACCAGTTATGGTTAATTGAGTGACCAAAGGTCAGAAATGGACAATAACATAGTTGCCCTGTTTTGGTGGTCACTTTGGAGATTTCAAAACCAGTCCAAACGGTCATGAAATATTACAAATAATATACTGTTGGAAAGGTATGGGTGTCTAGTCTATCTAGAATTTTATAAAACTCAATTTGAAACTTTGTGTAAAAAGTTATGGTCACAAGACCATACAAAGCTCAGTTTTGAAAAATATTTAAATTATTGAAATCCAATATTTTGAACCTAGACACTTCACTCCAAATAACCAAACCGAATCTACCACTTATCCAAGAGAAGAATGAGACCTTCTCAAGTGGTCAACCATCGTGCTAAGAGATGCACACCATCATGCAAGCACAGACGTTTCTGATCACTCAAACGGAAACGAATTACACCACACTTAAAGCTAACAAACATGAAGTGCAAGTATGTAATTGAATGCATCCTAATGCCTATCATGTCATGACATTATCATAGAACAAGATGCAATCAATTCAAATAAACATAAATAAAATTCATGACTTTGCATCCTAATGCCTAAACATATCATGGCATTTTAATGAGATAGATGCAATTAAACAATCATGCATGAAGAGATATTCAACAATTATGAATGCACACATATAAAAACACACAACATAAAAGAATAAGAGATATGCATGAGTTGTGTGTGTGTGCAACTAGATCTCTTCAAAGCAAGTAAGCACTAGAATATACCTTTTGTGCTTCTTCTCTTGAGGTCTTGAGAGGGCCATTGAATGATCACCAATTCCTAGGCTACCCTTACATCAACCCCAACATGTGGTTTGTCCACAAAACAAGCCAATCAACAAATGTGAATCCTTACATTGATAACTATTCTTTTAAAATGAAAATACGGATGAATATCGGTTTGACCTATTTTTGGAAACGCTTTAGTTGGGTAAGTGTGGAAATTGTTTGCATGTTGATATCACACTTACTTCTTCTATATATGTGAGAAGCATTCACACACACACACATATTTTGCTTATGTGCTTGATTCATTAGCAATGTAAGAATATTTTTGAGAGATTAATGAAAATCTATGATTCTCTCTTGGACTATGAAAAGTGATGAAATATTTTTCTCATATTGCTTGAATGAGTGAATGTATGGGTCCCTTGTGAACAAATCTATTTGGTGATAATATGTGGAGCATATGTTAAGGGGGAGCTTTAGTTTATTCAACTATGTTTTCTATACGATTTGTTTGCTTAATATCTCGTTCTTTATCTCTTGTGCCCTTTGTCTATTCCTTGACAAAAAGGGGGAGAAACCTCACCATCTTTATAAGGGTAGAAATCTCACCTTGAGGACCATATAATACCTCTTTGTGCTTATTGGAGACTTTGTCTTAAGGGGGAGAATTCTTGTCCTAAGGGGGAGTAAAGAATTCTTGCTTTATTGTGTTAAGGATCTTAGGGAGAGCTTTTAATGTGATAACATTTATTCTCTTGAGATAATGCTTTTTTTTTTTTTTTTTTTTTTTTTTTTTTTTTTTTTGTAAAAGATAAGGGAAGTTTTATTATTTGTTTTTTGTGATAATTTTTCACTGTTCTTCTTTGGAAGAAGATCTTTTGTTGGTTTCCTTCTTTTCTCATAGGTATTTTGAAGATCAAAGAAGGGGTTCTTGAAGACTCAAGAAGACTTGAAGACCTTTTAGTCCAGGGATCTCTTTGTAATATGAAGATGAGAGAATGCTATCAACATTGAGTTTATTAGAGAGATCAATGTATGGTGAGGATGAGGTTTTGCCATGAAATAGCCAAAGGGGGAGATTGTAAGATCCTTTATTTGTATTGGCTTGATTCCATTGCAAAACTCATTTTATTTGTATTAGTTGTTGCTTAGGTGATTTTTGGAAGAAAGAACCCTCAAAGGTGAAGAAGCAACATCTTGTGCAAATTTCATCTTCAAAAGGAACATTGCATACTTGGATGCTAAGGTATCAAGATTCTTCTTCCTCTTGCAAGGCCTTAGCACACACACACACAATTCATACATGTGTTTCCCTGCATTGTTGTTCAAACATTTGGTATAACACATTCACACACATTTAGTAAGCACATGCATTCATCTCATTGTTGACAATCTAGTAGAATTGCATGTTTTCTTACTATCGCTTAGATATGGCATGCTTGTGTTGCATAGTGCTTATTTGTTTGTGTTTCTTGTGCTTTGGAGTTGAACTTGATCTTATTTGATTCCTTATTGAGTTCCGTTCATTTCAGTTACTCATTCATTAAGTTTCGAGTCCATACGATGTAGTTATGCTACTTTGCATTCTCATTTGTTGAGTTGTCTTCATCGTCGTTTTCCAAGATGAATTCTCAACCTTTTATCAAAGTTTCATAGTCTTCATTTTGCGTAAGGGAATAATGATTTGTAATCTGAAAACGGATTCAAAATCGGAGTTCGGAGGCCCGAATATGGTCGAAGAACACAAGAGGAGCGCGAGAGGAGAGTGGTTGGCCAAAAGCCAACCATTGGTGCCCACGGGTGAGCCACGTGTGTCACAGGGCAAAAAACCTCTCTGCTCACGTGTGACACACGCGCCTCACACGTGGAGGTGACGTGGCCATCTTTCATTTGTTGGTTGCTTCCCTCTCTCTCTCTCTTTTTCTTTCAAATACAAATTTCCTTCCCTCCAAACATAATCTTGTAAAAATTGAAATGAAAAGAAGTTTGTGCATAATTTTCTCCAAGTTTTTAGTATCCTGATTCTATCATATCTTTCTCATTTCAACTCTGAATCACTTGATTAAAAATTCAAAATTGTTGGCCTTGATGAGAGCTACAAACCCTAAGCATTTTCACAGCCATTTGAATTCGTGATTTTTTGCTGTGCATCAATCTTGGACCAAGATTTGTGTTTGTAAGTGATTCATCTTCTTTTTACTTTCATTGTTGATCATCTCTTTAATCTTCTTATTTGATTGATGAAAAGTAATATGAATGATGTTAATTCACATGCTAGGGTTATATGATTGATTGATTTTTGAGTTTATCTTTTGTGATTTCATAAAAACATACTTTTGATAAACTTGAATGACATGAACTTGATTCTAGAAATACTTTGTGATCATGAGCTTGATTGTTGATTTCTAGGTTTAATTACATGTTCTAAGAGCTAGAATACTTTGATTGTGGTATTCTATAATCTAGTTCTTGGTTGATTCACATGCTTTGATTTCTAGCTAGATTTTGTGATTATGTGTTGATAGCATATTCTAGAATTTCTCTAAGAATGTTTATAGAGCTTGATTGATCATCTAGCTTTATTTGTTTGTGAGTTGCATCATTTGCATCACTTAGATCATTGCCTTGTAATAGGTTGAAGTCTCTTGCAAAGTGAGTGAAGCTTTGTATTGAGCAAGAAATCTTGGCTAGGAATGAGTTTTGGATAGCCAAGCAAAAGTCTTAGCAATGAGTTGCGTACTCTGGATAGTGAGCTTGGGTAGCTTGACTAGGATCCTAGTGATCCAGATTGGTAAGCGAGGAAATCTTCCTAGAGGCTTGAGAGCCTTGGATAGGGAGTTGCTATTTAGAGGTGTAGGAAACATCTTGGATAGAGAGTAGGCTTTGTGAATCACTAGCCCGATGATTGATTAGGAGATGATAGCTTGAAGTGGATATCATAGTGTTGATAGCTTTGAGTGTGTAAGTCCTTTTCATATAGTGGATTTGCTTTGCCGGTGGTTGTGATATCAACCCATGGATGTTTCCTCTTTGAGGTTTTACCACGTAAAAACTTTGTGTCTCATTTTCGCTTTTAGTTTTTGTTATCTTCCATGTTTTACTTGTATTGATTCTCTTGTATTGATGATTCACATGTAATGATTCTTTCTATACAATTGCTATATCATTTCAAGTACTCATTTTACTCTTATATTCTGCATTTTTGAATATTAGAAGAATTTGGAACTATACCTATTCACCCTCCTCTAGGTATAAAACACTATTGCTTTACAGGGAATTTCAATAAGAAGAAAGAATTTTTGTGTGATATATTGAATATTCTTGACTTGTTCTTACTGTTTCACATGCATTGATTTCTAGCTACATTTGTGATTGTTTGTTGAAAGCATATTCTAGAATATCTCTATGCATGTTCATAGAGCTTGATTGATCAACTTGTTTTATTTGATTGTGTTAACCGCCAAAATTGGCGAAGGACCAAGGAAGAATTTTCCACCTCAACACAAGGAGAGTATAGGAGAACAGACATCCTCCAGCTACCCCGACAAAGGCGGACTCCGATTAATCCGAGTGCACACCCCCTCCAGCGGAGTCCGACCCAGCCTTCCCCCAGCTTCTTAAGGACCCCGCCAACATCTTGGTTCATAAAGCAACGTCCTGAGCCAAAGTACTCGTTAGAACCTACAGAGGGGTCCAAAATCGTCATACCCTGGTCTCCTATAAACCACAGTATGAACCCCGCAACACCCAGACACAGATTTCCATTGAGTATCCCAATACAGTATGAACCCCGCAGCACCCCGACATGGAGTTCCACTAAGCATCCCGCAATAATACCAGCTAGACATCCCCCTACTTCAACAACATGATGCTTACTAGCTTGCACTTTCTGATATAGCCAGCCCGCCAAGCAAGAAGGTACCAGGCAGTAAGATTCTCATACTAGAAACTAAAAGCACCATAAAAGACCCATTAAAACGCTACCGTACAGGGGAGATATACTCCTTCCCGCCAGAGAGTCCTATTTTTAACAGGTCAACTCAGTCAGAATCCTAATAGGAAGGTAACGATTTGATCACGAGATTGACCCCTCCTAGGAAGGAAATACTAGATTCTACATGTAAAACTTCGAGATTATCTCCTAAAAGGAAGCAGATCCTGCATTGGCTAAACCCTAGACTGAAATTACAGGAGTGCATGGCAAGCAACAGGACCTATATATACAACTACTTATTCATTGATAAAAGGGACGAAAAATCACCACCAGTATCCCTACGATCAAGTTCTACTTATCGATATGCACAAGATCACCATCATGATCATCTCCATTACCCACTGAATCTCCATACCTTATAGTTAATCTTGAATGTATAGTTCACATATTTGTAATGCAAAGTGACGATTAATAAGAAACTCATTTTTATCTATTTTCTGGTGTCCTACGTCGTATTTGCATTGCTTAGGATAGTCGGTATCGAACCACTTGATACCCCTCTAACCAAGGTCAATCTTGATCTTGGTCATTGTAAAGTCGTTATTTGGAATTTCACCCCCAGTGACAATTTTTCGGTAACACTTTTGGTGCCGTCTGTGGGAATTTAACCTAACCATTGTTCGAAAATAGCCTAACTTTAGTCAGTAATATTCAGGATGAGACTCCGATCCTCCCAGGGTTATCCTGAGCCATCAGTACTCCAATCCCTTACTTCTACTGAAAGAGCCTAGAGGCGGGGTAAGGGCACCAGGAATGAGAATCCTCCACCAGTGCCCCCACCAGTTGCAGGTCCTATCCCTCAAGACCCCGTTAGGCAGGAAGTCAATCGAGATGTCTTAGAACAGCACACTGCAGCATACGTAGAAGCTATCAGACTCTGGATGATATCCCAGGGGATCCCTTTTGAAGCAGCCAGGATCCCAGAGGATGCTGGTCCAAGTGTCCGGGTACCAGTTTTCGACCGATTGGGTCCACCCTTCCCAGTTCGACAGGCGGAACTTAGACCCAGGCTAGTGAAGTCCGCAATTGAGGTTCGTCCTAGGAGGGTTCAGTCTCTACCAAAACCAATGGCGAAGGAGAGAGATCCACACCCCGATTCGGAAGGAAGCGCCAAATCCCGAAGGAGCTCCAAAGAGAAGCATCAGAGAGCTAAGCGAAAAGAGGTAGTCATTGATTCAGAATCTTCAGATGAAGAGGTTTCAGTAGCCCGATTCAGAACCAAAAAATCTCAGCACCTGGAGGATCAGATGACAAAGATGGCGAAGGAGTTGGAGCAGTTAAAGAAGGGATAACATCAAGGAATCCAGAAGAACCCCTTGGGCGAAATGAATGCACATTTCTCCAAAAGAGTCAGAGAGGTACGGTTGCCCCCCAAGTTCAGGATGCCTTCAGAGAAGTATTCCGGGACAGAGGACCTTGTCAACCACCTGGAAAGCTTTGTCCACTAGATGGAGGTTCAAAGTGCGACCAGGCTGGCCATGTGCAGAATGTTTCCTTCAACCTTGACTGACTGTGCCAAGACATGGTTTAGAAAGTTACCACCAGGTAGTGTTGATTCTTTTTCTAAACTTACCAAAGCTTTCTGTGCACAGTTTCAAGGGATCAAACCCTGTCCCAAGGATCCTATCTTGCTGCAATACGTGGCTCAGGAGCGGGGTGAAACTCTGAGATATTATGTGGAGAAATTCCATAAAGAGGTCGTCCAAATGGGTGTATTCAACGAGAAAGAAACTCTAGCTAACATCCGGAGGAACTTATGGGCTGGCAAACTGTTTCGTTCTTTTGCCAAGCATCCTCCAGAAATGTACCAGGAAGCCTACAACCGGGCTCTAGAACATGTGGACATTGAGGAACAACTCCGGATCAAGATCGAGCACGATAAAGCCCGCACCCGCTAGGAGGTTTCAAAATCAGCCTCTGAACCGGTCTACTTACAGGCCACCTCATATTCCTTCATACCAGGAAAGGTATCCGGTCAGGAGATCACTTCCCAAAGAGATTCCCCTGAAAGAAGTATCCAGGGTAGCAAGAGAGGAAGATGGGTATAATCACTGCACCCCACTCAATGCTTCACGAGAAACTATTTATCTCGCCATTCGAGATAAGGGTCTACTCAAAAAACCAGGTCCCATGAAAATCCCGGTTGATAGGAGGAATCAATACAAATATTGCGACTTCCACGAGGACATCGGGCACAACACCTCAGAGTGCTACAGCCTCCGCAATCAGATTGAAGGACTGGTAAGGGGAGGTCTTTTAACTGAATTTTTGCAGCAGGTACAGGACATCATCAGAGAAGGGAAACAGGTTCAAAGTGGGATGCATGAGGCAGCAGAAAGAAGGAGAGAGGGGGAGAAGGATCTGATGTAGCAAATCCAAGTGATCCACACCATCATTGGAGGTCCTACTTTAGCTGGAACCTATAATAATTCGAGGAAGAATCACGCAAGGAAGATTCCCAGGTTTAATACTGACCACAAGATACTCAAAGTCAGTAGTGGATCCCGGGATCTATCCCGCTCCACCAAAATCATCTTCACAGAGGAGGATGTCTACAATACAGTTCAGCCACATGATGATCCCATGGTAATTACAGTACAGATCGCCAACTGCCTGGTACACCGCGTCCTGATTGATACGGGGTGCATCGTGGATATTCTATTCAAAGGGGCTCATGAGCAGCTAAATCTGAAAAACTCTTGCTACAACAGTTGCACCTCCCTTTTGTATGGTTTCACAGGGGACTCCGTAATGCCAATGAGGACAGATTATGCCAGTGATAGCCAGAGAGGCTCCTCTTCAACAGAATATAATGACGGAATTCATTGTAGTAGACACCCCGTCTGCATACAAGGCAATCTTAGGAAGACCTTTCCTGTCAAGGATTAGAGGAGTGTTGTCTATCTATCACAATGTGTTGAAGTTTCCAGTGGGATCAAGAGTAGGAGAAGTAAGGGGGGACCGGCAGGCAGCCCGCAATTGTTATGCGGTGTCCACCAACCCCACTACATTAGCCAAGCAGTGCGCACATGTGACCAATTACCCTAATCAAGGGGCATCAAAGCAGGATCTGTATGTCTTGGAAGAAGGGGAGGTACCGAAGGTACCAGACATAATCGTGGAAGAGCCAGAAGAAGAAGAGCATGGTTGGACCAATGGGCTCCCCGTAGACCAGTTGGAGGAGATCCTGATCAGGGGCAAAGATTCGACAAAGACAGTAAAAGTTGGAGGGAGTCTGGACCCCGAAATCAAGAAGGATCTAGTAGAGCTTCTTAGAGAGTACAATGACATCTTTGCTTGAAGCCATGAGGAGAAGCTTGGTATTCCTCTTAGCTTGGCTACCCACAGGTTGGCAGTGGACGCAACTTTCAAACCAGTTAAGCAAAAAAGAAGACACTTCAATACCGAACGGAACGCTGCGGTTCAAGAAGAGGTTGACAAGCTCCTGAAGGCCGGGTTCATCAGGGAATCCCGTTACCCTGAGTGGATCGCCAACGTGGTTATGGTAACCAAGTCCAATGGGAAATGGCGAATGTGTGTAGATTACACTGACCTCAACCGGGCTTGCCCAAATGATAGTTTCCCTCTACCCAAAATAGATCAGCTCATTGACTCCACTGCAGGAAACAAGCTCCTAAGCTTCATGGATGCTTTCTCAGGGTACAATCAAATTATGATGCATCCTTCTGATCAGGACAAGACCAGCTTCATCACCGGACAAGGCCTTTACTGCTATAAGGTAATGCCATTCGGACTCAAAAATGCAGGTGCCACCTACCAGCTTGTGGTGAACAAACTGTTCAAGAAGCAGATAGGAAGATCTATGGAGGTTTACATAGATGACATGATCACGAAATCTCCAGAAGCAGGACAACATACAGGGGACTTGCGCTAGACCTTCCATGTAATAAGGTAGAACCAGATGAGGTTGAACCCCGCTAAGTGTGCATTCGGGGTAGCAGCAGGCAAATTCTTGGGATTCATGGTGCATGAAAGGGGAATCGAGGCTAATCCCGAAAAGATCAAAGCTATCCTAGACTTCGAATCCCCTACAACTCTCAAGCAGGCACACAGATTAATTGGACGGATAGCGGCCCTAAGCTGGTTCATATCTCGATCCACAGATAAATGTCTCCCGTTTTTCAAGATCATCAAGCAGGGAAAGAAGATGAAGTGGGACGAACAAGGCGAGCAGGCTTTCCAAACTTTAAAGGAGTACTTGTCAAATCCGCCACTATTGGTAAAACTGACCCCGGGGGAAGAGCTCCTACTCTATCTGGCAGTTTCTGAAGTTGCTACTAGTGGAACCTTGGTGAAAGAATGCAGTGACGGGGTGCAAAGACCAGTTTACTATGTGAGCCGGGCTTTCACTAAATTCGAGAAAAATTACACCCTCTTAGAGAAGCTCGCCTATGCCTTGGTGACTACATCTAGAATGCTCCGGCCTTATTTTCAAGTTCACACCATCGTGGTTGTCATTGATCAACCATTGAGACAATTCCTCTAGAGGCCAGATGTGTCGGGCAGATTGATTCTAAGGGCCCTAGAGCTCACCCAGTTCGACATCAGATATAAGGCAAGGACCACGATTAAAGCCCAAGCCCTAGCTGACTTCCTAGTGGAATTTAGCCCGACTCTAAACCCAGGCAAATCAATAGACCCAGATCTGGATCAAACCAGTCTGGGGTGGCCTGAAGACAACAAGATTTGGGTTCTTTACACGGATGGAGCTTCAAACCAATCGGGATACGGAGCCAGGATCGTCTTGATCGACCCCGCATGAGCTGAGTGTAGTCATTGTTTTAGGTTTGAATTCAGAACTACCAACAACGAAGCAGAGTATGAAGTTCTATTGACAGGAATGAAAGTAGCAGGAGCTCTGGAGGCTGAGTACCTTCTGATCAAGAGTGACTCCCAATTAGTGGTCAATCAGGTGACAGGGTTATACCAAGCAAAAGGTGAAAACATGGTGGCCTATCTGGCTAAAGTTCAGGAGGCTATGAAGAAGTTTAAGGGTGTAAGGATAGAACAAGTACCTAGAGAGAGGAACCATCGCGCATATGTCTTGGCTAAAATTGCTACAGGAGAAGGACATGCTTTACCAAAAGAAGTACCCCTCCAGTTGGTGCCCTTCTCTAGCTTAGCTAAAGAAGGAGAGGTCCTTCCCGTGAGCCGTCCCCCAATGTTGGATGGATCCAATAACAGATTATCTCTAAAATGACACTCTCCCTGCAGATCCGGATCAAGCCCGCCGGCTCAAGAGGATAGCTACTCGGTACTGCATGGTGGAAGGGTACCTATACCGTAAGGGGAAATCTCTGCCACTACTCAGATGTCTCCATCCCGATGATGCACGATGGGCGCTCAACGAAGTACACGTAGGGGATTATGGTAATCACGTATCAGGTGAAACTCTGGCTTACCAGGTAATCGGGATGGGCTACTACTGGCCGACTATACACCAGGATGCAAGGCAGTTTGTGCGATCTTGCAAAGCTTGTCAGAAAACAGCAAACCTCCATTATCTCCCACCAGAAAAGCTCTCATCAATCAGTACTCCCTACCCTTTTGAGATCTGGGGACTAGACCTGATCACCAGATCGAGCCACTTCCCACTGCACCCGGTCAAGCCAAACATGCAGTGGTGGTGATAGATTATTTTACTCGGTGGGTAGAAGCCAAGGCCCTTACCCAGATAACTGAAGAAAAAACCACCAACTTTGTCAAGGAAAATATTGTCTGCCGATTTGGCACCCCGATGGCCATCATAACTGAATTGGGGAAGCAATTTGACAATGCCAACTTCAGGGAATTTTGTGAAGACAGGAGGATCAATCTTCATTTTGCATCAGTGGTTCAATCTCAAACCAATGGACTGGTTGAGGCCACCAACAAGACCATTAAGAAACTCCTGAAGAAAAAGTTCCAACAGAAGAAAGGGTTTTGGGTTGCAGAGTTACCCAATATACTGTGGTCTTACAGAACGACTAGGCGGACAATAATAGGAGAGACCCCCTACTCCCTAGTTTTTGGAGCAGAAGCAGTTTTGCCCACTGAGCATATACTCATATCTTTCCGGGTCCAAAATTATGAACCGGAAGGCAATGAGGTTAAGTTGAGATCTAGCTTGGACCTACTGGAGGAAAGACGAAGCAAGGTTGCTGAGAAGGTGACTATATATCAGATCAAGATAGCCCAACATTTCAACAAAAAGGTGAGGATCTGAAACTTCAAAGAAGGAGACTTGGTTCTTAGGAAGGTAACCCAAAACACACAAAGAAGGTCTGATGAGGTGCTGGCTCATAACTGGGAAGGTCCATACTTGATCAAGGCATTACTCCGGGGTGGTGCTTACAAGCTGGAGGATATGGAGGGATACCATGTGGATCATACATGGAATGCCGATAATCTTAGGAAATTCTACCCTTAGAAATTTAATTCCTATCGACAGGAATTTTCACCCCGATCCCATATTGTACTGGTTGGAAAATTCAATAAAAGCAATTTCTTCTGTAAGATGACTCTCCTGTGTCCAGTGTTCAATATTTCCTACTAGATCCTCCAGTATCTTCAACAGAATATTTTTACTTCGCCATCACTACTCGCCATTTCAAGACCAGGAAATAGCCTTATGGCACTCCTGCTGCCTTGGCTGGGGAATACCTTCCTCCAAGAAGCCTGGTGCTAAAGTGTCCTTAGTTTCCTACTAGGAAAAACTTACAGTAAGATCGGGATGCCTCAGGGTACCTAGTTCCTTACTTCGCCATTTCAAGACCAGGAAATAGCTTTAGGGCGCTTCTGCTGCCTTGGTCGGGGAATACCCTCCTCCAAGAAGCCTGATGCTAAAGTAGTCTTAGTTGTCTACTGGGACAAACTTACAGTAAGATCGGGTTGCCTCAAGATAACTGGTTCCTTACTTCGCCATTTCAAGATCAGGAAATAGCCTTATGGCGCTCCTGCTACCTTGGTTGGAGAATACCCTCCTCCAAGAAGCCTGATGCTAAAGTGGCCTTAGTTGTCTACCAAGATAGACTTACAGTAAGATTGGGATGCCTCAGGGTACCTGGTTCCTTACTTTTCCATTTTAAGACCAGGAAATAGCCTTAGGGCGCTCTTGCTACCTTGGTCACGGAATACCCTCCTCCAAGAAGTCTGGTGCTAAAGTGGCCTTAGTTGCCTACCAGGACAGACTTATAGTAAGATAGGGATGCCTCAAGGTACCTGGTTTCTTACTTCGCTATTTCAAGACCAGGAAATAGCCTTAGGGTGCTCCTGCTGCCTTGGTCGGGGAATACCTTCCTCCAAGAAGCCTGGTGCTAAAGTGGCCTTAGTTGCCAACCAGAACAGACTTACAGCAAGATCGGGATGCCTCAGGGTACCTGGTTCCTTACTTGGCCATTTCAAGACCAGGAAATAGCCTTAGGGCCTTCCTGCTACCTTGGTCGGGGAATACCCTCCTCCAAGAAGCCTAGTGCTAAAGTGGCCATAGTTGCCTACCAGGACAGACTTACAGTAAGATCGAGTTGCCTCAGGATACCTGGTTCCTTACTTCGCCATATCAAGACCACGAAATAGCCTTAGGGCGCTCCTGCTGTCTTAGTCGGGGAATACCCTCCTCTAAGAAGTCTGGTGCTAAAATGGCCTTAGTTGCCTACCAGGATAGACTTGCAGCAGGATCGGGTTATTTTGACAGGGTACCTGTTTCCTTATTCCACTTTGTCTCCTAGAAGGCCGACGGTTAAGAGGGATTGAGGAGTTCATCAAATGGGATTACAATAAGTATCAGGCTACCTCGATAGGATACTCGATATTCCAAATTATCATACAGTCGTGAAAGTCCAATTAAAAAGGGACATGATAAGTACCAAAATCCCACTAGTCTTGCGATTTCAAGATATGAAGGATATGCCAAACACTCTGAAGAGATTTGTCATAGTTCAAGTTACTCGTCGGGGTCCAGTTACTCATCAGGAGTCCAGTCACTAACAAGTTTATATGTATTGGAAAGCTCTCTAAGTACAGAAGTAAGCAAAACACAAGTATGAATTAAGTAACTAAAATTGTTATATTAATAAAGCGGGGTGCCCAGCTCCCAATTCGGGCTACAAAGCAAAAGAGTAAGACTCATAAAAAATAAAAAGGGCCAGGTCAGTCGTTTCTCTCTTCCTCTGGATGCTCTCCTTAGCCGGGTGCTTCTTCCCCCAAGCCCTCAGCTACTGCGTTAGATTGTGCCCCCTCAACCTCTAGAACCTGAGGCATAGCAGGATCTTTCTCTTGAACATCATCATTCTCCTCCTCAGCAATAGGCTCAATCTGGGTCCCTCCTACTGTAGGAGCCTCGGGTCTAGCCAGGTTCACCTCATCATCCACCTGGATCGCACTTGAGGAAGGTACGAGGTCCACCACCTGCTCTTCTTGGATATAAGGATCCTGGGTTGTTCCCTCCACGCCATCAATCCGAGCTCCCATAGTTATACCAACACTTCGATCGAGTTGAGCAGCATCCTGTGAAGGAACTTTTGCTTCCTGATCTCCCTCTGCTAACTGGGCAGCCTTTGTCATTATTTGATCCCGATCCCAGTTCAAGGTGGCTTGAAGGTCAAAGGGAGGAGGCAGAGCTGTGGCAATCTCATAGCAAGCTGTGATGTAGCCATCTTCGAATGTAGAGCTCTCCTGACCTTCCAGGCCTACTACAGTATCCTACAGGAGTTGGTTCTCATTTTGCAGCAGTTTCTTCTCTCTCTTCAAGCACTCCCTTTCCTCCCGTCGGCGCAGGGACCTAACAGTCTCAGTGTCCAGGCAGTGCTCAAGGCCCCTAACAGCCACCAGAGCCTCCTGCCTCCTCTCTTCAGATTCTTTGGCTTCCTGGATCAGAGGGGCCACATTCTGCTAAGCCTGGATCAGTTCTTACAGAGTGTCCTGAAGTTTTTCTTGGAGGCCGATATACGCTTCCTTCAGGGTCAACAGCTGCTTCTCCATATCCAAAGCAAACTTGAATCCCTGCAAAAAGATGAGAAAGTCAATACTTGCTAGAAAGAAGAAAAGGATAACAAGAGGAAGATGGAAGTCTACCTTAGCTGAAACAGACGCCCCCTTGGCGACCATAATCTCGGTGGGGAGCTTTGCCGTATTTGTTAAGTTTCCACCGGGACAGGATGCGGCAAATCAGGATACCACTTTGTCAAAGGTGGCACCCCCTGACCCCTATCCAGAGGGAACATTAGCAGGAAGAGGAAGGAAGGCAGCTTCTTCCTTATTCGCACTTCTAACACGGTCTTTGGAGGATGCTGTTGAAGGAGGAGCAGTAGGTAGTTTCTTGGCAGTAGGAGGAACAACATCCTGGCTTGTCTTCTGGGCGGTTTTCCTAGATCCCCGAGCTTTAGCTGCTCGAGCAAGCATCTCCTTGATCTTCGAACATGATGAGGGAGAAGTAGAAAGACGAGCAGGAGTCTTTTCCTAGACCCCGCTGGAGCAAGAGTGGAATTAATAACACCAGCAGTCGCCTTTGATGGAGTCGGAGGAGGAGTGGGATCAGTCCTAACTTGCGGGGACCCTGTCACATCTCTGATAGTAAGAGAAGGAGAAGAAACAGGAGAAGCATGAGTTGGCAGAGCTAGGCCCCCTGTCCTAGAGGAAGATGGAGACCCCGCTATCATCGGGGTAGCTGATACTGCAAGAAGGGAAGAAACTTAATGAGAAGAAGGAGAAGGAGAAAATGTACGTGCAAAAAAAGGAATTAGGTGTAGTCACTTACCAGGAAGGGCAATAGAAATCCTCAAGTATCGCTCCAGGCGGGCTCCCTCAAAGGGATCTAGAGTGGGGTACTGCATGTTGGTATACCCCCTCTTCATGATCCTTATAAGAATGTCCCGAGACTCAGGAGCCAGCACCCCCTTCGCCCACTTGTCTCGTGCTAAAAATTGTGTAGGAACGGGGTATTCATACCCCCCTAATAAAGGCAGTGCGCCCCTACTCGCCTTCCACCACGAACCATTCTTCCTTCCAGGGTGCGGCGTACTTTACATTAGCCCCTAGAACAGTAAACTTTGTAAGGATTCCCGGTTTTTTGATTGGCTTATTTCGTGAGCAAACCACATATTGGGGTTGTTTGTAAAGGGTAGCTTGGTGATAGGTGATCATGCTCAATGACCCTTCTCAAGACCTCAAGGTGAAGAAGCACTCCAAAGGTATATTTCTTAGTGTTTCTTGCAAATGAAGAGAAATAGTTGCACACACACACACACAACCCATGCATATATGTCTATCTTGTTTGTTTGTGTATGTTTTAGGTGCTATTATGTTCCTTAATCTCTCTTCATTCTTGTCCATATGATTGCATCTTGTTTGATTATTGCCATATCTCTTTTTGACCAAAGTTGCATCTTTTTAGTGTAAGGCGTTGTACAAAGCACTGTACGAAGAGCGCCCATCTAAGACCTAATAAGGCTAGGGAAAGGCGCTGTACAGACCTGATACATTTATTTGGTCGCTGTACACAAGCCCTCTACAAAGCGCTCTACGTAGAGCGCCCATCTGATTCCCGAGAGGACAGAGATTGAGCGCTGTTGGGTCTCTCTTCAGAAGCGCCCTACGAAAAGCGCCCAAATGAAGAACACTATGTTTTTCCCAGATAAGCACTGTACAAGGCGCCCTACGTAGAGCGCTTTGTAGAGCGCCCAAGGCAAAAATTTGTGCCACTTTTCAAAACGATGTCACTTCATCTTGGCACCCTATATATATGCTTATTTGTCTTAGGTTAGCCTCAAGAGTTCAAAAATTCATATCTTTTACTTAGAACATTTTTTCAAGTAAAAAATTCTCAAGAACTCTCCTTTATACACTCAAATCATACACATATGCATCAAAGATCATCTAAGCATCTTCTAACATAGATAGTTTGCTTTTTTGAGTGGGTATTGGTCATCACACTTCCCTTGGTATGTTCTTCTCTTTTATCCATTGATATTTAGTGCTTTATTTATCAAGGCATCTCTTTTATTATTTGAATGATCTTAGATTAATATCTTATATTCAAAATAGAGATTGTTTGTGATGACATGATTGAGTGTTGTATTGTGATAGCTATCTAGGTTTTTATAATCTATTGTTAGCTAAGCTATTTGACATGTCATTTAGCTATTGATATTTAGGAGTGTTTTTATTGACATATTATCATCCTAGATAAGCATATAGGGTTGCCTAGCTCTTATTGCATGTATTGAGTATTTTTATATATTCACATAGGTTGTATTATCTCTTCATTGAAAATTTAAGTCTTGTTGGCTAAGGTTGCTTAGGCCACAAGCAAAATGGACTAGAGCCACTTTTAAAGGCCCGCAGGGTAGAAGTGGAGGGTTATAGACCGGAGTGTTAGACGAGGTCTACATAGGTTGTAAACTCCATTTCAATTAGTGGATTTCGAGGTTCAAGTGTGGCGCACTATACAGGCCGTGGTTTTTTCCCAGTTGTTGGGTTTTCCACGTATACATCAAGTGTTATTTAAATTCCGCACCATATTACACTTGTTGTTTTTATATTGACTATTAGGGGCTTTTTCAGAATTTTGACCTTAAATGAAAATTAGTTAAAATCTATTCACCCCCCCCCCCCCCCTCTAGATTAATATTTGTTAAACACACCCGTTGTATTTGTGAACTTTCAAACTTCATGTCATTCAATGCCCTCAGGTAAAACTGACCCCGGGCACCATATTGGTGATGTTAAAAAGGAAGTGGATCTCGTCCAACCCCGACTCCCGCTCTATGCGATCTTTCTCGCACTGTTCCTTCCAGAGCACCAAGAACCCCGTCAAGTGCTTCCAGAACCCGACGAGATCTGGAGGGGGGCTAACTCCAACGTGACAAAAGCTCGGTGAAGTGTGGGATGAAATGGCAGCGGAACACCACATTCGAAGGCCGCTTTGTGGATCAACAGGCGATCTTGAGGCGGGGTGTATACATCGTAACCCTGATGAGGAAGAGAAAGAATAATGTTATCTGGAATCTTGTACTCCTCCCTTAGCTTGGCCAGAGTATCCAGGGTGCATACGGAGTTGGGAACTATCCTCTCGTCATGAAAAAGGGCAAAAGAGCCGGCCTGGACCCCGACTAGAGAAACCCTTTCATAACTGCCTCCATCACCACTACCCACCTTCGCCGAGTCCGTTAGGTCACTAATAATGACAGGATCCTCAAGTTGGTTGTGAAAACCCAACCTGATTCGCGGGTTTCGAGTGGAGCGACGACGCTGAGCCCGCGGGGTATCATCAGTAGCCCGTCATCCTCTCGATCCCGTTTCCTCCTCTCCGACGTCAGGGAGTCCTCTACTGCATCAGCCTTCTCCGTATTGTAGAGGGCGTCAATACTATCAGATTGAGGCGGAGAAGCGGGGTTGGGATGAGTAGAGTTTACTATCGTGGAAGGGTTTTGCTCAGTGATGATTTCTTGAGAAGTAGGAAGTTTAGAAGGAGAAGCCATTAAAAAAGAAGAAGGTAGGAAAGATTTCTAGAAGATTGCAAAGTAGAGGAGAAAGAAAGCAAATCAGAGGGGGTTCGTTCTCTGTTGTAATTTTGAAAGTTTGAAAGTAAGGAAGAAAGTACCAGTGAAGTCGGTCTGTTTATAGAAGAGGGGTGGCAGTTACACTCCAGGAAACCGGAATCGGTGACCGGCAGAATGGGTAGAGGCGTTTTCCGTATTAATCGCGCCAAAACGGCTTTTTTGAAAATGAGGAACCTAATGGTTGATCGACACGCAATCAATATTAATGCATCAAGTAAAGATTTCCTCCTCCTAGATGGAGAACTAGTCAGACAAGGAAATAAGCAGATAAGGCAGAAAATCCTTCAAGTATAGACAAGATCCTGACTCTGACTCCGACTTTGACCCCGACAAGGTATCAGTGTCCAAGTCAGCGGGGACTTCTGTTAACCACCAAAATTGACGAAGGACCAAGGAAGAATTTTCCACCTTAACACAAGGAGAGTATAGGAGAACAGACACCCTCTGGCTACCCCGACGAAGGCGGACTCCGATTAATCTGAGTGCACACCCCCTCCAGTGGAGTCCGACCCAGCCTTCCCCTAGCTTCTTAAGGACCTCGCCAACATCCAGCCTTCCCCCAGCTTCTTAAGGACCTCGCCAACATCTTGGTTTATAAAGCAACATCCCGAGCCAGAGTACTCGTTAGAACCTACTGAGGGGTCCAAAATCATCATATCCTGGTCTCCTATAAACCACAGTATGAACCCCGGAGCACCCCGACATGGAGTTCTACTAAGCATCCCGATACAGTACGAACCCTCCAGCACCCCGACACGGAGTTCCACTAAGCATCCCTCAATAATACCAGCTAGACATCCCCCTACTTCAACAGCAGGATGCTTACTAGCTTGCACTTTTTGATATAGCCAGCCCGCCAAGCAAGAAGGTACCAGGCAGCAAGATTCTCATACTAGAAACTAAAAGCACCATAAAAGACCCATTAAAACGCTGCCGTACAGGGGAGATATACTCCTTCCCGCCAGAGAGTCCTATTTTTAATAGGTTAACTCAGTCAGAATATAATAGGAAGGTAACGATTTGATCACGAGATTGACCCCTCTTAGGAAGGAAAGACTAGATTCTACACATAAAACTCTGAGATTATCCCCTAAAAAGAAGCGGATCCTGCATTGGCCAAACCCTAGACCGAAATTACAGGAGTGCATGGCAAGCAACAGGACCTATATATACAACTACTTATTCATCGATAAAAGGGATAGAAAATCACCACCAGTATCCCTACGATCAAGTTCTACTTATCGACATGCACGAGATCACCATCATGACCATCTCCATTACCCACTGAATCTCCATACCTTACAATTAATCTTGAATGTATAGTACACATATTTGTAATGCAAAGTGTGTTAGGATTATGCTCAATAGCAAGAGTGTAATATTGTAATTAACAATCTATTTCATATTAATAAAGTGATTTCTGGTTTAAACAAATCTTATAGCATTTATAATTTAATATTATAATTGTCAAAGTAAATAATCATAAGGTCTAAAGACTATGAGAAAAGAAGAATTGTTCGTACATCTTGATATGTATGTGGTAGACACAATTCTTTGGTTAGTCTTGAATATTGTTCACAACTTAAGTTAAAGGTTGGGCACCTTTATCTTGTTAAAGTTGTAGAATTCTTTTGCTAGCATTTGAGTGGGATCAAATGAGATATGATGAGTCTAAAATCATCAGAGTGTCTTCGAGCAAAAGAATCTAGTGCACTGGGTGCATTGAACTGGATCACAATGAAATACTTTATCTATAACCGTCAGTAGATAAAAGTCTTTTCATTATCAGGACAATCGGAGAGTATATCTTAATCCTGAGATAAATGATGGACTTATGGTTGCAAGTGATATCATTTGAGTTATCAATGAGTACGATTATATCGCATAGTCTATCCTCGATAGTTTGGTGATATTCATTTGTTAATCGATAGAGGACTTCATTTATAGACATGGACATCGTGGCTCCATTTATTAAATGAGAGTATATTATCATCATATGGATGTTTTGAGGTAATTGGATATTAAATCTCAACGTTGAGTTTTCGATAGTGTCTATTGAAAACATGGCTTCTGGACAAGTCAAAATATCCAAGTTCAAAACGTGGTCATATGAGTAAATATGGTAACTTGGAGAGTTATAGGCGGTCTATGAACTCTTGGCGATTACCGATATTAATCACGAGGATACACTATCTCCAGCATGATTGTCTAGGGTATCAAAAAGGAACATCTTCCTTTTCTGTCTTTATTTAAGAGTTCAATTTTAACTCTTTAGTAGAATGAGTTAAAATTAATGGATCGGACCTAAATGAATCCTTTGTTTATTGTGATTAGGTTATGTCTATTGAAGCTTAAATTTAGATAGCCCGCTAAGATCCCCAATCCACACGGACTTGTATGGATCACTTGATATATTCTACCGGACCAATTTATGGGTCCATTTAGAATTGCATTTAATATATTAGGAATATAATTTGCACATTATTTATTTAATAGGCTGCTCAATTATATTAATATATTAATGAAATGCATGTGGGCTTGTTTCTTTTAGTAAGAATGGGTCTGGTTCACATGTGGGCTTTTTATTTAAAGACCAATGGATTAAATGAAATAAAAAAATAATATATGACCCATTTATAAGAGTGGGGCGGCAAGGTGTCTTTTTAACCTAATATATTATTTTGTTTCATTGTTTTAATTAAATAAGAATTAATTAATTTATTAATTAATTGTTTAATTAAGAAACAAATCTTTTCTGATTAGGAAATATGATTCCTAGAGTTATACTATTGGTAGTAGTATACTTAAATTAAAAGACTTGTTTGATAAGAAAATAAATAATTAATTTTATTTATTTAATCAAATAAGAAGTCTATTTATTTAGTCAAAAATAAAAGAATAAAAGATCTATGAGTTGGATTAGGGTTTGAAGTCTTAAAACTAGAAGTGAATTAGGGTGCAACACAAACTCCTATTTTGTAGTGTGATTTGCGGCAACCCTAGTCCTTTTAGGAAGAGGATTTTCGGCCACAATAAAAGAAAAAGAGAGAGAGAATTCGACCAATGTGTGAAAATGTGTGTGTGGTGCCTGATTCAATTTTCTTCTTCTTCTTCTCAATTCATAGAAAGGATTTTATTCTACTAAAAACAAAAAAGAGTGAATAGATTATTCTTTGATGGTACACTAATTGCTTGTTCATCAATAAGCTTGTGTATACAACATCGATTTAGGTTCACGAGAGTTTCGGTCATTAGATTGAGAACTCAAAAGTGACCGGAATAATCTTAGTCTTCTTTTGATTGTTTTGTGACTAACAAAAGAAAAGAAAAGTTTGTTTGTCCATTCTCAGGTTTGCAATTCAAAGAAAAAGGGAGACCACGCTCCTAGGTGATTCACGTTCGTGCTAGGATTGAAGATCTTGCGGATTATCATCGACGTAAGTCAATCGGATCACGCGACAAAAGGTATTCTTCTTTTGTTGATTATATATATGTTTAATTAATTAAAGGGTTAAGGTTCATAAAAAGGAAAAAATTTTAAAGTTACTAAATCTATTTTTAGTCTCGCTTCCGCTGCGTGTACTAAGGTATTTTTCCCTACAATTGGTATCAGAGCCTGGTTGAACTCTTTTAATTAATTAACGTATATATACGTGAATCTATTTCTTTTTATTGTGATTATGCATGTTTAGAAAGAGATGGCACTCTAGGTATTCGCATATATAATTACATGTGGATGTATGGATTTATTATTGTTTTATGTGGATTGTTATTGCTCGATTTTGGTCCTAGATTTTCAATGTAATTTTTGTTTCGGAATTGTAACAAGAAAGGTGGTCTATCATCGCCATAATTCCTTCTTGGTAGTTGCTAGGTTTTATTTTTTATTTTTTATTTTTTATTTTTTTAGTGCAGTTTTTTACTGCAGTTTTTTTTATTTTTGTGCAGTTTTTTTGTTTGTAAAAAGTACTGCAGTGAATAAAAAAAAAAATTTACTGCAGTATTTTATTGTTTAAATAAATTTGTAATACGTTCTACATCGAAGAATCGAAGACGTGAAGAAAAAGGAAGCAACCGGAACCAAGAACGAGCACCGTGCGCACCATAGGAGTGGATTGGGCTGCGCATGGCAAGCCCATTACATGGTGGGCTGCGCACGGCAGCCTTGTGTGGCCTTATGGGCAGCCCCTTTGTGGGGTTGTGGGCTGTGCACACCCATGGGAGGAGGCCGAAGGATGAACGTATGGTTGATGGGCCACTTGAAGATCTTGTATTCCTAAACAATTGTAATTTACTTGTTTTTCTAGGATGGGCCAAAATTGTTGTTATTTAATTTTTGCTTAAATATTACAATATTTGTTATTGTATGATAACATGACATATAGAATAGGAGTGCCACTCATATATCTCTTTTGGTATGAATATGCATTGAATGATTTAGGTATCTAAATTGGCATCTAGATAACTTGGTAAATCATTCTATGGGATTTAATCACACGCCTTAAATAATTGAGTGGGAGAAGGTGTTTTTGTAACACCTATGGCCTCCAAGGTTAGTTGAGCTTTATTATTTATTGATAATCCCCCCAAGGGGCATCCATGAATGGAATTTAGCAATATACTTCCTTACAAGGATAGACTAGACAATGGACTCAAATGAGATCTACTCCCCAATGAGGGATTTTCGTGAGAGAAAATTGAGGGTCGATATCTTGGTAACACACTCAAAGTAATTTTATTGATATCCTCCCAAGAGTTCTTGTCAGTAAAATTGCAAGGCTAAAATTGAAAAATTGAAAACGCTGGTTGTTATGTTAACAATTAGGTGGGACCTAGTTTAACTAGTAAATGGTGCGAACTCCCAAAGGAGGCGTAACATTTATGGGTGTTGGATCACCGTTGAATTTTTATGATTGAGTTATTTATTTAATTCAAGATAAATATTTAAAGTGCTTTATAATGATTATTTACTTATATATGTTTTGTTTTCATTCAGAAATCATGACCCCATCACTTATGAACATCCTGAAAGATAACAATTTAACTGGAGATAATTATGTCACATGGAAAAGGAAAATTGGGTTGTTGCTGCAAAGTGAAAAACATAAGTTTGTTCTAACTACTCCTAAACTACCTACTCATAATAATGAATCTAGCATAATGCAAAGAGATGAGTATGAGCAGTGGAAGACTTCAGATAATATGGCCAAATGTTATATTATGGCCACTATCTCCGACGTGTTGTAATAGCAGCATGAAGGAATGGAGTCCGCTGCTGATATAATGATGTCTCTAGAGGAGATGTTTACTATGAAGTCCAGGACAAATAAGAGAGAGGCAGTGACTGCTTTTATGAATCTTAGGATGAAACCTGGAAAGGCTGTAAAGGATCACATGATGAAAGTCATAGCACATCTCAACATTGTTGAACTGCATGGCGCTGAGATAGATGGTGAGACAAAAATTGATATGGTTGTCAATTCATTGTCAGATTCCTTTGATCAGATCAAATTGAACTACACTTTGAACAAAAAGGAATACACCTTACAAGGCCTGATGCAAGATGTTCAAAGTGCTGAAAAGATCCTTGTGAAAAGCAAAGGTCAAGATATTCATATGGTTGGTAAAGTTGCTACTATTAAGACCCGTCAGAAGGTCAAGAAACAACAGAAGAAAAAGCAACTTGGGCCTACCAAGAAGGAGACCAAGAAAGTAACCAAGATCAAAGGGAAATGCTTCCTTTGTGGTGAAAATGGACATTGGAAAAGAAATTGCCCAAAGTCCCAGAACAAGAAGGAAGAAGGTAATGTGAATTATCTTGAAACATGTTTTTTTGTAGATTCTACAGATTCTTGGATCATAGACTCTGGAGCCACTAATCATGTTTGTTATTCCTTGCAGGGGTTCCAAGAAAGGAGAAGGCTGAGTAAGAATGAAATCAATTTGCGCTTGGGCAACGGAACTTTAGTGTCTGCAAGTGCAGTGGGAGATATTAGAGTTTATTTGGATTCTAGAAGGCATTTAGATTTGATAGACGTTTACTATGTACCTCAATTCAAGAGGAATTTAATTTCAGTTTCTTGTTTGAATAAATTTGGATATTTGGTTACTTTTAATAAAGTTTTTATTATTAGTAAGAATGACAAAATTATTTGCCAAGGTACATTGGAAAACGGTCTATACTTTTTGCATAGAAATATCTCTCACTCGTTAGACACAGAAATAACGGAACCTAATCATAAAAGAGTTAAATTATCAAAAGATGAAACCTACCTATGGCATTTACGCCTAGGTCATATTAACCTTAATAGGATTAAAAGATTGGCATGTGACGGACCTTTGAGTGACTTAAAGGTTGATGATCTACCAACTTGTGAATCTTGTTTGGAAGGTAAAATGACCAAAAGGACGTTCTCTGCCAAAGGTGCCAGAGCCACTGAATGTTTATGATTGATACACACTGATGTATGTGGACCTATGAGCATTCAAGCTAGAGGTGGATTTGAGTACTTCATCACTTTCACAGATGATTACTCGAGATTTGGCTATGTGTATCTCATATGACATAAGCCGGATGCTTTTGACATGTTCAAAGCATTCAAAGCTGAAGTAGAAAATCAGCTTGAGAAACACATAAAAATCTTGAGATCTGATCGTGGTGGAGAATATTTATCTGGTGAGTTTCAGCAATATCTTGTTGATAATGGGATAGTTTCTCAGTTTTCTGCACCAGGTACACCTCAACAAAATGGGGTAGCAGAAAGGAGAAATAGAACTCTTTTGGATATGGTTAGGTCTATGTTGAGTTATTCAACACTTCCTATTTCTTTTTGGGGATATGCTTTACAAACTGCCATATACATTCTAAACGATGTACCATCTAAGTCTGTTCCTAAAACACCGCATGAGTTGTGGACTGGGCGCAAGCCTAGTTTACAACACTTAAGGATATTTGGTTGTCCTACGCATGTGTTAAAAGGAAAGACAGAAAAGATGGAGTCCCATTTGGAAACATGTATATTTTTAGGGTATCCAAAAGAAACTAAAGGATATTGTTTTTATAGTCCTTCAGATCTTAAAGTATTTGTTTCGACAAATGCTAAATTTCTGGAAAATGACTATATGAATGATTTTGTGCCTAGAAGTAGAATTGTTCTGAATTAGATGTCAGGAGATACAATTCCACGAGAGGTTACACAACCAAACCCAATTGTAAGTTCCGATCCAACACAAGATCAATAACCTACCATTCCTCGTCGTAGTGGGAGGGTTAGAACACAACCCGAAAGATACATCGGTCTGGGAGAATCAGTGGAGAATCTCCCGGACGACGATGATCCCTACACGTACAAGGAAGCTATGGAGGATGTTGATAGTCGCCATTGGCAAAAGGCAATGCAATCTAAGATTGAATCTATGTTCGATAACAAAGTCTGGTCCCTTGTAGACTTGCCTAAAGGGATAAAACCCATTGGGTGCAAGTGGGTATACAAGAGGAAAAGAGGTATGGATGGAAAGGTGGAAACCTTTAAAGTTAGATTGGTAGCTAAAGGGTATACACAGAAAGAAGGTATCGATTACGAGGAAACCTTCTCTCCTGTGTTTATGCTTAAATCCATTAGGATACTCTTGTCCATTGCAGCATCTTTAGATCTAGAGATTTGGCAAATGGACGTCAAGACAGCTTTCCTTAATGGAAGTCTTGACGAAAGCATCTATATGATGCAACCAGAGGGATTCATTGAAAAGGGCCAAATGGAAAAGGTATGCAAGTTGCAGAAATCCATATATGGATTAAAGCAAGCATCCAGATCCTGGAACATAAGGTTCGATCAAGCTGTCAAAGGTTTTGGATTTATTCAGAATCTTGACGAACCTTGTGTATACAAAAGGATTAAGGGCGACAAGTTGGTTTTCCTGATTCTTTATGTTGATGATATACTACTCATTGGAAACGATGTAGGTGTATTGACATCAGTAAAAGAATGGTTAGCAAAACAATTTGATATAAAGGACTTAGGAGAAGCAAGTTTTATTCTAGGTATCCAAGTAATAAGGGATAGAAAGAATAGAACGATTGCATTATCCCAAGCTTCATACATAGACAAGATCTTGTCTACGTTTTCCATGCAGGATTCCAAGAAAGGTATGTTACCTTTCAGACATGGAATCAAGCTTTCTAAGGAACAAGTTCCTAAGAAAGAGCATGAAGAGCAATTCATGAGTAGAGTTCCATATGCCTCGGCAATTGGAAGTCTCATGTATGCAATGCTCTGTACTAGACCAGATATTTGTTTTGCTGTTGGCATAGTTAGCAGGTTTCAATCGAAACCTGGTCCTGATCACTGGACGGCAGTCAAGCATATTTTCAAGTATCTTAAGAGAACGAGAGATAATATGCTTGTATACTCTGGAGGGGATTTAATTCCCGTTGGGTATACAGATTCTGATTTCCAATCAGATTCTGACTCCAGAAAATCCACATCAGGGGCTGTGTTTACTATTGGAGGAGGAGCAGTTATATGGAGGAGTATCAAGCAATCTTGTATTGCTGATTCCACCATGGAAGTTGAGTATGTCGCTGCATGCGAGGCTGCCAAAGAGGCTGTTTGGCTCTGCCAATTCTTGATTGACTTGGAAGTGGTTCCTAGTGCGAATAAGTAGATCACTATCTACTGTGACAACAGTGGAGCAGTGGCTAATTCGAAAGAACCAAGAAGACACAAGAGAGGTAAACACATTGAAAGAAAGTATCATCTTTTAAGGGAGATTGTTCAAAGAGGTGACGTGACGATTACCAAAATCGCGTCAGCAGAAAATCTAGCAGATCCCTTCACAAAGGCTCTACCTCAGAAGAGTTTCGATGGGCATCTAGAGAATATGGGCTTGAGAGATATGACACATTTGCTATAACGCAAGTGGGAGATTGTTAGGATTATGCTCAATAGCAAGAGTGTAATATTGTAATTAACAATCTTTTTCATATTAATAAAGTAATTTCTGGTTTAAACAAATCTTGTAGCATTTATAGTTTAATATTATAATTGTCAAAGTAAATAATCATAAGGTCTAAAGACTATGAGAAAAGAAGAATTGTTCATACATCTGGATATGTATGTGGTAGACACAATTATTTAGTTAGTTTTGAATATTGTTCACAACTTAAGTTAAAGGTTGGGCACCTTTATCTTTTTAAAGTTGTAGAATTCTTTTGCTAGCATTTGAGTGGGATCAAATGAGATATGATGAGTCTAAAATCATCGAAGTGTCTTCGAGCAAAAGAATCTAGTGCACTAGGTGCATTGAACTGGATCACAATGAAATACTTTATCTATAACCGTCAGTAGATAAAAGTCTTTTCATTAGTAGGACAATCAGAGAGTCTATCTTAATCCTGAGATAAATGATGGACTTATGGTTGCAAGTGATATCATTTGAGTTATCAATGAGTACGATTATATCGCATAGTCTATCCTCGATAGTTTGGTGATATTCATTTGTTAATCGATAGAGGACTTCATTTATAGATATGGACATCATGGCTCCATTTATTAAATGAGAGTATAATATCATCATATGGATGTTTTGAGGTAATTGGATATTAAATCTCAACGTTGAGTTTTCAATAGTGTCTATTGAAAACATGGCTTCTGGACAAGTCAAAATATCCAAGTTCAAAACGTGGTCATATGAGTAAATATGGTAACTTGGAGAGTTATAGGCTGTCTATGAACTCTTGGCGATTATTGATATTAATCACGAGGATACACTATCTCCAACATGATTGTTTAGGGTATGAATGAGGAACATCTTCCTTTTCTGTCTTTATTTAAGAGTTCAATTTTAGCTCTTTAGTGGAATGAGTTAAAATTAATGGATCGGACCTAAGTGAATCATTTGTTGATTGTGATTAGGTTATGTCTATTGAAGCTTAAATTTAGATAGCCCGCTAAGATCCCCAATCCACACGGACTTGTATGGATCACTTGATATATTCTACCGGACCAATTTATGGGTCCATTTAGAATTGCATTTAATATATTAAGAATATAATTTGCACATTATTTATTTAATGGGCTGCTCAATTATATTAATATATTAATGAAAGGCATGTGGGCTTGTTTCTTTTAGTAAGAATGGGTCTGGTTCACATGTGGGCTTTTTTATTTAAAGTCCAATGGATTAAATGAAATAAGAAAATAATATATGGCCCATTTTATTTGAGTGGGGCGGCAAGGTCTTGTTTAACCTAATATATATTATTTTGTTTTATTGTTTTAATTAAATAAGAATTAATTAATTTATTGATTAATTGTTTAATTAAGAAACAAATCTTTTCTGATTAGGAAATATGATTCCTAAAGTTATACTATTGGTAGTAGTATACTAAAATTAAAAGACTTGTTTGACAAGAAAATAAATAATTAATTTTATTTATTTAATCAAATAAGAAGTCTTTTTATTTAGTCAAAATAAAAGAATAAAATATCTATGAGTTGGATTAGGGTTTGAAGTCTTAAAACTAGAAGTGAATTAGGGTGCAACTAAAACTCCTATATTTTTGGAGTGTAATTTGCGGCAACCCTAGTGCTTTTGGTAGAAGGATTTCGGCCACCCTAAAAAGAAAAGAGAACGAGAATTCGGCCACCAAGTATTGTGTGTTGTGGTGCTTGATACAATTCTTCTTCTTCTTATTCTCAACTCATAGAAAGGAATTTTTATTCTACTAAAAAAAAAAAGAGTGAATAGATTATTCTTTGATGGTACACTAATTGCTTGTTCATCAATAAGCTTGTGTGTACAACATCGATTTAGGTTCACGCGAGTTTCAATCATTAGATTGAGAACTCAAAAGTGACCGGAAAAATCTTAGTCTTCTTTTGATTGTTTTGTGACTAACAAAAGAAAAGAAAAGTTTGTTTGTCCATTCTCAGGTTTGCAATTCAAAGAAAAAGGGAGACCACTCTCCTAGGTGATTCACGTTCGTGCTAGGATTGAAGATCTTGCGGATTACCATCGACGTAAGTCAATCGGATCACGCGACAAAAGGTATTCTTCTTTTTGTTGATTATATATATATATATATGTTTAATTAATTAAAGGGTTAAGGTTCATAAAAGGAAAAATTTTAAAAGCTACTAAATCTATTTTTTAGTCTCGCTTCCACCGCGTGTACTACGATATTTTTCCCTACATATACGTGTGGGTGTCTTTTAAGTATGACATAGAGAGTATGTGAATGGGTTTTTAATCCGTTATTACCAAATTTTCGGATTAGTCAATATTATAAATATAACCCATTCACAAAACAATAATCAAGTGTAATAAGGTGCAGAAATATAAACGACACTTGATTTTTACGTGGAAACTGATGTGTAAAATCGTGTTATAAAAACCTAACTCGCAAGTGCACGAATCGTGAGATAAGTACAGCGACAAGTAGGGATCGTTCCCACGAGGAAAAGTGATCTATCGACTAAAACCAATTCTAATTAAAGCTAAGCAATTAACAGTAACCAAGAGATTTCAGATTGATTTGATTAATTTGAGATTAAAACTAGATTAAACTAAAAAAAAAAAACAGTTAACAAGAATATGTGAATGTGATCAAGAGGTGAGAGGACTAGGTCATCAATGCTCCCCAACTACGTTTACTCAATGCTTCGAATTGAGTTTCACAAAGAATGTTAATCAAGTTAAGGGTTCGTTCTTAAATTATGTATAATTATTGCTATGTGGTCCTGGGATAAATTAAGTACTTCTACTACAATCAATAGCAAACCTTGCATACAAACTATAACAGAAAATACATCAACCATACACCAAGCGTTCTTAGTTGAGTCAATAGCAAACCTTGCATATAAACTATAACCTAAAACCCACAAAGCACACAATCAAGTATTCTCAATCACAGTCAATAGCAAACCTTGCATATAAACTATGATTGAGAACCCATTAAGCACAAGAACAAGAGAACCAAAGATAACGTGCAACCTGCAACAATAAATTCATTCATTCAATTGAATATTGGCTAAGAATGGTGAACCTCACACATATCTCAACCTTAACATATAAAACCCTAAATTCAAGACTAGCACTAACCATGCATAGACAAGAAGAAATCACAAATTGAATGAATCGAAACTTGAATTACGAAAACATAGTCAAATCTAACAAAGAGTATTCATAGAGGTTCACATTGAATCCCTAGTATGGATTTAGTTACACATAGATGAAATAAAAAGACAAGAGATAGAAAAGATAAAACCCATTGAGGCCTTCAATGAATTCTTCAAATCTTCAATGATGAGTCTTCTTCGTCTTGTAAACCCCCGATGTGTAAAGATGGATGACGGATGATGGTGAAGGGGGACGGCCCCTTTGGTGGCTAGGGACCTCCCTTGGCTGCCTCTCGATGGCTCTCTCTCTCTCCCTCTCCTGAAATTAGGGTTCAAAGGGGCATAAATATGTGTAGATGCTAAGCCAAGTCCTTAAACAACAAGGAAATCACCTCCCCTTTAGAACTCTACCTTTTTGGGATTCTATTTCTTTCCTAATCCATCCAAATTGATTGCTTATTGAAGGAGGATAAGGATTAGATGTCTAATTGCTTTCCAAGACTCCCACACATGTCCAAGAAGGTAATATTTCCCGTTCCGACAACTTGCGAAACAAATCCCGAAAGCATTCGCGGATTTAATAACTGACCAATCTGACCTTCGGACACTTAAACGGGCATAACTTATTCTAGAAACTTTTTATTGACAAGCTGTAAATTGGGTTGGAAACTAGACTTCTGGGGCTTCAAATCCATAGGTGGAAGGACACACAATTCAATCGGAGCTGAGAATTATAGGGCCTGCAATATGGGTCATCTGCACTGACGGGCTACCGCTAGGTGTACCCTGCTGGGTAGGTAAGTTGCCTACCCCGCGGAAAATACAAAGCGACACCTCTGGAGCTGACCGCTAGGTAGGACAGCAAGGTAGGCAGGTGCCTAGGGGGCGGTAATTTGGATGTTGCACCTCTGGACTTTGACGCAAGATGTTCCGCTTGATGTATATTTGCCTGAGCTGCGGTATTTGGCCAAATTGCCCTTTTTTCTCTGAAATACTTCAAATACATCACTTGGATTCAACAACCTGAAAATGCTCAAACACACAAATTAAAACTCTAAAAGACTCGAGAAACAAGCAATTGATTGGAGGAATGGGGATCAAAAACATATACAATAAATGACCGATCAAATACCCTCAAACCTATCTTTTGCTAGTCCTCGAGCAAAACTAAATAAAAACAAAACAAAAAAACCTAGAAACAACAAATTTAAAATAAGCCACTTTCGTAGGGAACAAGATAGCATTGAGCGTATGCTACAAGCCTTTAAACCTCTAGGTGTCCATAGTAGGAGGAGTTTTGTCTCCTGAGGATTTACAACTATGCTACCCGCAAACATATTTCTGCGAAGAACCAAATAATAAAGATACAAACTCATATGTACCATTCAAAGCCAATGCATGCTAGAGCCAATAAGTAAAGACTAAAATTAAGTCACAAAACTGAATGCATTGCTAGTTTTAATGAAAAGCCCAAGCTCAAGATATTCTAGCTTTAAAGACTCATTCGTCAAACATCATAAATATAATTTGCCTTGACTCTAATTCTCATAAGATATCGCTCATATTTTCACACAGAACCTAGGCAAAAACACTCATCAAGCATATGCGAATGGAATTTATGCACAAGAAATTTCAAGTTATTATCGCATATGAATATATCATTGAAAGAACGCTTGATTTGTAAGCAAAATATCTCATGAAAAGAATCAAACATTAAGAACAAGATAGAGCACATGTTTACCTTACTCTCGAGCTAGCATCCCCAAAAGATCAATTAGGTCTTTTCTTTGGTTGTAACGAGGCCATTGGGTGGGGGTTAAGAAAGAACGGAAAATTGGAATTCAAAAACCTAGGATCATACCATGATAGTCTTCCATTACCTTTTCGGCTTCGCACAAGTCTCTTGGTCTCCTTTACAAGTGGGATGATGCCACTTGTTGTTGTTCAATTCTTCAAAATTCATCTTTCTCTCTTTGTCAAACTCCTTTTGAGTAGATAGATTCCCCACTATGTCACTTGTGTAAGAGGGAATCCGAAACTCCTGATCATGCAATTTGGGGCTGTAGAACTATCAAAATCCTTTGGGGGAGCTACCCTTTTCTTCATAGCCTGTGCAATTTCAAGGCAATGGATTTTTTTGATAGATTCATTTCGATTTTTTCATCTGTTGATGCGAAATGGGCAATTCAATTTACTGTGGCAGCTTGGTTAGCTTGGAGAGCTAGAAATGTCAGGATGCATGGTCGTGAGGTTTCTTTTAACTCTGATTTATGGTTGAGAGCTGAGTCATTCATTGAGGGCTTTAGTGGGGATACTGTTGCTAATGTTTCGATGATGAAGGCTAGTCCTAAGGTTCATTGTTGGAGGCTTCCAGCGACGAGATGCAAAGTGAATGCTGATGCTGCTGTGGATGTTTCTGGAAGTGTCAATATCGTAGGGATTGTTGCTAGAAATGACTCAAGCAACTTGTTGTGGGCAGCTGCAAAAATATTTAAGGGATGTGTGAATGTGGGAGTGGCTGAGGCGTTGGCAATCCTTGAAGGTTTGAAGTTGACAGATTCTGATTCTAGATGTCCTGTGTTGGTGGAGTCTAATGCTCTCAATGTAGTAAATCTTTGCAGGGGACTTTCTATTTCCATAAATGAAGTTGACAATGTGGTTCAGGACATTAAAGATTTCTTGGGCAACCATGGCAATTTTGAAGTTCGGTTTGCTCCCAAAAATTGTAACAAAGCAGGGCATGAGGTTGCTAAATGGGCATTGTCTGGATTTAGATCTGCTGATAGCTTTGATGTTCATAACTCTGTTTTATGGTCTTCCTTTTTTCCTAGTTGGCTTTGTACCTTTATTAAAGATGATGTAGTTTCTGTTTTTGCTGAGTAATGAAGTTTTCTTTCAAAAAAAAAAAAAAATCTCTCTTTTCAATACCAAACAACATGAAGGATAGATGTTATCCTTTCCATCACTCTTACTCTCTCTCCCTCTTAATTCATCCATCCCTCATACTCTCTTTCCCTCTTACCAAACATAGCTAGTGCCTATAACTTTTAGTAAACAATGTAATTACGAATGGATAATTAAGTTTCTTTTTTCATTTTCGAATAATAAACATGTGATAAAATAATAATTGAGATACATACTTTATCTTCACATATGAAACATTGGAGAGTTGGAGTTGGAGAGTTGGAGTTGAGAATAATTTGTCGTACTGAGGTTTGTTGATTGCTGTTAGGTGGGATCCGTTGGTTTTTTCTTTCTTCCATGTTTTTTTTTTAATTATATAAATTCAGGGTTTTGGAAAAGAGAAGAACTCGAACCCATGACCTCATTACATAGCTAGGTGTGAGAGGTTTACCATCAGACCAACCATATCTTGTCACATATTGAGTGCTATATCGATTTTGCTTTTGAGTTTTAAGATGGGGACCACGGTTCGGTTTGCAAAATGAGCGAGTATACCATGACCAGCAGCCCGCCTGACACATTTATTTTTGATTTACTTAAGAGGTCAGCTCTGGTCAAACTATGGTTGTTGTCGTTGAACAAATCTGATTGATTAAAACGAATGTTATTGGATCTTATGAGGTGCACGTGAACAGCATATGCCAAGTGTCAACTATCTTCTGCTATTAAACTATTTAAAGATTACAAATTTATATATAAATGACACCATCAAAGCTGGCTTCTAAAATGTATCTAAAAGTTCTCTCCGTTCTCTCTCTTAGGGTTAGAACGTGAAAGTAGCAGGGTCCGAAAGGAAGTTCGTCTTCTTAGATTTGGAAGTAGCAAGGTGTGGCAGTGAGTAGAGCTCCTTTGGTTTGAGTATCAGTGTTCCAGTCTTCTTCGTTTCCTCTTCTCTTCTCTTTTCTTGTTGTTTTGGTAAATATGGAGCTAGCCAAGTTGTATGAAAACCTCTCCCTGGCGGAGGAAGATGGAGTTCTTCACGAAATGTCAGAGGAAGCAAAACTTGATGGAGTGGGAGATGTCGAAAGGTGTTTGGTGGGTAAGGTCTTAACTGGAAAAAAGGTCAATCAAGAGGCTTTCAAGGGGTTGATTAAGCAGATCTGGAACCCGTATGGTAGTGTGGAAGTTGAGCTAATAGGAGACAACATTTTCATGTTTTATTTCATCAATCAGGAGGATAGAAACAGGATCTGGTACAAGGGACTGTGGCATTTTGGAAATAGCCTTATAGCTTTGGAAAAACCGGAAGGATCTGGAAACATATCCCAGTTAAAGTTCAACAAGGCTGACTTTTGGACCCAAATCCATGACATTCCCATTATGTGTATGAACCGAAGAATAGCAAAATGGATGGCGGAACAGATCGGAGAAGTGGTCGAGATCCCCGCAGATTCTAGAGAATGTTGGGGCAAATTTATGAGGGTGAAGGTCCGAATCGATATCTCCAAACCTTTAAAACGGTGGTTGAGGATCAAGTTAGGAAAGGACGATGAAGTTACTGTGGTTAATTTGAAGTATGAGAGACTTCCAGAGTTTTGCTTCGCTTGTGGTAGAATAGGTCATGGTAACAAGGAATGTCCAGATGAGGTAGCTAGAAAAGTGGCCTTGGAGGGGTCCCAGAATAACTATGGCTCCTGGCTGAAGGCGACAGTTTCAGACAGATCAAAAGTGAGAGGAGGGGTACATGTGAATGTGAGTACTTCAGACAGATCAAGGTCGCAGGGGAACTCCCACGAGGTGGAAGGAGATGGTTCGGTCAGTCTGAAAACGGGTTCAAGGTCATCGCAGGTTGAAGTTTCGGTAGCATTGGCGGCGGCGACACAGCCTTTGGTGAGAGACAACAGTAAAGTTAACCTAGTAACAGAAGTAAGAAAGGGGCCTTCAGGGAAAAATGAAATGTGTTTAGACGGGCTTGGTCCAGTTGTGGAGGCTTCTTCAACTGACCCGGGCCGGCCTCATGAAGAGCCTATATACAGTCCTAACAAATTTAGCAAGAGTCCAGACATCACAATTCAAACCCAAACATTAGGCCCATCCCAAACAGTAGAAAAGCCCATTTCCAAGATAGGAACATCTCAGGTGCAACCTATGGAAACAGAAACCCAACCTTCCCTGTCTCCAATCCCTACGAAAATAACCAAAAAATGGAAGAGAGCTGCCCGAGACTTGAAACAGAAACAAGTGATCAGTAAGGTTTCCAGCCCGCTGCAGAAAATGTTGGAGGTTAGTTTGTCCATTAGAAGATCTCCCAGAGACAAGAAATCCCCCCAGTCTTCTAGCAAAACTGGTAAGCTACCCAACAGAGGGAAAAACCCTAATAAAGCCCCGCCTAATTCTCAAACTTTCCCGAGCAAACAATGCGATGCTTCGACTTTTCGATCGGTGGAAGATGGTCAAGCATGCAAGAGGAAAGTTGTCTTTGATTTACAGGAAGACACGATTAGGGAACATAAAAAAGGGAAGATTTCGACCCAAAATTCGGAAACCATCATAGCGGCGGAGCCTGAGGCACAGACTCGCCGGGAGCAATGATAGGCCTCAGCTGGAATGTCCGCGGGTTGGGGAATCCCTGGGCGTTCACGGCCTTGTCAAGGCTGCTCCAAAGGCATTCTCCGGATTTAGTTTTCCTTTCTGAAACAAAATTGATCGGTTCTAAGGTTGGTAAGTGTACTCAGTTGACTGGCTACGATAACTGTTTCTGTGTTGATAGTGAGGGGAGTAGTGGAGGGTTGCTGCTTTTATGGAGGGATTCGTGTGCTGTCTCTGTCCTCTCCTTCTCTTCTGGTCATAAAGATGCGAGGGTGAGGATGGAGGACGGGTTTTGTTGGCGGTTTACGGGGTTTTACGGCGAGCCTAATCCTAGTAATCGGCTAGTCTCTTGGGATCTTTTACGTCGTTTAAAGGATGTTGACAATCTTCCGTGGGTTTACGGAGGCGATTTCAACGAGCTATTAAGTGTGCAGGAGAAAGTGGGGGGGTCTTCTAAATCCTTTACAGGGATAAATCTTTTCAGACAAGTGGTTGAAGATTGCAATCTCTCAGACCTGGGGTTTTCAGGTCCTAGATACAAGTGGAATAATAAGAGGGATGGGAAGAGTAACATCCAAGAGAGGCTCGACAGGTTTCTTGCTAATGACCATTGGCGTGATAACTTCTGGCAAGCAAAGGTAGATCACTTGGGGTTCAATTCGTCTGATCATCGGCCAATCCTTCTTAATAGTTCTCCTGAAGTCTCTATAGGCAGAATTTCTGGCAAGCGGTTCCTCTTTGAACCCTTTTGGTTAAAAGAAGATGACTTCAACAGGGTTATTGGCGAGGTGTGGAGTGTTGATGGGGTTTCAGAGCCGGTGGGGAATCTTAAGTTCAAATTCAGCAGGTGTGCTTTAAGGCTGGAGGAATGGAGTAAAGCTAGGTTTGGGAATTTTGGTAAACAGGTTGAGGAGAAGAATAGAGAGATAGAGAGACTCTACAAGTCTTGTGGGAAACCGGGAATCATGGATAACATCAAGAACCTTGAAAAGTCTGTTGAAGGGCTGCTGGAGAGGCAAGAGATCTTCTGGAAACAGAGGTCAAGGGTAGATTGGCTTCAGTCGGGGGACCGCAACTCTAAATTCTTTCACGCCAAAGCAACGGCTAGAAGAAAGAAGAATAGCATAAAGGGTCTTATGGATGAGGAGGGGATCCTTCAGGAATCCGAGGAGGGGCTTTCTAAAGTGGTAAATGATTTTTTCTCCACTCTTTACTGTTCGTCGAATCCTTCTGCACAGGACATTGAGAAAGCTGCGAAAAATATTAAGCCTGGGTTTTCAGAGTCTATGAGAGAGTGTCTTGGTGCAGCCTTCTCAGCCGAAGAGGTAAAAGATGCGGTGTTTGGGTTGAGTCTCACAAAAGCCCTCGGCCCCGACGGGTTCCACGCCATCTTCTTCCAGAAAGCATGGGGAGTGATAGGAGGTGAGGTCACAAAAGTTTGCTTGAGTTTCTTAAATGGAGAGAAGTCGATCAAAGTTTTCAATGAAACTATTGTCACTCTTATTCCCAAAATAAAGAGTCCCTTAAAGATTCAAGACTTTAGACCCATCTCCTTGTCTAATGTGGTCTATAAAATTGTGACCAAAGTAATGGCTTCCAAATTAAAGAGCTTCCTGCGCAGGTTATTTCTTCCTTTCAATCAGCTTTTGTTCCTGGGCGTCAGATATTCGATAACATCTTGGTAGCTTTTGAGATTTTGCATTCCATGAGTCGCAAGAAGGCTGAGAAGAATGGTCAGATGGCTTTAAAGCTTGACATGAGTAAAGCCTACGATAGGGTTGAGTGGGCTTTTTTGGCTGAAGTGATGAAGAAGATGAGGTTTCCGAGCAGTTGGATCTCCCTGGTGATGGATTGCATCTCCTCTTCGGTGATGAGATTTCAGTTGAACGGTAAGATTGTCTATTCTGTTAACCCCTCGAGAGGCCTGAGACAGGGATGTCCGCTCTCCCCATACTTGTTTCTGCTGTGTTCGGAAGCTTTGTCTAATCTGATTTCGAAAGCTGAGAGGAACGGGCGGGTGTTAGGGATCCGAAGCTGCAGAGGTGGTCCTCTTGTTAGCCACCTCTTCTTTGCCGACGACAGTATGCTGTTCTGTAAGGCCTCCAAGGGTAGTAGTGAGAAAATTCGTCAGATCTTGGAGATTTATGAAAAGAGTTCAGGCCAATGCATTAATCTCCAGAAGTCTGTTATTTCTTTCAATCCGAAAGTTGCTGCCTAAACTAGACAAGAGGTTCAGAGGATCCTTCAAATGAAAGTTGGGAATACTCAGGACAAGTGATGAGGTCGTTTGTGTACTCAACAAAATATTAATAATAGAGATTATGGTTGATTCTTGAAAACTCTTTTAAGGCCACTTAAATCCTTTTAAAATGTGATTTGATAGCAAAATAGTGAGCAAGTTCGTTCCACAGGGAATGAAGTGTTAATTAGATAAATTGACTAATCTTAAGACAATAAAATAAATCATATTGTTTGATAGATGCGTGGTTTCTAAAACCACGAATGCTAACTACTCAAATGAAAATACACAAAATATGTTATGAAAAATAGAATACTCAACACCTTGATAAGAATTGTGATAGAAATCAATTAATGAGAGAACTAGGGAATAGATCGATTAACACTTGGATGTGGGTAAGCTAACTAGCATCATTAATGTACCAATCTCATTATGTTAACCACTTAGAGGCTTAGATTAGTGGGGTTGGTATACCCACCACTAATCTATCCTATCCAATGGGTTCTTAATCACACAAAGATTGTCAATCCACATGTGAATATATAACAAATTATTCCACTTAAGATAGCAATCAACAAGTGATATACAAGTCAATTATAATGAATGGAATCTAATTAATTTGAATGAATAGAACACATAAGAGATTCATTACAAGCTAAACTAAACCCACAACCAATTGTTCCTCAAATCTATCCCCTAGATTAGGGGTTTAGTTACACATATTTGCAATGAATGAAAAGAAGTAAATGATGAGGAAATAACCCTTGGGTCACCTTCTTTAAGCTTGATCCTTCTTCTCCTCTATGCTCCTAGATGCAAGGAATGGAGGTTGAGGAAATGTCTTGGAATGTGGGTGTTTTGGTGGAAAGTTACTAAGGATTTTGGTGGAGAAATGGTGGGATGAGGAATGATGTAGTGAAGTAATCAAGGTTTTGTGTTGAGGGTTGGATGGATTAGATGAGTTCAAGGAGAGAAATTGAGGAGGATGAATAATGTTCTATGGATGATGATCTAGATCTGAAATGAGTGTTCTCTGAATTTTTGCTCTGATTTTCGATACTTGAAGATGGAGAGACGCTTCATATATATACTCACTCATGGACATGTACTGGTAACTGCTTGATTTGCTGATGTGGAGTCTAGGTCGCTATTTGGTCGCTATGGCGACCATGGAGCGTAAAACGGTTAGATGAAAAGGTCGCTCCGAAAACCATCTTTCTCGCTATTTGTCAAGTGGCGACCATGACCAAAATGTGTAGAGGTCGCCACTTGTATCCTCTAGGTCGCCATGGCGACCATAAGTGGCAACCCTGGAAATGTGAAGAGGTTGCCATTTGTACCATCAAGGTCGCCATGGCGACCCTAAGTGGCGACCATGCCTTGAGTGCACTAGGTCGCCACTTGCAAGGGAGGTCGCCATGGCGACCCCAAGTGGCGACCCCACCTGATTGTTTTTGTGACTTTCTGTTGCCATGGCGCTCAAGTGGCGCCCAAGTGGCGACCTTCTGATGCCTTTGGGGACTCCTCTGTTGCCATGGCGCTCAAGTGGCGCCCTCTTATGTCCAAGTGGCAAAAATGCCCTGTTTCTTCTCATTTGTGAGACATTTTCGCACAAGTCCTCCACCTTCATCTCAATTGCTTCTGAAACCTAATAAAACCTGAAACACTCAATTTTACAACATTAAACACGGGGAAATGCCCGAGAATCAAGCAAAAAGAAACGGAAATGAGGGCCAAAATCATACCAATTTTGGCCTGATCAAATACCCCCAAACCAATCTTTTGCTAGTCTTCGAGCAAACACAATAACAAGCACACCCCCAAAAACATGCATAGAGATATTTCAAAGGTTTTTACTTCAAATGATCAATGTGCGAAGCCAAAATGAAGAGATTAAAACAGTTATGCCATGGTGAGGATTTAAACATGCAAAAGCGTGTATAGTTATGATTAAAAACGTGCCACCTTAGACATAATTGTACGCAATGCGATCTTACATTCAAAATGCCAAACTTCAAAGCAAAGGTGCTATTAGTTTAGAATGTAATTCGCTTTGATACTAAACCTCACCGGATTCTCTCTTCTTTTCTCCAAGACTCCTAGGTTCACTCAAATTTGTGCATGTGCAATATGAGTTCATGTTATGGCAACAAATTGATTGCACATGCTAAACATTAAAACACAATTTCCTGAAAAGTGATCTCATGAATGGAATTGCAAGCCATGAATTAGAAAGAACATGCATCAACCAAATTGTACAAAATGGACAATCCTAAAGATCATGAAGGTCTTTTCTTTGGTTGTAATGGGGCCTAAGGTTATGGTGAAACAAAGAATGGAAGAAATGGATAACAAGGGACCTAATGATTTCATTAAGGCATACATTCTAATTCTTTAAGTTCCACAAGATTCACACATATGTTCACACTTCAAGGTGTCCAGGCTCATAATTACACATGTGTATGCTACTTCCTATTTTCAACTTGAGTAGTTCAATTACTTCTCTTCCTTTTCTAGGCCCTTTGTGCCTAATTTCTTGATTCCTTTTTCTTTGCTTTTCTTTGCTTGCCAATTCTTTTCTTTTCATGCTTTTCATCTTTTTTTTTTATTATTTTTTTTTATTTTTTATTTTTTATTTTCTTTTCTTTTCTCATTTTCAAACATCTCATGCTTTGCAAGACTCTTACACACATTCACATGCCTTGGTACACACCTTATATTTATAATTTCAAAATTTTACATTGAGTTCCTAAGCCTTAGCGAATCATTTGGTCAAGGTAGGTCAAGTATTTTAAGGCTATAAGGTTCATGTAGATGTGGTTCATGAAAGAAATGCTTCAAATGTGTTTGGCTTCAAAGGGGCTTGGGAGCACACATATTCAAATTGGTTGGAAGTGTTTAGGCCAAAGAGGTTTTCACATGCATCGCCTAAAATCATTTCTAAAGATTCGTCCATTAAGCAAAATAAGGCATCCACAAGCAGACCATAATATTCTATGGTAAACAACATTTAGTGCAAATGAGACCAAAACATGCTTGTATGAGTGTTTAGAGTGAGTGTTTAAAGAGTGAATGTTTACAACTCAACGTATGCTTTTTAAAGGCTGTGTTTGTGATCCTCACGAGAATCTCCACTATTAATTCTTAGCCTTCAAGCAAATTTGATCATTCACTCAACATTAAGAGAAAAAGATTAACGCATTTTGTTCAATGACACCCTAAGTGGCATGGTGTTAATCTAAACCAAACACTCACAAACATGCACAATTCCTCACTACATCATGTAAAGAACAATCTCCATAAGCAAAGCATGCTCAAATATGGCAATATCGCAAAAATTTTAGAAATTTTGGCACACAATTCTTTTGAAAACCAAGCATCATGGCGTTGTGCAAAAGCACCCCCAAACCTAAATTTGACATTGTCCTCAATGTTCAAAGGTGGAAAAAATAAAGACAACAAGCGCAACCCACTAAGTTTCAAGCAATAATCCAACAAGCAAGAGCAAAAACAAAATATCCAATCATCCGGCATATTGCCCTCCAAATATTCATACACAAAATCCCAACAACACATATAACAATGAAGCACAAATGTCCTAAATCCACTACCAAAATCCAATTCACACCCTTATTCTATGCGGAAACAAGATAAAGGCAACAATGAGAAATAAAGATTAAAAGGAAAAAGAAATGCAAAAATTAAAAGTATATGAAAATCAAAACTACTTAAGCAAAAAGGGAGAGCAATCGTTACCCAATCGGATCAATCAATTCTTCATTTGAAACAGGCTCCCAAGTTGGGTCTCCTCCCCTATACGGCTTCAACCGATGGCCATTCACCTTAAACCTATCGCCCTTTTTCAAACTTTCAATTTCAATGGCGCCATGAACAAACACTTGCACAACTCTATAAGGTCCTGTCCATCTTGACTTTAGCTTACCCGGAAATAACCTCAAACGGGACTCAAATAGGAGTACTAACATTCCCAGATGGAAATCTTTCCTTCTCAGCTTCTTATCATGGTAGAATTTGGTCCTTTCCTTGTAAAGCCTAGCGCTCTCATAAGCTTCTAAACGGAACTCCTCAAGCTCACTAAGTTGTAGCTTCCTTTCCTCTCCCGCTTTGTCAAGATCTAGGTTTAGCTTCCGAATAGCCCATAAAGCGTTGTACTCAAGCTCCACCGGTAAATGACATGCTTTCCCAAATACTATCCGGAAAGGACTCATTCCTATCGGGGATTTGTAGGCTGTCCTGTATGCCCACAATGCATCACTCAGTTTAGATGCCCAGTCTTTCCTAGTCCCGTTGACAATTTTTTCTAGTATTTGTTTAATGTGCCGATTACTCACCTCCACTTGTCCCGAGGTTTGAGGATGGTATGGAGTTGCCACTTTGTGCCGAACCCCATATTTCTTCAATAAGGCCTTGAAAACTCTATTACAAAAATGACTTCCACCGTCACTTATTATTGCCCTTGGTGTTCCAAACCTTGCGAAGATACATTCCTAGATGAATCCAACAACCACGTGACTATCATTTGTTCTAGTGGGGATTGCTTCCACCCACTTAGATACATAATCCACCGCTACCAAGATAAAGTTGTAACCATGGGAAGTAACAAAGGGCCCCATAAAATCTATCCCCCATACATCAAACAACTCGATCACATGCTCACTATTCAATGGCATCTCATCCCTTTTCCCGATGTTCCCCGACCTTTGGCATCTATCACACCTTAAACAAAATTCATAAGAATCCTTTGCCAAGGTTGTCCAATAGAATCTGCTTTGGAGAATTTTCAACATTGTTTTCTTACCACTATAATGTCCTCCACACTCACGCTCATGGCAGAATCTCAAAATTTCTCCTTGCTCGTTTTCTGGAACACATCTTCGGATAATCTGATCTGGACCTCGTTTAAACAAGTATGGCTCATCCTAGAAGTTAAATCTAGTGCTAGCTATGAACCTTTTCCTTGCTTGAGAATTCAATTCCGAAGGGATCACCTTTGATGCCAAAAAATTGACGATGTCTGTAAACCATGGGTCTTTATCCTGTATTACCCACAACTGTTCGTCGGGAAAGCACTCTCTCAGTGGAATCACATCATCCTCCATAAGAGTTCCTTGAGTTAGTCTACTCAGATGGTCCGCCACTACATTTTCACAACCCTTCTTATCCCTAATCTCAAGGTCAAATTCTTGCAATAAAAGTATCCACCTAATCAATCTTGGTTTTGCGTCTTTTTTGTGCAAGAGATACCGAATAGCAGCATGATCCGTATAGACAACTACCTTGACGCCCACCAAATACTGCCTAAACTTTTCCAAGGCAAATACTATTGCCAACAACTCCTTTTCCGTAGTTGAATAATTCATTTGAGCGTCATTGAGAGTCCTTGAAGCATAGTAAATGACATGTGGAAGCTTTTCTATGCGCTGTCCCAAAACTGCCCCTATAGCATAATCGGATGCATCACACATAAGCTCAAAGGGAAAACACCATTGCGGTGGCATGATGATAGGAACCGAAGTTAAGGCCTCCTTCAAAGTCTCAAAGGCAATGCCACAAGCTCCATCAAAATTGAATTCTACATCCTTTTGAAGGAGAGTACATAACGGTCTTGCGATTTTCGAGAAGTCTTTAATGAACCGCCTATAAAACCCCGCATGCCCCAAAAATGACCTAATATCCTTGACCGACCTCGGTGGAGGTAAACTTTTCATTACTTCGATTTTAGCCTTGTCGACCTCAATGCCCTTCTCGGAAATCACATGCCCTAGCACAATACCACTTCTAACCATAAAGTGGCATTTCTCCCAATTGAGCACTAGGTTCGTCTCCTCACATCTCTGAAGTACCAACGATAGATTCCTCAAACATTCATCAAAAGAAGCTCCAAACACTGAGAAATCGTCCATGAAGATTTCTATTATGTTCTCAGCCATATCCGAAAAGATTGAGGTCATACACCGTTGAAAAGTGGCCGGTGCGTTGCATAACCCGAAAGGCATCCTCCTATACGCATACGTGCCAAATGGACACGTAAACGTAGTCTTTTCTTGGTCTTCTGGAGCTATGGCTATTTGGTTATATCCTGAGTACCCATCTAAAAAACAGTAATGACTATGACCGGCGAGACGCTCCAACATTTGGTCAATGAAGGGTAGAGGGAAGTGATCTTTTCTGGTGCCAGTGTTCAATCTCCTATAATCTATGCAAACCCTCCATCCAGTCTGTAACCTTTGTGAAATTAATTCATTCCGCTCGTTCTTCACTACCGTGATTCCGGATTTCTTGGGCACCACGTGTATGGGGCTTACCCACTTGCTATCCGAAATCGGGTAGATGATTCCCACATCTAACAGCTTCAATACTTCCTTTTTGACCACCTCTTGCATGACAGGATTCAGTCTCCGTTGTGCCTCCCTAGTCGGCTTTGTGTCCTCCTCCAACCGGATCTTATGCATGCACAATGTCGGGCTAATTCCCTTGATATCATCCAGTGTCCATCCTATAGCCTTTCTATATTTCCTCAAGATCACAAGCAATCTCTCCTCCTCACTTGAGTCTAGGTTAGCTGCAATGATAACCGGAAATGCTTGATTCTCTTCCAAGAATGCATACTTCAAGGTCGAAGGTAGTTCTTTCAACTCTAGTTTCCTTGGGGAAGGTTCATCCTCATTGCTCCCCTGTTGTTCTACCAAATCACTTCATTCTCTACTATCCTCCGTAACCACTTCGTCTACTACTTCTTGATAACATACCCTCATGTTAGCTTCTTCCTCAATCTCATCTAAGATATCCACACTGTAGCAATCGTGTGCCCCAATTGGACAAGCCAAGGATTCAAACACCTTATACTCCACCACTTCATCCAAAACCTTCAATGTTAACTTTCCCTCATGCACATTAATCACTGCCTTTGCTGTAGCCATAAAGGGTCGTCCCAATAGAATCACCGAGTCTTTTTCATCCGGGTCGGTCTCCATTTCTAATACTACAAAGTCTGCAGGGATAATTAGCTTGTCAACTTGGATAAGGACATCCTCAACTATTCCTCTAGGTTGCCTAGCTGATTGATCCGCCAAAATGAGGGACATTTTCGTTGGTCTCAACTCGTTCAACCCCAACTTCCTATAGATAGAGAACGGCATTAAGTTGATGCTGGCCCCTAGGTCAAGCATAGCCCTCACTTGACCCTCTCCACTAATTGTTATATTGATTATGAAACTCCCTGGATCTTTAAGCTTCGGCAGAAGTCTCTTCTGAATAACTGCACTTGCATTCTCATCAAGTCTCTCTTGATTCTTCGGCCTAAATCTGTACTTCTCCTTATTTAGTTCTTTGAAAAATTTCCCATATGCCGGCATCTTCTGAATTGCCTCTAGAAGAGGTAGATTGATTGATACTTTAGAAAGCACATCATAGATATCCTTGAACGATTGCTCTAATCTATCCTTCTTCAACCTTCCCGGGTACGGTACTCTTGAGACACTAGGATTTATAGATGTATTGATATTAGGATTCCCCCTCAGTGATTCCAACTCTCCCAGGCTTAGACCCTTCTCCCTATCAATGGTCTCTCTTTCCGGCACCACATCCTCTTTACCATTACCCTCTGTATGTAAGTTGTTGTTGCCACTAGCATCATCCTCATTCCTTCCATTGTTCACTACTCTACCACTTCTCAAAATGGCTTTTGCACTACCAAGATGGAGAGAGTCGCTTGAGCCCATCACCTCACCGCTTAACACTCTCTCCGTAATCCTTCCTACATGCCCTTCAAGTCTACCGATCGATTCTTCTAGCTTTAAGAACCGACTATGACTAGCCTCCATAAATCCATTTAAAAGCTTCTCATAGGTTGCTTGTGTTTCATGAAGGCTTCTTCTTATCTCGTCTTCTATACCTCCTACATGGAACTCTACCTCCTCGGGTGTCCGTACCTCGCTGTCCTCTTCTCTGGAGGACCTTGTAGCAAATGTTGTCATTTGTCTCGTGAATTTTTCCATTTGTTCCGCTAGAGAATCCATTTCCTGAAATTTACACAATACACACTACCCCGTAAAAAGAATTCGAAAGAAACCTAAAATGAAATACTATTTGCTAATATGAGCAACAAAGAAAATGCAAACTAAAAAGAAAATTCAATCTATGTAATCAACGCTACCATTCCCCGGCAGCGGCGCCATTTTTTGATGAGGTCGTTTGTGTACTCAACAAAATATTAATAATAGAGATTATGGTTGATTCTTGAAAACTCTTTTAAGGCCACTTAAATCCTTTTAAAATGTGATTTGATAGCAAAATAGTGAGCAAGTTCGTTCCACAGGGAATGAAGTGTTAATTAGATAAACTGACTAATCTTAAGACAATAAAATAAATCATATTGTTTGATAGATGCGTGGTTTCTAAAACCACGAATGCTAACTATTCAAATGAAAATACACAAAATATGTTATGAAAAATAGAATACTCAACACCTTGATAAGAATTGTGATAGAAATCAATTAATGAGAGAACTAGGGAATAGATCGATTAACACTTGGATGTGGGTAAGCTAACTAGCATCATTAATGTACCAATCTCATTATGTTAACCACTTAGAGGCTTAGATTAGTGGGGTTGGTATACCCACCACTAATCTATCCTATCCAATGGGTTCTTAATCACACAAAGATTGTCAATCCACATGTGAATATATAACAAATTATTCCACTCAAGATAGCAATCAACAAGTGATATACAAGTCAATTATAATGAATGGAATCTAATTAATTTGAATGAATAGAACACATAAGAGATTCATTACAAGCTAAACTAAACCCACAACCAATTGTTCCTCAAATCTATCCCCTAGATTAGGGGTTTAGTTACACATATTTGCAATGAATGAAAAGAAGTAAATGATGAGGAAATAACCCTTGGGTCACCTTCTTTAAGTTTGATCCTTCTTCTCCTCTATGCTCCTAGATGCAAGGAATGGAGGTTGAGGAAATGTCTTGGAATGTGGGTGTTTTGGTGGAAAGTTACTAAGGATTTTGGTGGAGAAATGGTGGGATGAGGAATGATGTAGTGAAGTAATCAAGGTTTTGTGTTGAGGGTTTGAAATTCCCTTTAAAGTGATAGTGTTTTATACCTAGAGGGGGGGGTGAATAGGTATAGTCCCAAATTCTTCCAATATTCAAAAATGCGGAATATAAGAATGAAATGAATACTTGAAATGATATAACAATTGTATAATATGAATCAATTCATGTAAGCATCAATATACAATAGAATCAATACAAGTGAACATATGGAAGATAAGGAAATATAAAGCGAAAATGAGACACAATATTTTTACGTGGTAAAACCTCAAAGAGGAAACATCCACGGGTTGAATCCACAACCACCGGCAAAGCAAATCCACTATACGAAAAGGCCTTACACACTCAAAGCTATCAACACTATGATATCCACTTCAAGCTATCAAAACCTAATCAACCACCAAGGCTAGTGATTCACAAAGCCTACTCTCTATCCAAGATGTGTCCTACACCTCTAGAGAGCAACTTCCTATCCAAGACTAAAAAGCCTCTAGGAAGATTTCCTTGCTTAGCAATCTAGATCACTAGGATCCTAGTTAAGCTACCCTAGCTCAACCATCCGGAGTACGCAACTCCTTGCTAAGACTTTTGCTTAGTTATCCGGATCCTCTTGATCCTAACTAAGGCTTCTTGCTTGGCTATCCGGAATCCTTTCCTAGCCAAGACTTCTTGCTCAAGTCAAATAGGCTTCACTCACCTTGACAAGAGACTTCAACCTTTCACAAGGCAATGATCTAGGTGATGCAAATGATGCAAGCATACACAAATAGAGTAAGTAGATCAAACACACTCTATGAACATGCTTAATGATAATCTAGAATATACTATCAACACACAATCACAAATCTATCTAGAAATCAAAGCATGTCAAAACAATAAGAACAAGATTAAGATATTCAATATATGTCATAAAAAATCTTAGTTCTTATATCAAGAAATTGAGCCTAGAAGATAACATGAAGCACATTATAAAAACAATTTCTAGAATCAATTTCAATCAATCTCAAGTTTAGCAAAAATATGTTTAAGAGAAATCACAAAGCTAAACTCAATTAACTAATCAATCATACAACCCTAGCATATGATCTAACATACTTCTCAACATATTTCAACAATCAAATAGAAAGAATCATAGAGATGATCAAATGAAATTGCAAGAGAAGAAGTATCACATACAACTAATGACTTCGTACTGAAAAACAGAGTGCTGTGAAAAATGACGAAATCAATTGCCTCTGAAAATGCTTGGGGTTTGTAGCTCTCTTCAAGACCAACAATTTTTGTTTTTGAATCACTCAATTTCGAGTTCGTATGAGAGAGTTATGATCAAAATAAGAAAACATAAATCATGAACAATTCTGCAGAAATCAGATTTGATGATGTTCAAGTTCATGGAAATGGAGGGAAGAGAGGTCATTTGAAGGAGAAGGAAGAGGGGCATTTTTGTCCAACAAAAGAAGCCTTCCAGACATGCCCACGTGTGGTCAGCGTGTGCCACACGTGGCCAGAGAGCTGGCTGGGCCGTGTGGCACACGTGGTCCACACGTGGTGGCCTTTGGCCAGCTTGCTCCTCTCGCGCACCTCGCACGTTCTTCGACCTAATTCGGTCATCCGAACTCCGAATTCGAATCCGTTTTCAGATTACGAACCGTGACTCCCTCACGCATGACGAAGACTATGAAACTTTGACAAATGGTTGAGAATGCATCTCGGAAAATGATGACGAACACAACTCAACGAATGAGAATGCAAAGTAGCATAACTACGTCGTATGGACTCGAAACTTAACGAATGAGTAACCGAAATGACCGGAACTCAATAAGGAATCAAATAAGATCATGTTCAAGTCCAAAACACAAGAAACACAAACAAATAAACACTATTCAACACAAGCATGCCATATCTAAGCGATAGTGAGAAAACATGCAATTCTACAAGATTGTCAACAATGAGATAAATGCATGTGCATGCTAAATGTGTGTGAAAGTGTTATACCAAATGTTTGAACTACGATGCAAGGACACACATGTATGAATTGTGTGTGTGTGCGCTTATGCCTTGCAAGAGGAAGAAGAATCTTGATACCTTAGTATCCAAGTATGCAATGTTCCCCTTGAAGACGATATTTGCACAAGTTGTTGCTTCTTCACCTTTGAGGCTTCTTTCTTCCAAGAAACACTTAAGCAACTACTAATACAAATATAGAGCGTTTTGCAATGGAATCAAGCCAATACAAATAACGGATCTTACAATCTCCCCCTTTGGCTATTCCATGGCAAAACCTCATCCTCACCATACATTGATCACTCCAATAAACTCAATGTTGATAGCATTCTCTCACCTCACATTACAAAGAGATCCCTAGACTAAAAGGTCTTCAAGTCTTCTTGAGTCTTCAAGAATCCCTTCTTTGAACTTCAAAGTACCTATGAGAAAAGAAACAACCAACAAGAGATCTTCTTCCAAAGAAGAATGGTGAGATATTATCACATAAACAAAATAACAAAACTTCCCTTATCTTATACAAAAATGCATTATCTCAAGTGAATAAATGTTATCACATAAAGCTCTCCCTTAGACCCTTAACACAATAAGGTAAGAATTCTTTTCTCCCCCTTAGGACAAGAATTCTCCCCCTTAAGACAAAGTCTCCAATAAGCACAAAGAGGTACAAAACTCACTCTCCATATTGAACATGGTGAAGTTTTCTCCCCATGGTGAGATTTCTCCCCTTATATGATCCCCAAGGTGAGATATCTCCCCTTATAAAGATGGTGAGGTTTCTCCCCCTTTTTGTCAAGGAATAGACAAAGGACACAAGAGATAAAGAACAAGATATTAAGCAAACAAATCGTATAGAAAGCGTAGTTGAATAAACTAAAGCTCCCCCTTAACATATGCTCCACATATTATCACCAAGTAGATTTGTTCACAAGGGACTCACACATTCACACATTCACACATTCAAGCAATAAGAGAAAATATTTCATCACTTTTCAAAGTCCAAGAGAGAATCATAGATTTTCATTAATCTCTCAAAAATATTCTCACATTGCTAATGAATCAAGCACATAAGCAAAATTTGTGTGTGTGTGAATGCTTCTCACATATATAGAAGGAGTAATTGTGATATCAACATGCAAACAATTTCCACACCTATCCAACTAAAGCTTTTCCAAAAATAAGTCAAACCGATATTCATCCGTATTTTCGCTTTAAAAGAATAGTTATCAACATGTGAGCGTGTGTGTGCATGTGGCTCGTTTTCCCGTTTCTGTTTGTCAACCCGAGCTTTTCACAATTCTCAACTATACACCATTAAGCCTTTTTTTTTTTATTTCTTTTAGGCTTAGAATCAAAGATTTTTTTTTTTTTTTTTTTTAATGATTCTTTTCAACTCTTCTTTGATTTTTCTAACAAAAACATATACACCTCTTGGCGGCTTTCACTCAACACAAAGGCGTAGCCCTTTCCAACATTGGGCGGCTTCACAACCAATGCGTGTAGCCCTTTCCAAGAGGGTGCTCGTTGAATACTATGTAGTGCCGAAGCAAAATGGATACATATCATAGGTCATTTATCATGTACTAAGCAATAGGCTTCTAGATGCATCCATTATCTACACATATTCAATCACATATACTCAAAACTAAAACATATAAGAGAAGCATTTGTGCACTTTTCAAAAATAAGATTTTTCAAGCTCAAGTGCATGATCTAAAAACAATAGAAGTTATTTATTCAAGATCATTACTTCTCAAGTGAGTAGCTCTCAAAGATATTGATATACAAATAAAGTTTTGCTCATCAAGCCACTCAACAATCACACATAGACAATAATCAACACAAAACATGCTAATGGATTTTCAAAGAGTTTTTAAACCTCTTATTTCCAAGAGCTTAGTGAACAAACCCGCAAGTTGATTATTTAGTAGGCATTGCTTTAGAGTAACAATAGAACATTCAACAAGTTCTCTAATGAAATGATGCCTAATAACTATGTGCAATTGATCTCATGCATACATAGAGTTAAAATGATGAAATAACAAGCAAGCTTTTAGAATAGAGAAATACCTTAGCAAGCTTTTTCATCAATGAAAAGTCTCCGCTCTTTTTATGAGCTCTCTTGGCTTGTTTGTCCTCATGACAACAAGTTGTTGGTGTGTCATCCCAAGAGAATAAAGACCAAACACTTTCAACTCAAACAAACACATGAAAATGACTTTCTCAAAAAGTCTTAACAAAAATTTTCACCAAATAGATTTCAAAATTCAACTTCTTTAAAGTTAATCAACAAATTTTGACTATCATAGTGATTATGAGAATATTAAGTTCATGAATTGATTAGAGACACCAAGTTTGAATACTAGACCTAGCACATTACAAATAGCTTAGTCAAGCATCAAACTTAGAACTCTTATCAAACAAGAACAAAAATATTCTCATATGTGCTACTCAATCAAGCATGAGAGCACTCACCTTTGACCATATTGGTCTTAGGTGAACCAACACAAACAACATCATGATCATTACGCATGGCAATATGAAATCTAGAAGATAAATCATCAACTATCTTCTTTATGAGAATATCACTCATATCAAACTCATCATTGTTGCCACGCACAAATATATCATCAAGACTCTTCAAATGATCATGGTTAACACTCTTCTTAACCAATTTCTTCTCAACATTCATCTTAACATGATTATCATTAACATGCATGTTATTCTTTTCAACCCAAATCTTCGTAGTAGGTTTCTTTACATGAATATGATCAATATGCACATTTCTCAAAGAATTAAAGCTATTATCATGTTTAGAAACATTCAAAGAGTTATCATTAGAAACATGTTTAGAAGAATGACTATGAACATTTTTCACATCATGCATGGATTTGGTTCTTATAGCATATTGTGCAACTAGACATTTAGGTGTGTCTTTTCTAACCCACACACTTTTCACAATACGCCTCTCACTCTTACCACTATCATGCTTTGACTTAATGTTAGAATTTTTAACATGCACCTTGACCTCATTGGTCACATTTTCAAAAATATCAAACAAAGCATTATCAACTTTCTTATGCATAGTAGAGTGAGGCACAACACAAGATTTAACAAGCAAGTCATCAACACGTTTCTTCTCAACATGCTTTTCCAAGGTCTTCCTAGGTCTAGTTCTAAATCCATACATGGATGATTGCCTAGGACCATTCAAAGACATATCATGCAAAGCATTATCAAATTTGCATTTCCGAATGTATTCAAAGCACCTAGGTCGAATATGTCCTACCATATTACAATGATGACAAATAGGTATGAATTTGAGAAATTTACCATTTGCATTTGCTTCCAAAGTATTTGGTCTTCTCACATTTTTACCTCTTTGAAGTGCAACCCTTGATGCTTTACCTCTTGCATTTGAGGTTGATGCTCTTTGACTTTGATCTTGTTGAGATCTTCCATTTGAGTTCCTTGTTGATGTAGTGGCACCTCCGGTAGCTTTCATTGCTTTACCTTGAGAGAGAGTACCTACATTTGGTTCAACACTTGCTTTGACAAAAATAGATTTGTTAGATGAAGGAGTTTCCTTCTCATTGATATAACCCAAACCTCTTTTGTCACATGGATGCTTTCCACTTTTAATGAGGGTTTCAACCTTGTTAGAACTAGATGACATCTTGTGAATCATCCTATTAGCCTCATTAAGTTTATCATTAAGCATCCTATTTTTAATGGCATATTTTTCTAAGATGTCATCACTTTTTCTAACATCTTCTCTTGATTTATTAAGCCATTGTTCATATTTTTTCTCTTGAGTTAAGTGCTCACTAAGTTTGGCTTTAAGCATGTTTTCTTGCCTTTTAGCACTAACAAGAGAACTATCCCTTTGCTCAATTTCTTTCTTCAAGATGCTAAGTCTATCATTGCTATCTTTTAAGTTCATTTCTAGACTTAGGATCTTGTCTTTAAGTTCGTTTAATTCTTTTGAGCCTAGATCATGATTCTCTAGCTTCTCATTGACAAGTGTTTTAATTATCACCACTAAATTGGCATTGATCAACTTCAACTTGTTGTTCTCTTCATTCTTTTGTTGAAGGATCTTGTCATTGAAGCCACTATCCAAGAGTGGAGGTCTAGCACTAAAGGCACCTACCGGCATCGAATCACCCATAGCTCAAAATACAACAAAACAAAACAAAACACAAACACTATAATACGGATCAATCTAATTACTTCTAGACACCCGCTCTGATACCAATTGAAATTCCCTTTAAAGTGATAGTGTTTTATACCTAGAGGGGGGGGTGAATAGGTATAGTCCCAAATTCTTCCAATATTCAAAAATGCGGAATATAAGAATGAAATGAATACTTGAAATGATATAACAATTGTATAATATGAATCAATTCATGTAAGCATCAATATACAATAGAATCAATACAAGTGAACATATGGAAGATAAGGAAATATAAAGCGAAAATGAGACACAATATTTTTACGTGGTAAAACCTCAAAGAGGAAACATCCACGGGTTGAATCCACAACCACCGGCAAAGCAAATCCACTATACGAAAAGGCCTTACACACTCAAAGCTATCAACACTATGATATCCACTTCAAGCTATCAAAACCTAATCAACCACCAAGGCTAGTGATTCACAAAGCCTACTCTCTATCCAAGATGTGTCCTACACCTCTAGAGAGCAACTTCCTATCCAAGACTAAAAAGCCTCTAGGAAGATTTCCTTGCTTAGCAATCTAGATCACTAGGATCCTAGTTAAGCTACCCTAGCTCAACCATCCGGAGTACGCAACTCCTTGCTAAGACTTTTGCTTAGTTATCCGGATCCTCTTGATCCTAACTAAGGCTTCTTGCTTGGCTATCCGGAATCCTTTCCTAGCCAAGACTTCTTGCTCAAGTCAAATAGGCTTCACTCACCTTGACAAGAGACTTCAACCTTTCACAAGGCAATGATCTAGGTGATGCAAATGATGCAAGCATACACAAATAGAGTAAGTAGATCAAACACACTCTATGAACATGCTTAATGATAATCTAGAATATACTATCAACACACAATCACAAATCTATCTAGAAATCAAAGCATGTCAAAACAATAAGAACAAGATTAAGATATTCAATATATGTCATAAAAAATCTTAGTTCTTATATCAAGAAATTGAGCCTAGAAGATAACATGAAGCACATTATAAAAACAATTTCTAGAATCAATTTCAATCAATCTCAAGTTTAGCAAAAATATGTTTAAGAGAAATCACAAAGCTAAACTCAATTAACTAATCAATCATACAACCCTAGCATATGATCTAACATACTTCTCAACATATTTCAACAATCAAATAGAAAGAATCATAGAGATGATCAAATGAAATTGCAAGAGAAGAAGTATCACATACAACTAATGACTTCGTACTGAAAAACAGAGTGCTGTGAAAAATGACGAAATCAATTGCCTCTGAAAATGCTTGGGGTTTGTAGCTCTCTTCAAGACCAACAATTTTTGTTTTTGAATCACTCAATTTCGAGTTCGTATGAGAGAGTTATGATCAAAATAAGAAAACATAAATCATGAACAATTCTGCAGAAATCAGATTTGATGATGTTCAAGTTCATGGAAATGGAGGGAAGAGAGGTCATTTGAAGGAGAAGGAAGAGGGGCATTTTTGTCCAACAAAAGAAGCCTTCCAGACATGCCCACGTGTGGTCAGCGTGTGCCACACGTGGCCAGAGAGCTGGCTGGGCCGTGTGGCACACGTGGTCCACACGTGGTGGCCTTTGGCCAGCTTGCTCCTCTCGCGCACCTCGCACGTTCTTCGACCTAATTCGGTCATCCGAACTCCGAATTCGAATCCGTTTTCAGATTACGAACCGTGACTCCCTCACGCATGACGAAGACTATGAAACTTTGACAAATGGTTGAGAATGCATCTCGGAAAATGATGACGAACACAACTCAACGAATGAGAATGCAAAGTAGCATAACTACGTCGTATGGACTCGAAACTTAACGAATGAGTAACCGAAATGACCGGAACTCAATAAGGAATCAAATAAGATCATGTTCAAGTCCAAAACACAAGAAACACAAACAAATAAACACTATTCAACACAAGCATGCCATATCTAAGCGATAGTGAGAAAACATGCAATTCTACAAGATTGTCAACAATGAGATAAATGCATGTGCATGCTAAATGTGTGTGAAAGTGTTATACCAAATGTTTGAACTACGATGCAAGGACACACATGTATGAATTGTGTGTGTGTGCGCTTATGCCTTGCAAGAGGAAGAAGAATCTTGATACCTTAGTATCCAAGTATGCAATGTTCCCCTTGAAGACGATATTTGCACAAGTTGTTGCTTCTTCACCTTTGAGGCTTCTTTCTTCCAAGAAACACTTAAGCAACTACTAATACAAATATAGAGCGTTTTGCAATGGAATCAAGCCAATACAAATAACGGATCTTACAGGGTTGGATGGATTAGATGAGTTCAAGGAGAGAAATGGGGGAGGATGAATAATGTTCTATGGATGATGATCTAGATCTGAAATGAGTGTTCTCTGAATTTTTGCTCTGATTTTCGATACTTGAAGATGGAGAGACGTTTCATATATATACTCACTCATGGACATGTACTGGTAACTGCTTGATTCGCTGATGTGGAGTCTAGGTCGCTATTTGGTCGCTATGGCGACCATGGAGTGTAAAACGGTTAGATGAAAAGGTCGCTCCGAAAACCATCTTTCTCGCTATTTGTCAAGTGGCGACCATGACCAAAATGTGTAGAGGTCGCCACTTGTATCCTCTAGGTCGCCATGGCGACCATAAGTGGCGACCCTGGAAATGTGAAGAGGTCGCCATTTGTACCATCAAGGTCGCCATGGCGACCCTAAGTGGCGACCATGCCTTGAGTGCACTAGGTCGCCACTTGCAAGGGAGGTCGCCATGGCGACCCCAAATGGCGACCCCACCTGATTGTTTTTGTGACTTTCTGTCGCCATGGCGCTCAAGTGGCGCCCAAGTGGCGACCTTCTGATGCCTTTGGGGACTCCTCTGTTGCCATGGCGCTCAAGTGGCGCCCTCTTATGTCCAAGTGGCAAAAATGCCCTGTTTCTTCTCATTTGTGAGACATTTTCGCACAAGTCCTCCACCTTCATCTCAATTGCTTCTGAAACCTAATAAAACCTGAAACACTCAATTTAACAACATTAAACACGGGGAAATGCCCGAGAATCAAGCAAAAAGAAACGGAAATGAGGGCCAAAATCATACCAATTTTGGCCTGATCAACAAGTACCTCGGGTTGCCATCTATGGTGGGGAGGAATAAGAAGGAGCTTTTTCATAGCTTTAAGGAGAGAGTGGGGAACAAGTTAAGGAGTTGGCGTGGGAATATGTTCTCCTTCGGAGGCAAGGAAGTCCTGATAAAGGCTGTCTCCCAATCTATTCCAACGTATTCAATGAGCATGTTCAGAATTCCCTCGGGTTTATGCAATGATCTGAGTTCGATGACGTCTAAATTCTGGTGGGGATCCAGAGAGGGGAAGAGGAAGACCGGTTGGGTTAGTGATGAGCGTCGTTTGTGTACTCAACAAAATGATATTTAAATGTGATCTTTTAGAAAACCGATTTTTCACCACTTAGATAGAAAATTAGTAAAGTGGCAAGTGGGATTCGTTCCACATGGAATTAGAGTGATTAGTAGAATAAATTAACTAATCTATATACGGTAAAGTAAATCATAAAAATATGGATGAGTGAATGGGTTGTCAAGCCATCAAACATACATGAAAAATAAACCTAATAAACTAATAAAAGAATACTTAACAAATCTAGATAAGATAATGGAATAAACAAGTAAGTGAATAGCTAGGGAATTAATGGGATCACAAGTGGATTACCGGGAAATGCTTATCAAGCTACCTTAATGAACGAATCTCGTAAATGTTAACCAATTGATTTCTAAAATGTGTTTAGGCCATTATTATGAACCTTAAACAACTTCCCACCGCAATGCCTAATCGATTAAGGAGAGGGGGTCACGGCGGGGTCGATTTGTTACAATTAACGGCTTAGATTATCGTGGTTGATATACCCTCCGACAATCTATCCTAGTCACTATGTTCTCAATCCATCAAGGTTGTCAATCCAATCAAGATTATATAACAAATTATCCTAAGCAAGATTATAATCAACTAGTGGGTATACATGTCAATTACATAATGTATAGAATCTAATTATAAAATGAATAGAACACAAATAGAGATTAAAAATATATTAAAGCTTAAGCAAATCCCAATCCAAATGTTCTCACATCAAAACCCTAGAAAGGAGATTTAATTACACATATTACAAACAAAGGGAAGGCAAGTAAAAGATTAGGAAATCACCCATAGGTCTCCTTTTGTAAGCTTGATCATTTCCTTGCCTTTGATGCTCCTTGTGTAAAGAGTGGATGATGAGGATGTGTCTAGATAGGTGGAGTCAAATGGGAAGTGACTAAGGAGATTTGTGGAGAAGATGGGAAGAAAAGGAATGATTAAGGGAGGTAATCTAGATGTTAAGTTTAGGTGGGAGAGAAAATGGAGAGAAAAGGAATGGTGGAGAAAGGAGGTTTCTTGGTGGTCAAGAGTTGTCCAAAAGAGGAAAAATGTGATGAATTTATAGGATTTTCAAATTAGGTCTCGGGTGGAAAATTACCAAAACACCCCCCTGGCCATGGCAAATTACCATTTAGTCCAACAGAGGGGGTCATTGTGTAATTTGCCCCACCAATCAGAATTGCACAGCAAAGGAGGTCGCTTGTTGTTCAAATGGCGACCCTTAGAGCGACCCAAATAGCGACAAATCTGGAACCAAAACGACTCCCTGTCGCCATGGCGACCTCGGAATGCAAACCGCGACCTCGATTTACGCGGTTTCGTTGCGGTTTGGGAAGTGGCGACGAAAAGGCAACCATAGGTGTGAGAGGGCAGCTCGGATTCTGACCGATGGAGGGGTCGTGAGTTGAACGACCGGAGAGCAGATCGTGTGGCCGTAATTTTGGATCAGAAACCGGCCGGTGGTAGCTCGATTTCCGGCGTCTTTGAGGTGGCGGCGCTGATAGGGTTTTGGGGGTTATGGCTGTCGCTGCACAATGAAAGGAGAAGAAGATGATGAATAGTTTAGGAGGCCACTTAGCAGGTGTGGGGGGTGCAAAGGGCTGCAGCCTTTTGTCTTTGAAGTGGGTGTGTTTAGCACAGAGGAGGGGTGCAATGGGCTATGGGTAGGCTGTGCGTTTGGGCCATCCTTTATGCTGAATTGGGCTCAAGCCCAATTTAATGCCTTGATCAAAACGCACCGTTTAACTAATTGTTGCATGGGCTGATGGGTGCCTTCAGCATTGGGCCGGGGTGCGCTCAGTGTGACTAATCTGGTATGGGCGCTCGTTTGGGCTTCAATTTGGGCCTGACTTGGATCAAAACTCACCGTTTCACTCTGACAGGTGGCACGCTCCCTTGGTCAATTGCGATTCAGTCCCTGTTCTCTTCTTTAATCACGATAACTTCAATTCTTCCTCCATATTTTACACTTTTGCCCCTATTTCACCAAAATTACTCCAATGCCCCTGAACTCTATAATTTCCTGAAAACACTTAATTTACACCATTAAATCACAGAATAATGCCCAAGAATTAAGCAAAAGAGGAAGGAAATGGGGGCTAAAATCATACCAATTTTGGTTCGATCAGTTAGCTAGAAAAAGATGTGCTTGCCGAAAAGTCATGGGGGGTTGGGTTTCAAGGATCTATCACTCTTTAACCAGGCACTTTTGGCAAAACAGGCCTGGAGGATCCTCTCTGCCCCGAATTCCTTGCCCGCAAGTCTTCTGAATGCAAAGTACTTTAGGGATGGTGATTTCCTCTTTGCTCAATTAAAAGCGGGGTGTTCCCATTTGTGGAGAAGTTTGTTGTGGGGCAGAGAATTGCTCTCTAAGGGTCTTAGATGGTCTGTGGGAGATGGAAAAAGTATAGATGTCTTTAGAGACAAATGGATTCCTCGTCCTCGCTCCTTCAAGCTGCTCACTTTTGACCCGGGATCGAATATCAGAGTTTCAGATTTGTTGGAAAGGAACAGAAGAGGCTGGAATATCAGCCTGCTGAACCAGCTGCTGCTCCCCATTGATAAGGCTGCTGTGCTAAATATCCCTATCAGCTGGAAGGGTGGTCGGGATTTCCTCTTGTGGTATTTTGAGAAAAACGGGGAGTATATTGTAAAAAGTGGATACAACTGTGCCTTGCAGGATAGGCTTCAAGAGGATGCTTCCTCATCTTCGAAGTGCAGCAGATGGTGGTCTTTCTTGTGGAAACAAAGAATTCCCCCAAAAGTCAGGATATTTGTGTGGCGTGCGTGTCTAAATGCTATTCCTTCTGTGGAAAATCTGTGGGCCAGGAAGATTGTGGCTGATCCCAGGTGCAACAGTTGCGGGGTGTTCACTGAATCTTCCTTCCATGCCCTGTTTGGTTGCAAGGGGGTAAGAAAGGCTTGGGTTGTCTCTCGTTTTGGTAACTGCATTGCTTCTCTAAGATGTAGCACAGTCCTAGAGGTGTTCCAACATCTGGCTGAGCAATTTGGCCCTGAAGATTTTGGCCAGTTTTGCATGATTGTGTGGGCAATGTGGGAAAATCGGAATGCCCGGATCAATGGTGGTAGAGTGAAACTGCCTGACATGGTGGTCAATGGTGCGTGCCAGAAGTTGGATGAGTTTGTGAATTCTCAGCATGCTCTCAGTCCTTCCTCCTCTTCCTCTGTTCGAGGCCTTCCTTTGGAGTGGACAACACCCCCCCCCCCCTTTAGGTCGCCTCAAAATCAACACTGATGTCACTCTTAGTAGGAATTCTTCTAGAACTGGGGTGGGGGCAGCTATTAGGGATGATAGAGGGAAAGTTATTGCAGCCCTTTCTACTACCCTGTTGGGTTCTTTTGCGGGTGACATGGGTCATCTGATGGCGCTCAGAGAGGGTCTAAAATTGGCAAAGTTTTACAATATCCCTGTCTCAATAGCTGAAATTTCTTCCTCAAGTGTGGTGTCTTTGCTAAGTAGTAGAAAACCTAGTTTAGGGAACACCTTTTTTATTGTCAATGACATTAAGGCTCTGTTTATTGAAGTAGGAATATGTAAGTGTCAAGCCTCCTCTAGCAAGGGGAATTTCTTGGCACATAAACTTGCTTCGAATGCCTTCTCCTCTGTTCAGGAGCGTTTGTGGTTGGATCCCAACCCCTTGTCTTTAGTTTCTTTTCTGTAATGTCTGTTCTTCAATTCAAAAAAAAAAAAAAAGCTAGCTTCTAACAAGATGAGTTTGACTCGGTAGTGAGTCTCTTATATCAATTTTCAAGAAATTGAGAGTTCTAGTCATACCCTATTCCCAATCCCAAAATATTATAATAATTTGAAGAAAAAAAAAAATCAAAACTTATCTTCATGACCTTAAAAATTACAGATGTTCATAAATTCGGGTCAATGTGCCATCAAGTCTTTTAAACAACCATGATCATGTTATATACAAGTTCTCACATGGAAACTCTCAAACATAAGATTATATCTCGATGTGGAGATAATCTTATATGGACTCATCTCACCACCAATCACTATCAGCTATAACCCATGACCACCATTAGGGTTTGTCTCACCACTAGCATAGTAACATTAAACAGTTATATAATTTGTATTTGACAATAGAAAATATTTCATCATGGGTATAGCTACAATACAGTAAGCTGTATTGTTAAAGTAGTAAAAATTAGACATAATTTTATTACAAAGTTCACACAACTCAAAGGTTTAAATAATATAAACAAATAATTAACTAAAGAAAATATCTGTTTTTGATGTAACTTATAGCCCAATCAATAATAGTAATATAGCCAAACACATTTCACCAATAACATATTAATTAATCCCAATTAAGTTTTGTAAGTTCTCTTTCTTGGGAATCCATTGGAAAATATTCGACTGCACGAAGACCATTTTCTCCGAGAAACCAAGTAACTCTTCCATTATCTTGACAACAGTACTTAGTTGTACCTTCAAACTCATATGCATTGAAACGTTTAATCTTGTTTCCCCATTGAGCAAAGCATTGAAAAAGGGTTGAAGCAAATGCATTTTGGTGGAACGACCATGCTATTGTCTGGCCTACTGCGAGCCAATGTTCGCCAATATCATTGTCCTTGGACTTACAATGAATGTACAAGGATTTTGCATTCGACTGGAAACTGTTCTTGATAATGATCGTGTTCTTTCTTGAAAAATGAAATTTTATCCCCATTGTTACCTCACAAATAGATGTCATCACAAGAATCACAAGAAAACTTTTTAAAGTCATTCCCATATCCATTTTGCTGTCAAAGTGAATTGAAATTTTAGAAATCAAAAACATATTTTATCCATGTACATTCCCCTAGTATATATAGCCCTAGTTGTGTACAAACAAAAAAGGGAAACAGTCAATCCTAATCATTCGTAGAATCAATTATAGATTGATTAACATGACCTAAAAATAGGCTAACTAGAAATCCAATCATTCCTCCCATTCAATCCACTCTTCCCTCCACCCATTAAAAAAGAACAGTCCGGAAATTTCCTGGATTAGAGAAGGCTTAGAAAAAACGATGTGACAACGGCCTAACGAATACTTTATTGAGTGTAAACAAAGGTTTCTAGCTTTCAAAATAGACTCCATACTTTTTTTAAGTATCCTCTATCCACCTCAAATTGAGTTTCTGTTTGAAAGATGAATCCATCAAAATCTATTAATCCAATTGATGATGTGTTGGCGGGACTACAAGAGAGAAAATGGCGGAAGAAAGTCATTTATATGGTGGAACTTAGTTGTATCTCATTTTCATTCTTTTAGTTGTCAAACGCTGCACTCATCACCATCAATCTCCTTATCTAAACTAATTATGCCTTAAATGCAACAAATTGCTTTTAGTTAATTACAATGTCAATATTGTTTCTTTAATTATCAATCCTTCTTTATTACTAATCAACCAAATTCTTATTTGAATAGAGATACATAAATATACATGATTGATAACTTAATAGATTCAATTGATACCAAGTATTATGATAATGAAATTATTCGATAAGCTAGCTAAACCATTTCAAACAAGTGTCAGATATTCTTTTAGATTCAAATCAATCTGGATTTCTCAAATATTGTCTTTGAGATGTGGCAATGGCAAGTATATATAAAGCCTAAAAATGCAATAATCATTATGATGTGTATCTTAAGTTAAATGTATTAAGTTTTAATTGGTTAAAGTCAATGCCATGGATTCATTGTATTGGTTGTCCTGTCCCCTTCCAGTGCCCAATAAGAACCATAGAGAGACAAAAAGGGGTTTTCAGAACAAAATATAAAATGTGTATATGATTATTATGATTAGGTTGATTTTAAGTTATTATCATCATCTTCTCCATATCACCTAATATTCCTTCTTGTTGTTCAATTCCTCTGAAGGATTTGACCAAAGTTTTTTAAAGGATATAGTAATAAACTAGAGGTTGCATACATGATGAGGAACAAATTTTAAGCGGTGCGACAACACCTTTCTTGAGTTCACTTTGTAATTTCGTCGAACACCTTGTAGGTAAAATCGAAAACTACCAACAATTTCTTCCAAGACCTTGTTTGAATGGACTTATAAGCACAATAAGCACAATAATATAATACTAGCAATAAGGAAACATAATCAAGTAAAAACAATCAAACCACAACACAACACAAGTAATTTTACATTACTACAAGAAAAACCATATTTCTTGACAGTTTTTTAATGACAGTTTTACAAAACTGTCAACAAACTTATAATAGTTGACATAGTTGACAGTTTTGTAAAACAGTCAACTATTTTCAAAATTTTTATTTATCTTTAATAATTTTTTTAAACTTTTACTTTCTATTTTCAATACCAAACAAAATCTCGATATAGATTTATTTTACAATAAGATATCGGTTTTTTGGCAAACCGATATTAGATAAGTAAAATTTTAAATTTAATAAATTTACTTTTAAATCATTTAATTTGAAAAAATTCAATTTTTTTTTAAAATTGTTTATTTATTTTTGCACCCTCTTGTTTCATACTAAGAGACACATTAATAATTCAATTACTCATATAAATTAGTAATCTGAGTCTTACATTTGTTCATTAAATTGCAAGATGCATGTTGAGAAATATCTCCCCTGTAGTGAGAGTTGTATTTCAAATCATGCTTATTACAATTGATGTCTCTATAGGCCAAGTTTGGTTGGATGGAATGGAATAAAAGAAAGTCATTCCATTTGTTTTGTTTGTTAAAATGCAATGGAATAGGGATTCCACCATTGCATTTTAGTGGAATGGACATTCCATCCAAAAATCAATGGAATGCCCATTCCATTCCAAACTAAACTAAAATTTATATTTCATAAATACTCTCATATGCCTCAACTCCATTCCAAAAATACCCTCCTTTCCTAAAATAATATATTATTATATATTATATTAATGATATGTAAATATATATTTTATATATATGTACTATTATATATATTATATATATTATTATATATAATATATATTTTATATTATATTATTATATATATAATATATATTTTATATTATATTATTATATATATAATATATATTATATGTATATAATATATATAACATATAATATATTTATATTATATATAATATTATGTAAATATATTATTATATGCATTATATAATATAACCGTAAATATATATTATATATTATATATGTTTATATATGTATATATATATTATATTGTATAATATATATTATTATATTGTATAATATATATTATTATATGTATTATATAATATATATATGTATTATATATATTATATATGTATTATATATATTATATATCAAATAATATATATTATATGTTTATGTTATATATATATAATATACTATAATATAATATATATTGTATTATATATTATATTATTAAATATATTATATATTAATATATTAAATAATATATATATACTTTTATATCTTATTATAATTATCCATAATATATCATGTTATTATAAGTATTTTATAATTAGGGGTATTTTGATCAAAATACAACTACCTCAATTCAATTCTATTGTTAACCAAACAAAATAATATAGATTCAGAGACTGATTATAAAATTCCAACCAAACAAAAAACTTAATTTTCTTTTCCTTTCCATTCTCATTCTCATTACCATTATCATTCCACCATGTAACCAAACGTGATAATAGGTTTTTTTTTTTTTTTTTTTTTTTTTGTAAAATTGGACTAACTTAGAGGAAAAAAACATCACAAGCGATCATATGCTGAAAAAAAAAAACCCTAGGCAGTATCCATCCAAATAATAATAAAAAGAATAAAATGAAAAGTAATAAAAAGCAGAAAAGCAGAAAAACCAAGGGAAACAATCCCAACAAAAACAATGGCGCGTAGGCAACAAAAAACTGAAACAGAAAACATCAGGAAAATCGAAAAGACTCACGACCCATGCAATCATTGCCAACAAACATAGAGCAGAAATATGGGGTGTTAGACCACCACGAATTGACCTTTAACCCCAAAGCATGCTTAGAAAGAGCATATGCAACCTTATTCTTTTCCCTAAAGATATGAGAAACCTGAAACTCTATATTCGATATCTGATAGATACAACGCTACTAAGCCTGCCGAATCCGCCAAGGAACCTGCACGGAGTGAGACGAGAGCAGTTAAACTGAGGAGGTCGTTTGTGTACTCAACAAAATAGTAATAATATAGATTATGGTTGATTCTTGAAAACTCTTTTTAAGCCACTTAATCCTTTTAAAATGTTATTTGATAGCAAAATAGTGAGCAAGTTCGTTCCATAGGGAATGGAGAGTTAATTAGATAAATTGACTAATCTTTGAACAATAAAGTAAATCATATTGTTTGATAGATGTGTGGTTTCTAAAACCACCAATGCTAACTACTCAAATGAAAATACACAAAATATGTTATGAAAAATAGAATACTCAACACCTTGATAAGAATTGTGATAAAATCAATTAATGAGATAGCTAGGGAATAGATCGATTAACAATTGAATGTGGGTAAGCTAACTAGCTACTTTAATGTGCCAATCTCATTATGTTAACCACTTAGAGGCTTAGATTAGTGGGGTTGATATACCCACCACTAATCTATCTTATCCAATGGGTTCTTAATCACACAAGAATTGTCAATCCACATATGAATATATAACAAATTACTCCACTCAAGATAGCAATCAACAAGTGATATACAAGTCAATTATAATGAATGGAATCTAATTAATTTGAATGAATAGAACACATAAGAGATTCATTACAAGCTAAGCTAAACCCATAACCAATTGATCCTCAAATCTATCCCCTAGATTAGGGGTTTAGTTACACATGTTTGCAATAAATGAAAAGAAGTAAATAGTAAGGAAATAACCCTTAGGTCACCTTTTTTAAGCTTGATCCTTCTTCTCCTCTATGCTCCTAGATGCAAGGAATGGAAGTAGATGATATGTCTTGGAATGTGGGTGTTTTGGTGGGAAGTGACTAAGGATTTTGGTGGAGAAATGGTGGGATGAGGAATGATGTAGTGAAGTAATCAAGGTTTGTGTTGAGGGTTGGATGGATTAGATGAGTTCAAGGAGAGAAATGGAGGATGAGGAATAGTGTGCCATGGATGATAGAGCTAGATCTCAGATTTTGTTCTCTGTGTTTTCTTCTCTGATTTTGCGATGCCTTTGAAGATGGAGGGACGTTCTATATATATGCACTCTTGGATATGTACTGATAACTGCTTGATTCGCTGAGGTGGTGCCTTATTCGCTATTTGGTCGTTATGGCGACCCTAGTGCGTAAAACGGTTCGATGAGAAGGTCGCCACGAAAACCATCTTTCTCGCCATTTGGCAAGTGGCGACCATGAGCAATTTGAGTAGAGGTCGCCACTTGCACCTCTAGGTCGCCATGGCGACCATAAGTGGCGGCCCTGCAATTGTAAGGAGGTCGCCACTTGCAACATCAAGGTCGCCATGGCGACCCCAAGTGGCGACCCCATTTGATTCATTTTGTGACTTTCTGTCGCCATGGAGACCAAGTGGCGCCCAAATGGCGACCTTCTGATGTCTTTAGAGAATCCTCTGTCGCCATGGCGCTCATGTAGCGACCTTTCAAGTCCAAGTGGCGAAAATGCCCTGTTTCTTCCTATTTGTGAGACATTTTCGCACAAGTCCTTCACTTTCGTCTCAATTGCTTCTGAAACCTAATAAAACCTGAAACACTCAATTTAACAACATTAAACATGGGGAAATGCCCAAGAATCAAGCTAAAAGAATCGGAAATGAGGGCCAAAATCATACCAATTTTGGCTTGATCATAAACCACATAAGAAGAATCACTTTCAAGCCAAATCCGATGCCACCCATTCTACCAGGCAAAATTAATGGCCATCGAAGCTGCAAGAAGTTCTGCCTCAAACGCAAACACGTGAACAAGAGGAACAGCAAAACAACCCTTCACAAAAGCTTTACAATTACGGAAGACACCCCCACAACCCCCAACACCTGGAGAACTCAAGGCGGCACCATCAGTATTGACCTTGATCCAACCAGGAGCTGGAGGGGACCAAATCACACTCTTGATAACGGAGCCCTAGCCGGACGATCACGGAGATCAAACCGACGAAGAATTAAAAGATCATCTACACAATTATGCACAGACCCAATCTCTAACCGGTTAGCATCAGACACCGCACGCCAAACCAAAGACAAAGCAGATCTGAAATCCACAGCCCTACTCTAAAATATCCACTGGTTACGGACAAACCACACACTCCAAACCATAGCAAGAATAGTTGTTATCCATAAAACCCGCACCTGATCCTGGGAAAAGAATGAACTCCACAAATTGATAGAAATACGTCGCTGAAAAGCTAAAAAAAATTATCTCCCAAAGAGCAGCTGCTAGGGGGCATCGTAGGAAAAGATGATCAGATGATTCACTGTGAAAATGCCTACAAGGTTATACTAAACAACCTAGAGGGGGGGTGAATAGGTTGACACACTAGTTTTAAAAACTCTTTCGTGACTAGTGACAAAACCTTGGTGAGCATACAAATTGACCTTTAACAAGATTGTTATGAGAAAACAATTAACACACGTATGCTCAATTCACTACCCTTAGTCTACACAACATATATTAATAAACCATGTATCTCATATACAAGTATATTCAATGAAGTGCACATTCCACAAGTTGTACTTAAAGTATTACAATATAAGAACACTACAACTTGCTAGAGAAGAAACTATATTAAACTTAATACAAATAATTCTTGTATTTACAATAGTGCCCAATATGTACAAGAATCAATCAAAGAATACCTATACACAAAAATCAATGAATAAAAGAATTATATTTACAATTATGATCAAAATGGATATGCTTGCAAATCACACTTTACAAAATCTTGTTTCCAAATACATCACAAGTGAAGATTGTACTACAAGATTAAAACATACACAAAAAACAAATATAAAAGATAGAGATAGAAAGAATTAACACAAGGGATTTTTTAACGTGGTAAAACCTCCAAGGAGGAAACATCCACGGGTTGAATTACAACCATTGGGTACTTATATATATTTGGAAAGTAAATTAGAAATTCCACAAAATGACCAATTCTAGTCACCAACCCATGTGGAGTCTATGTTTACCCAATCCCTATTGGAAGATACAAAATCCCTCAATGATGTAAACCACCACATATTGGAACTCATACCAAAACCAACATCGTTGGAAGATTAGAAATTCCTCAAGAGTGCATACACATCCCATGTACCCCGCTTTATCAGACTCTATGTCTAACCAAACACCCGGGCCTACCAATATATAAGCCAACTCTCTATATAAGGCACACGTGCCTCTAGAAAGCCTCCCATGCATGACTATCCAAGTCCTCTCGACTCTAGCCATGACTTCTTGCTTGTCTATCCAAGTCCTCCCGACTCTAGACAAGACTTCTTGCTTACCTATCCAAGTCCTCCCGACTCTAGGCAAGACTTCTTGCTTGGCTATCCGAGTCATCCCAACTCTAGCCAAGACTTCATGCCTTTTACAAGGACTTCCTAGTGTGATCATGTGAATGCAAGTGATGCAATCAATCAAAACAACATAGAACATGTGATCAATACATTCCATAGAACAAATAGATCTAGAGATGTGAAAAGACAATCAATAGAAATCTAGATGCAAAATCATGAATGAAAACCTAGAGCATGTGAAAACAATTAACACATAAAACTCATAGATTCATTCATACAAAATAACACTTGAACAAAATCATATACATGAGGCACAAGTTCAAGATGTTATAAACATACATATAAATGCTAGAATCACAAAATGTATTCAACAATTATTCTAGCCAAAGATTTAGAGATAGGAGACATGTTAAAAACAAATCAATCCTATATATCTCTAAAAGCACATATAAAGGCTCTAATCCTAGATATCATCAATCATGGATCAAAGTCACATAGAAAGGATTATTAATCATAAACTTGATCAATCAAGTCTCAAACAATCCTAGATATCAATCTAATCACAATACAACTCCCAATCATGTTAAAAACAAAGAATCAAAGATTCTAGTTAACATGTGTCTCTAATTAGACTATTCAATTAGATTGATTATGAAGCTACCTTTCTCAATAGCATTCACTAAACAAACATATACATATAGAAGAAGAAACCCCAAGCAAATTGGAGGTTAAAAAAAGATGAAATCACAAAGTTATGAACTCTACCTCAATTACAAGAGCTGGTTCGATTTTCTGAGGAGATCTGTCAGAAAATCAATCAAACAGCTACACAACCACTTGGAAAAGGTAGAGGACTCGAATACAAACAATCTCCAACTTGAATCACTCAATTCCGACTCCGTATGAGAAAGTTATGGTGTTTGGAAGTTGAGAAAATTTGGGAGAAAATCATAGACGGGATTTCACACTTTTTCTTCTTAGAAAAGAATGGAGGGAAATAGAGAGATTTAAAAAGAATGGAAGAAGGGCAAAATTGTCCAAAACAAAAGTGACCATCAGCCACCTCCACGTGTGGTCAGCGTGTGCCACATGTGGCCAGAGAGGAGCTCTGGCCGTGTGGCACACGTGGTCCACACGTGGCCATCTAGCTTGGCCTTTTGGCCGAGCAACCTCCTTGCGCACCTCTCGCGTTCTTCAGCCGTATTCGGGCATCCGAACTCCGAATTCGAATCCGTTTTCGGATTACGAACCGTGACTCCCTCACGCATGACAAAGACTATTAAACTTTGACAAATGGTTGAGAATTCATCTCGGAAAATGACGACGAACACAACTCAACGAATGAGAACGAAAAGTAGCATAGCTACATTGTTTGGACTCGAAACTTAACGTATGAGTAACCGAAATGACCGGGACTCAATAAGGAATCAAATAAGACCATGTTCAAGTCCAAAACACAAGAAACACAAACATACAAACACAAGTTCACATATGAATGTCATTTCCTAGACATAGTCCTAGAACATGCAACTCTAAAATGTATGAACATTTGAGTTCAATGCATGAGCATACAAAATCATGTGAATGTGTTATATAAATGGTGCACAACGATGCAGTGACACATATGAATGATTTGTGTGTGTGTGCCTATGCCTTGTAAGAGGAATGAGGTCGATTTTACCTTTGATGAGCAATGAAGCTTATTTCCTCTTAACAAGCCATCATCTTGCATGTACTGTAGTCAAATCTTTCTTTGAAGCTTTGTATCATCATCAACATGACCACATAAACATTTACAAGATAAACACGTTTTGATATGGAATATATGCCAACAACAACCAAAAACCTAACACACTGCTAACCCCACAAACACTGCACTGAGAAGCTAAGTGAAACCCAGCCCTACACAAGTGATCCTCTGTAGGGAGCCGATTCAACAAAGTAAGCCATCTCAAAGCCGAACGGGAAGGAGGGATAAAATGACACGAAACATCCCTCCACCAAGAGATCTGAGGAAAACCACGAATCATACGAGAATAAGTCGACTTGCAAGAAACCTGCCATCTCGAGAACAAGCCCACACCAAAGAATCTACAACTGGAGAGATAGCAATCATATCGATCGGAAAACAGAGGGCAAGTTTGGTATTGATTTTGATAAGTTAAAATCAACTTATTTCATAATTTTGGAAGAAAATAATGTTTGGTAAAACTTTCCCAAACTGATTATTTAAGAATCTACCTTGATTTGGCAGTGATTTTGAGAAGGAGATTGAGGATTACTTTTCAAAAGCAATTATAAAATAATCAATTTTAGGATTTAATGAATCTTTTAAAACACCCAAATTGCCGTCATTAGTTTATCTTGAAGACAGATTTCTCCTTTTATTTTTTCCTATTCTAATATCTTACAACCCAAATTTCTACTTAATTCAATGTTTTTTTTTTTTTTTTTTCATTCATAACACAAACTTTGCTTTGAGTTTAAAGATTTTCCATCACTTTCTCAAAAAACTTTCACAAGTCAAATTTATATTTATATGTTGAATTGAATAATTAAAATATTTGATGTATAATTTTATCTTTTTTGAATAAACAAGTTCATGTGTAATACAAATACATTAATACACTGTTTATTCACTTTCAATTATGTGATCTCAGGTGTCAGTGAGGTTTGATTGTTTCAAAAAAAATTTCAATTTTTTTTTTTTCATGACCAGTTTGATGTTTAGTCTAACATATTAATTTTATTAATGTCCATTTATTTATTGTTTCAGTTTATACATTAATTTAAGGTTACTGTAGTGCTATTTCTTTTACATAAGTAAAGTCGTATGTATATATATATAGAAAGATTATATAAAAAAAAAAAAATTAGAGATCAATATCTGATGAGCCGTCGTTGTGGTACTCAACAAAATGATATTTAGATGTGTTCGTTTTGAAAACCGATTTTTCACCACTTAGATAGAAAATTAGTAAAGTGGTAAGTAAGATTCGTTCCATAGAGAATTAGAGTGATTAGTTGAATAAATTAACTAATCTATATCCAATAAAATAAATCATAAAAATATGGATGAGTGAATGGGTTGTCAAGCCATCAAACATACATGAAAAATAAACCTAATAAACTAATAAAAGAATACTTAACAAATCTAGATAAGATAAATGGAATTAACAATTAAGATAATTGCTAGGGAATTAATGGGATCACAAGTGAATTACGGGAAATGCTTCTCAAACTACTTTAGTGAATGAATCTCACAAATGTTGACCAATTGATTTCTAAAATGTGTTTAGACCATGACTATGAACCCTAAACAACTTCATACCGCAATGCCTAACCGATTAAGGAGAGGGGGTCACTGCGGGATCGGTTTGTTACAATTAACGATTTAGATTATCGCAGTTGATATACCCTCCGACAATCTATCCTAGCCACTATGTTCTCAATCCATCAAGGTTGTCAATCCAATCAAGATTATATAACAAATTATCCTAAACAAGAGTATAATCAACTAGTGGGTATATATGTCAATTATATAATGCATAGAATCTAATTATAAAATGAATAGAACACAAATAGAGATTAAAATATATTAAAGCTTAAGCAAATCCCAATTCAAATGTTCTCACATCAAAACCCTAGAAAAGGGGATTTAATTACACATATTACAATCAAAGGGAAGGCAAGTAAAAGATTAGGAAATCACCCATGGGCCTCCTTTTGCAGGCTTGATTATTTTCTTGCCTTTGATGCTCCTTGTGCAAAGAGTGGATGATGAGGATGTGTCTAGATAGGTGGAGTCAAATGGGAAGTGACTAAGGAGATTTGTGGAGAAGATGCGAAGAAAGGAATGATTAGGGGAAAGAAATCTAGATGTTAAGTTTAAGTAGAAGAGAAAATGGAGAGATAAGGAATGGTGGAGAAAGGAGGTTTCTTGGTGGTCAAGAGTTGTTCAAGAGAGCAAAAATGTGATGTATTTATGGGATTTTCAAATTAGGTCTCGGGTGACAAATTACAAAAACATCCCCTGACCATGGTAAATTACCATTTAGTCCAACAGAGGGGATCATTTTGTAATTTGCACATCCAATCAGATTTTTATAGAGCATAGGTCACTATTTTGGTTCATGGCGACCTTAGGGCGACCCAAATGTCGAAGGAATCAGGTTCCAAAACAACTCTCTGTCGCCATGGCGACCTCGTAATGAAAATCGTGACATCGATTTACGTGATTTGGTCGCGATTTGGGATTGGGGGCGACTAAGGGCATTTTAGGCGTGATTGGGGCTATCGAATTCCAACCAATTAAAGGCCTGGAAGTGGACCGATTGGGGATTCGGTCGGTTGACCGTGATTTAGGGCCGATTCTCGACCGACGATACGTCCGGGAAGGTGGTCGTCAGCCAAGCTAGGGTTTGGAGGAAGGGTGGCCATGGCTGCACGCATGAACTGAAGAAGAAGATGAATAGTTGGGGTGCAATCAGACCTTGATAGTTTGTCTCTTTAAGGGATGCACTTAGAAGGGCCAGGGGTGTGCACAGTAAAGATCCATCTGATATGGACAAGGACTTGGGCTTGCGCTTAGGCCAAACTAAGGCCACTTGCTTGATATGAAATGCACTGTTTCATTTAAATATGTGGGTTGATGGGGTGTGCTCAGAAATGGGCCGGGTTTCAAAGGCCCAATGACCAACTAAAACGCATCGTTTCATGCGTCCCACATGGCATGCTTGCCTGATTTGTGTGGCAATTTATGGATAGCCCCCTGAACTCCTCTGTAATTACGAAAACTTCAAACCTGCTTCATAAATTACACATTTACCCCTATTTTACCAAAATTATTCCAATGCCCCTAAACTTTATAAATACTTGAAAACATTTAATTTTCACAATTAAATCACGGGATATTGCCCGAGAATCAAGCAAAAAGAGAAGGAAATGAGGGTCAAAATTATACCAATTTTGGTTCGATCAAATACCCCTAAACATATCTTTTGCTCGTCCTCGAGCAAAACAAATATAAGCACTAATGGACATGTGTCTAAATATCAAGCAATCAACATTTAAGTACCAACTCTTTGCAAAAGACTCAAAAGTCAATATTTCGACTTGCAAAACCAAAAGTGAAGAGATTAAACCAACGTTGTGCTCATTAGGAAATAATGCATGTAAGATATGCTAAATAAAGATAAAAGTCATGCCACTCTAAGTACGCATTGCAGGCAAAGCGATCCTACATTCAAGATGCTTAAGCTTCAAAACTAAAGTGCCATTAGGAAAAGAATGTAATTCGACATCTAATCCTCACCGGATTCTCTCATTTTCACACAGATTCCTAAGCTTCACTCACAATCCATATGCAGTATGAGTTTATGCTCAAGATATCAAATATAATTGCACATGATTATTTAAAAACACAGTTTCTAAATTTTGTCTCATGAATGGAATTGAAAACCATGAACCGGAAAGAACATGCATCAACCAAAATTTCCAAAGTGGACATCTCTAAAGATCAAAATGGTCTTTTCATTTGGTTGTAGTGGGGCCAAAGGTGAATGATGAGTCAATAAATAGGAAAAATTTATTGCAAACACCCAAAGGTCACACTAAGGCATACATTCTAAATTAAGCACAATTTGCTCATTACAACTTGCATATTCCACACTTTGGCATCCAGGCTTATAATTAACTTTGTGCAATTTTCTACTCTTAATTTTCATTGTGTAGCTCATTTAATTTCACATAATTGATCTAGGCACTTAGTGCCTCATTCATTTTTTTCCTTTCTTTGTTTTGCATTGCTTTTCTTTTCTTTTCTTTTCTTTTCTTGCTTTTCTTTTCTTTTTAAGCATTGCATTTCATATTTTTAATGTATTTGCACATACATTTTTGCCCAGGTACACGCCTTACATTTTATACACCTCAAAGCTTACATTCAACCCCTATGCCTTAGCAAACCATTTAGTACAAGGTAAGCCTAGTGTTTAGGCTATATGGTTTATATTGATGTGGTTCATGAATGAAAAACTTAATTGTGTTTGGCTTCAAATGGGCAATGAAGCACACACATAGAGGGATTGGAAGTATTTAGGCCAATTTAGTGGTTTTTTTCACATGCATTGCCTAAAATCATTTCTAAAGGTTTGTCCACAAAGTCAATTAAGGCATCCACAAGCAGTCCATATGTTCTATGGCAAACAATATTTAAGTGCAAATGAGTCATTTTAAATATGCACAACATGTGTGTTTGAATGAGTGTTTAAAGAGTGAAAACTTTCCCTCAAATACGCTTTTTAAGGCCGTGTTTGTGAACCTCATGGGAAGTCTCCACTATTAATTCCTAACCTTCAAGCACAATTGAATATTCACTCCAACATCAAGAGAAAAGAACTAGCGCGATTTGCTTAATGCAACCCTAAATGGCATGAAGTTAATCTAAACTAAGCACGTCAAAGATGCACAATTCCTTACTCGCACACACAAAGGCACAATCTCAACAAGCAAAATATGCTCAAGCATGGCATTATCACAAGATTTTCAAAAATCTTTGAAATGTTTTGGCTCAAAATGTTTACACATAATTGCAAACAAGAGACGATGTTGCGCACACACCCCCAAACCTAAATTAGACGTTGTCCTCAATGTCTTTAGGGCATATACCAGTAAATTTGGCGCAACACACATCCACAATCAAAGAGTTTAAAAACACATCAATGTCCATTTTAAAATTTATCCCAAAAAATTAAATCAAGTGGCTCAAGAATATCCTATATGCTCATAATCAACTCAAGAGATATATCAATGCAAGTTCATCAAGAGTTAGCATCACAATCCATGTGGACAAAATATATGTGATCATTCAAGCCTAAATCCACTATCACAAACAACTCAAAACCTTATTCTAAGCAAAAATAAAATAAAGACAAAAACAAAATTTAAACTAGGAAAGAAATGTACCTAAGTGGGTTGCCTCCCACCAAGCGCACGATTTAACGTCTAGGCAAGATGTGGCATGGTGCTCCCGCACCTTGAACTCCAACAACATTGCTCCCTTAAGATAAGGTACTTGCCATTTTTATGAGCACTCTTGGCTTGCTTGTCCCTCCAAGACTTACAAGTTGTCTTTGTTTCATCCCAAAAGATAAAGAAACCTTGCTTTATCGTACAAGCAACACACATTTTCTTCCTTAAGATGCAATAGAAAATCTACACAAGCACTAAGCATATTAGAAAGTTTCGGCAAATAAAAATATAATCAAAACATGCAATTGCCAACAAGTGCTTGGAACACCATTTATTTAAAAGAAAATAAACTAAACAAATAAAGCATAAAAAGTAATGCACAAAATAAATTTTCTATATTATGTACTTATGCTAGGGGTGTCATCAACTAAAGGAGGTTTTACCAAGTTTGGAAATTGGTTCTTTTTCACAACCCAAACAAGTTGAGTTGATTTCCCCTTTTCTTTTCTTTTGGGTCTAACTTGTTCAACCAAGTATTTTCTTACCCAAATTCACTTAGCTCTAGGTGGATTCTTTTTATTCCTAGATTTTCTCAATTTTTCATGCTTATGAAATTTAAAACAATGAGCTTTGAAGTGCCCTTTTTGAAAGCAAAAATAGCAAGTAGGAGGACGGTTTAGAAAACTCCCTCTTGGGTGGTGACTATGTGGCCTTCAATGTTGCTTCATTTGTAGCCCTTTGAAGGAGTGTGACTATATTGTCTACATAGACAATGTAGTCACACTCCTTCACTTTTGCTATTTTGAGGGCTTCATCCTTCCTACCAAGTGCCTCTTTCGTTTCTTCCAAAGCTTTTGCCTTCCACTCCGCTTCCATAAGCAACTTCCTTGTCTTCCTTGCACACTCTTCTTCGAATTCTTCAAATAGCCTTGCAAGGTCTTCGAATTCCCTTGATGTGGAATTCCTCTCAACTTCAAGTCTCCCAACTTGTATTTCCAACTCTTTGTTCTTGTTGGAGACTTCTCCTACCTTCCTCCGAAAGGTAGCATTTTCTTCTTTGAGCATGCTTACTTCAAGAGTGAGCTTTTTATTTTGTACTTCAAGCTCTTCAATTTTCACCTTCCCCAAGGCCTCATTTTCTTCCAACTCATTTACCATGAGTTGTATTTTTCTTTCCAACTCTTCCTTTCCTTGGGAGGTTTTTGACAACTTCTCTTGAAGCAAAGACATCGTTTCTTCCAATTTCGTGCCTCGCTCTTGGTTCCTTGGCGGTTCGTCTTTGGTTTCCACTCTATTCTCATATACTTGTACAAGAGCATGTACACGGCTCCTCGTCCTCCCTTACTTGGGATAGCCCGATTCTAGTGATTGATCCGGCCGACTAGGAATCACATGGTTGGACATCTTCTCCTCATGTGCTTGTTATGCTGATTGGAATAACTCCATGGTCTTTCGTTGAGAAGCTCGGATGTTCTCAATCTCCCGAAAGTGATACTCCATGAAATTTTTCCTCTCATCATCATTGGCATTTGATTGATATGATGAGAAGGAATCTTGGTTAGTCCACCAATCCATATTGAAGCTATTCCCACGATTCCCGTAGCTGGGCCCTTGATAATCCGTGAAGAAATCCATAAAATCCGGAAACAAAAGAAACAAAAGCTACCAAAGAAGTAAAAAAGAACTAAAAGACTAAAAACAACTAAAAGACTAAAAAATAATAAAAACTAAAATAAGAAAAGTGAAACAAATAACTCGGTGTGTTCTAATAATAATCTGGAGGGGGGGGGGGGGGGGGGGAATAGATTTTAAAAATTTTACCCAATTTTCGCGTTAAGTCAATATTACAAAAATGCCCCAAACTAGTCAATAATAATAACAAGTGTAATATGGTGCGGAATTTAAATAACACTTGATATTTACGTGGAAACCCTCACGGGAAAAACCACAGGCTAATAAGTGTGCCACACTCGAACCTCGAATCCACTAAATGCGTTAATGATTACAACCTACTCCCGGTATATAATCACACACACCTACCTAATCCTTGTATAAGTGAACCTAGTCCAATTGCTTGTGTGACCACCTAATCCTGGTGTCCGACCTAATCCCGGTCTATCACACAAGACTTCAATTGCTTGTGATTTATACAACCTAATCCCGGAAGCTACACAAGTCTTACTTCTCAATAAAGAGATAAGAGCCTATGTGAATATATGATGATATTCAATGAGCAAATAAAGCTAGGTAACCTTAGATGCTTATCTAGGATGATTAGATAACAATTAATGCAATCCTAGATATCAATAGCTAAATGACATGCCAAATAGCTTAGCTAAACATAGATTATAAAAACCTAGATAGCTATCACAAACAACACATAAACATTCAAAAGCTTAACTAGTTGATTAAAAGACAATCTGTCAACCTAGGAATCAATAAATCACACAAGAATGTTTATAACTTAGCTTTTTAGGTAAAAATGGCCTAATCAATTAAGCTATCAAAATACAAACCCAATCATGTCATAACTTCACAAAATATGCAATAAGAGTGAAGATTTGCTAAACTAAGCAATAAAAGACATGTCTTGACTAAGATAGAACAATAAATGAAGATGTGGTGTTTGTTCTACTTACCAAGTCATAAATGAAGAAGACCCATGGAAGTTGATGCATGAAACTTGTTAGATGCATATGGGTTTTGGGTTTGGAGAGTTAAAGAAGCAAGCTTGAAGCTTTCTCTCTCTAGGAAACTCTTAATCTCTTTCTAGGGTTGTGTATCTTTTGTTCCCTTAGATACAAATGAGAGAAAAAAGATGTATTTATAGTGCTTAGATGATAGCCCTACAAATATCATGAATATTGCTCTAAAAATGAGCCAAATCGGACTCCAAACGAGTGAGATATGGCCAAATTACGAAAAAGGGGCGGAGCCTTGTGCTGCTCGTCACATCAGTGCCACACCAACACCACATCTCTGGACCAAAAGCGCTGGTCGAGTAGCGCCACACCAGCGCATAGGCGCGACAGCGCAACAGCTCAAGATTCGAGCGCTCCGAAACATGACCAAACGACATCGATACCTTTTGTATAATATATTTTTGGAAAGGTATGGAAGTCTACTTTCTACTCCAATTTATGGAATGACATTTAAATGTCTGTAGAAAAATTTGTGGTCAATTGAGTGACCAATGGTCAGATTCGGATAACAGCTGTGATGCCCTGTTTTAGTGGTCATTTTGGAGATTTCAAAACCAATTCAAACGGTCATGAAATATTACGAATAATATATCATTGGAAAGGTATGGGTGTCTAGATTGTCCGGAATTTTACAAAACTCAATTTGAAACTTTGTGTAAAAATTTATGGTCACAAAACCATACAAAGGTCAGTTTTGAAAAAACATTTAAATCATTGAAATCCAATCTTTTGAAACTAGACACTTTACTCCAAATAACCAAACCGAACCTACCACTTATCCAAGAGAAGAATAAGACCTTCTCAAGTGGTCAACCATCATGCTAAGATATGCACATCATCATGCAAGCATGGTCGTTTCCGATCACACAAACGGAAACGAATTACACCATACTTAAGACTAACAAACATGAAGTGCAAGTTTGGGAAGTGAATGCATCCTAATGCCTAACATGTCATGGCATTTTAATCCTAAGATGCAATCAATAAAATATGCAAGAAGAGATATTTAAAAAACATGAATGCACACATATAAAAAACACACAATATACACAAGGTATGGATATGCATGGAATGTGTGTGTGTGCAACTATATCTCTTCAAAGCAAAGCAAGTACTAAGAAATTTACCTTTGATGCTTCTCCTCTTAAGGTCTTGAGAGCCTAAGCTACCCTTACAACAACTCCAAATATGGTTTGTCCACGAAATAAGCCAATCAATAAATGAGACCTTACAAAAAGTTAATTGATTCAACAACCGCTTTAACTCCCTGGCAACAACGCCAATTTTGATGAGCCGTCGTTGTGGTACTCAACAAAATGATATTTTAAATGTGTTCATTTAGAAAACCGATTTTTCACCACTTAGATAGGAAATTAGTAAAGTAGTAAGTAGGATTCGTTCCATAGGGAATTAGGGTGATCAGTTGAATAAATTAACTAATCTATATACAATAAAATAAATCATAAAAATATGGATGAGTGAATGGGTTGTCAAGCCATCAAACATACATGAAACAAAAAACCTAATAAACTAATAAAAGAATACTTAACAAATCTAGATAAGATAAATGGAATTAACAATTAAGGGAATTGCTAGGGAATTAATGGGATCACAAGTGAATTACGGGAAATGCTTCTCAAGCTACTTTAGTGAACGAATATCACAAATGTTAACCAAATGATTTCTAAAATGTGTTTAGACCATGACTATGAACCCTAAACAACTTCCTACCGCAATGCCTAACCGATTAAGGAGAGTGGGTCACGGCGGGATCGGTTTGTTACAATTAACGGTTTAGATTATCGCAATTGATATACCCTCCGACAATCTATCCTTGCCACTATGTTCTTAATCCATCAAGGTTGTCAATCCAATTAAGATTATATAACAAATTATCCTAAACAAGAGTATAATCAACTAGTGGGTATACATGCCAATTATATAATGCATAGAATCTAATTACAAAATTAATAGAACACAAATAGAGATTAAAATATATTAACGCTTAAGCAAATCCCAATCCAAATGTTCTCACATAAATACCCTAGAAAAGGGGATTTAATTACACATATTACAATGAAAGGGAAGGCAAGTAAAAGATTAGGAAATCACCCATGGACCTCCTTTTGTAAGCTTGATCATTTCCTTGCCTTTGATGCTCCTTGTGCAAAGAGTGGATGATGAGGATGTGTCTAGATAGGTGGAGTCAAATGGGAAGTGACTAAGGAGATTGGTGGATAAGATGGGAAGAAAGGAATGATTAGGGGAAGGAAATCTAGATGTTAAGTTTAGGTAGAAGAGAAAATAGAGAGATAAGGAATGGTGGATGTTGTAGGTGTAAATTTGATAAAAGAACACGTCAACAAAAAAGCAATAAAGACATAAACACGTCACCTATTGACTCGTCAACAAGAGGAACTCAGTCAAAAGAAGTGCCAGTAGGCACGCTCGCCGATTCAAAGAAAAAGAGTGTTCGCCGCAACTGTTGTCCAGCGGAGAGGCGAAATGCGCTCGCCAATCTAAGGCGTTCGCCAAAGATGTACAGCTGGAAAGGGTGATCCAATTATCCAAATTCCAAGTATATTTCCACGACAAAAACGAGGGTTTAATCAGATACAAGACTCAAGGATTAAATCCTATTCCGGACAGAATACAATCTTCTTCAAACAAGGAAGAGTCCAAACAGGAAACAAACCCTAAAGAAGTTATCTGTAGACTCTAGATTCCTTATATAAATACAAAATAGGGAGTCCCCTACCAACACGGCATGGGCACGGGTAACCCTAGGAAAAACCAATATAAATAGAACCTTGACACCCATGAGAGAGGGTTCGAGATCAGAGAGAGAGAGAGAATAATCAAGCTTTTTGTATGAGAGATTGAGATTTGAGTGTGTAAATTATAAGCAATTCATAGTGATTTCTCTCGCCCTCAAGGGGCACCGTGGTTTTTTCCCATTCAAGGGTTTTTCCACGTAAAATTCATCTTGCATGTGTTGATTTATTTTCTTTGATTATTCGTTTTTATTAACATAATATTGTTGACCGAGTCAATCCAAAAATCACCGTCAACAATTGGCGCTAGAAGGAGGGGGGTCATGAGTTTAAAAACTTCCAGGAATCCTTACAAAACAGTCACAGCATGAGCAACGGTAGCGGCAGGGATGAAATTCCCAATAATGAACAGATCCCTCAAGCAGCAACTATACTAGGGGAGGAGACGTTGACAATAGGGGAACAATCTGCAGCAACTCCAGGGACGAGAGTAGCCAACGAAACTCTGCAACACTTTCACACCGCTTTGGTGAACCTGGTCAATGAGGCCAACAAGATAGGACTCACGCTTCCCATAGGATTGGGAGCCTCGTCTCCTTATGAACTAACGACCAGCACTCCCGGAAATCATCCCACAGGGAGGGTACGATCAGAAATCCATGCTGTAACTCCCGGTACTCAGGCAGAACCAATTGCGGAAGAAACCCCCTGAGATTCGCCAGAGGCCTTGGGAGAAAGAGGGAGAAAGAAGGGAGAAAATCTGCTGGACGAGGATTTCCCAGAAAAACGGTATCATGGGCGAACACATATGGGACCCGCCGACGACAGGATTAATAGAACCCGCAGGAGGCGGCGGTCGATCTCGTTAGAAGACAAGAGTCTCCAGCCGAGAAAAGGATTGCGATCAAAGAGGGCGCGGCGGCAGAGGTCCGAGAGTACAGATGATTTAGGAGGTAACAGAAGTACAGGTAGCAGGGAAGACGATTATCGAAGGGTGATAGTCAAAAGCAGGCTCGACCAAGAGGGGGAACCAACTGGTCATCGAAGCGTTACCCTTCAACAACTCTCGAAGAAGGTCTCAGCAATGGCTAAGCGGTACAGGCACAATATATCTTCGGATGATGAATCAGACAATCCATTTGTTGATCATATCGCTCATACCCGGTTCCCTGAAAGATTCAGGATGACAACCATTGAGCAGTATAAGGAGAATAGGGATCCAAAGGAACACGTCCGCAGATTTCGCAATGTCATGGCCCAGTACACATCCAATGACGGCCTCCTGTGCCTAACATTCCCACAAACTTTCGGCGACCTCGCCTCTAGATGGTTTGGGCATTTGCCAGCCAGGAGTATTAGCAATTTCTCCAGTTTCAGCAAGGCATTCATAAGGCAATTCATGGGGAGTGTGCAAAGGAGAAAGTCGCTGGCTCATTTGTCGAACCTGAAACAAGAAAGTAATGAGTCACTAAAGAAGTATTTAGCCAGGTTTGGGAAGGAGGTCGCTTAAATAGAGGATGCAAGCGATGTAGCTATCATAGCAGCCTTCACCAATGGGTTGCAAAGCGGGCGTTTGTCTTTTGATCTACGGAGAGACCGACCCAAGACATATGAGGAGATGATGGATATAGCTGGAGATTATGCATTAGCAGAAGAAGAAGAAGTTGCCCAATGGGGTAGTTACGTCCATGGTCACAAGCCAGATGCAAGGTCAGAGTCCAAGGATGAGAGAACAAAGGGTCAGTCTCGCGACCACCAAAAAGAAGAAAAGAGCCGGAGAAGCAAGCCCCAAGAAAGCCGAGGTAGCAACAGAACCAGTAGGTTCCGAGGCAGATATAGTAATTACACTCCCCTAAATGGCGAACAGGAGGACATACTGTCTGTAGTAGAAGACAAAGGACTCGCCAAGTACCCTTGACAACAGTCAGCTAATGCCCGAAGAGATACGACGAAATATTGCCGATTTCATAAAGACCATGGGCACGACACTTCTAAGTGTTTTCAATTACGGGATCACATCGAGAGTCTGATCAGAGAGGGGCACCTTAAAGATTTCACACTAAAGGGGGACCAAAACATAGGTCGCCAAGACAGCCATCGAGGAGGTGGACAAGAAAGAAGAAGCCCGAGGAAAGGCAGCCCAAGCGTGGCTATAAATACGATCTTTAGAGGGCCTCACATTGGTAGAAGCAATAGAGAAAGGATGTCAGAAGTCAGGGAAGTAATGTATGAAAACAGGGACTTTGAGGTAAACTCTGTGCAGAGAAGCCACAAAAAACCAAGAGAAGGCCATGACCCGATAACTTTCACGGCCGAAGATTCAGAGGGAATTGATGCCAAACCCAATGATGCGATAGTTGTGGGGGTACAAATAGCCCACCGGGATGTCCTCCGAGTGATGATAGACAACGGAAGCTCTGCTGACATTCTGAGCGCTAGAGTGTATGACGAACTTCGGCTAGACAGGAAAGACTTGGAACCATTCCATGTACCTCTAAAAGGCTTCGGAGGAGCAGAGGTAAGATCTTTGGGAACGGTAAAACTGCCTGTAAGATTTGGGATAGCACCTTGTCGACGGACCATCCTCCTGGATTTCGTGGTAGTTGATATTTATAACTGGCCATACAATGCATTACTCGGCCGACCCTTTTAAAACAAGGCGCGAGCAATCACGTCCACTCATGCATTAAAAGTAAAGTTCCCGACAGAGTTCGGGATTGGAGAACTTAAAGGGTCGCAGGAAATGGCTCGCCGGGCCAACCTGTCAATCTTTAAGGACAAGACTGGAGCAGAAACCTTAAATGTATATCAACTCGACCGAGAGAGGAAGGAAGAAAACCCTAAAACATTTGAGCTGGACCCGAGAGATGAGACCAACAGAGAAAAAGAATTACCAACAGAAACTATCATCCTAGATGAAAAGGAGCCTAATAAGACAATCAAAGTTGGAGCGAGCCTGACGAAACAGGTCAAAACAGGTGTGGTGAATCTATTGAAGGAGTACAAGGAGATCTTTGCCTGGAGCCACGAAGATATGCCAGGTATCAATGCAAATGTAACCACACACCATCTAGCAGTAAACAAAGACTGCAAGCCGGTAATACAGAAAAGGAGAAGTTTCAACCCTGAGAGAAGTGCAGCAATAAGGGAAGAAATATCCAAACTACTCGCGGCAGGATCGATCAGAGAAGTCAAGTATCCTGAGTGGGTAGCAAACGTTGTGCTTGTAAAGAAGAAGAACAATCAGTGGAGGATGTGTGTAGACTTCACTGATCTCAACAAAGCCTGCCCAAAGGATAGTTTCCCCTTGCCAAGAATTGACCAGCTGGTCGACACAATAGCCGGACATGAGCTGTTAAGCTTCATGGATGCGTACTCAGGATACAACCAAATCAAGATGCATGAACCGGATGAAGATAAGACAGCCTTCACCACGGACCAAGGGTTATACTGCTACACTGTCATGCCATTCGGCCTGAAGAACGCTGGAGCAACATATCAGCGACTTGTCAACAAGATGTTCGCTAACCAAATACGCAGGAATATGGAAGTGTACGTCGATAACATGCTAACCAAGAGCGTCAAAGCCGAGGGACATGTAGACGATTTAAGAGAAACCTTTGATGTGTTAACGAAGTTCGGGATGAAGCTAAACCCCTCAAAGTGTGTGTTCGGCGCGCCATCCGGTAAGTTTCTTGGGTACCAAGTACATCAAAGAGGGATAGAGGTGAACCCTGACAAGATCAAAGCACTAGCCAACATGGTCTCCCCAAAGAAATTGAAAGATGTCCAAAAACTTACAGGATGCCTGGCATCACTGAACAGGTTCATCGCAAAATCAACAGACCGATGCTTACCCTTCTTCAAAGCGCTTAAGAAGGGCAAAGGGATAGAATGGAACAAGGATTGTGAACAGGCCTTTGTCGCTCTGAAAGAATACCTCGGCCGAGCACCATTGCTGTCAAAACCCATCACAGGAGAAGTGCTGTACATGTACCTGTCAGTCACAGAAGCAGCCACCAGTTCCGTATTGATAAGACAGGAGAATGGGATACAGAAGCCAGTGTACTACACAAGCAAAGCATTACTGCCAGCTGAGACGAGATATTCATCAGCTGAAAAAATGGCGCTCGCATTAGTAACGGCAGCAAGGAAGTTGATGCCGTATTTCCAAGCACACAAGGTAGGAGTATACACCAACTGTCCATTGAGAGTGATAATGCAAAAACCAGAGGTGTCGGGCAGACTTACAAAATGGGCCATTGAGCTAAGCGAATTCGACATAGAATTTATCCCAAGAACAGCAATCAAAGGCCAAGCAGTAGCAGACTTTGTAGCAGAATTTACCGAGCCAGACATTGAAGTGGCGAAGATGATGATAGATCAAACAAGAAAGGACTTTCGCTGGAAACTTTGGGTCGACGGCTCATCAAACACGCATGGCAGCGGGGCAAGGATAGTGGTCACCACCCCAGAAGGAGATTCTGTAGAATGTGCCTTGCGGTTTGATTTCAAAGCCACCAACAACCAAGCCGAGTACGAAGCACTGATAGCAGGACTGAAAGTATGTACGGCCCTAGGAGCAGACCAGGTCGAGGTGTTTAGCGACTCTCAAGTCATCGTCAACCAAGTACTCGACGAATACCAAGCAAGGGATGACAACATGATTGCCTACCTCAGACTAGCAAAGGAATTGTTGAGGCGATTCAAGGAATACAGGATTGTGCAGATCCCAAGAGAAAAAAATGAGCAGGCGGACATTTTGGCCAAGCTGGCATCTGCCACGATCAATATCTGGCCCCGATCGATCCCTATGGCACATCTACTTCGACCTAGCACAGCCGAGCAGGTCGAAGTAGGGGTCGTCATGAACGTATCAACCAACTGGATGACCCCAACCAGAGAATACCTGATCAACGACACCCTCCCAAGTGACTTGCTAGAAGCCAAGCGGCTGAGATACAGAGCAACAAGATATTCGGTCCTCAACGGTGAATTGTATAGGAGAGGATTCTCGAGGACATTGCAGAGATGTGTCGGGCCTGAAGAGGCAGAAGGAATCCTAAAAGGCATACACAGCGGAAGCTGTGGGAATCACGCTGGAAGCATCAGCCTGGCCCATAAAGCACTAAGGCAAGGGTTCTATTGGCCAACCATGTTCGCCGATGCAAAAAGAATAGCGACCAGATGTGAAGCATGTCAAAAGATCGCAAACAACATTCGCCAGCCACCTGAGCGCTTACAGAGCATCACCTCCCCATGGCCGTTCGCCATGTGGGGAATTGATTTGATCGGCCCAATGCCCACAGCGCCAGGTGGGGCGAAACATGCCATTGTAGAAGTGGATTACTTCACCAAGTGGGTAGAGGCCGAATCACTGGTACACATCACAGAAGCAAATACAACCAGTTTTGTGAAGAAAAACATTCTATACAGGTTCGGAATACCAAACACCATCATCACTGACAATGGGACACAGTTCGATAACAAGAAGTTCAGGGACTTATGCAAGAAATATGGGATCAACAACTATTACGCTTCCCTAGCTCACCCACAGACAAACGGGCAAACTGAGGCAGTAAATAAAATCATCAAGCATAACCTGAAGGCCAAACTGGCCGTCCGTCAAAAAGGGAAACTGGGCAGAGAAGCTACCACAGGTGTTATGGGCATACCGGACAACGGAAAGAAACTCCACTAGGGAAACACCCTACTCCATGGCTTTCGGAACTGAGGCAGTCATTCCGGTTGAAACGGCGTTCTCTTCACCAAGAACACAGTTCTTTCAACCAGAGCTGAATGTTGACATGCTGAAGTGTGGCTTAGATGAACTAAAGGAAAGAAGGGAGCACGCCCGAATAAGGAATGTCGCCTACCAGCAGAGAGCAGCGAGGTATTACAACTCACATGTGAAAGTCAGAAGATTTGCGCTCGGGGACCTGGTTCTAAAAAGAGTGACGCCCGGAACGAAGGATAGAACTGCAGGATCACTCGCAGACAAGTGGGAGGGACCATATCACATCACAGGTATAGCAGGCCATGGAGCGTATCACATAGCAAAGAGAGGAATCGGCGAACTACCCCGACCATGCAATGCTCAGTACCTGAATATCTACTACCCTTGATGCTCCAGTTCAAAGAAATAATCAATAAAGAGTAATTTATTACTAAGAGGTCTACCATCATTGGAATCACAGATCAGCCATGACAAACGGGTCGCCCAAGGTAGTAAATTGAGCTATCCAAATCCGGCGAACAAACCAAGAAAACCGGGAAATACCCCGTATTACAGCAGGCTTAAGGTAGAAGTGCCACAAAGTAGCCTGAGCTAGAGATAAATGTCACATAAAAAGGCAGTCGCCATTAATAAAGGCATAAAACCCCCAAAAGAAACTGTACAAGGCGTTCAGCCAACAGTATTCGGGAAAATCCCTGAGAACTAAAACACTGGGGGTAAAGCGAAACTAGCATTCAGAAAAAACAGTGAGCAAAAGCGGGAGACGTCCCAACAGTATGCTCACATAAAGCCTGGTGTATGGTCGGACACGTCCTGACAAACACTTGGTAAAAAAAAAAAAAAAAAAAACTAGCGATTATAAAACTAAGTGATAAAAGGCTTTAGAGCTTGAGCCAAAAACTCAGCAATGGCAGCTGAACCAAAACGCATAGATAGAAATATATGGCGAACAAGCAAGATACACATTGCAAGAAAAATGTCATTTTATTTACTTGACAAAATAAAATCTAGCAAAATCGTAAGGCTAAGTGATAAGAGGCTCTAACGCCTGTGCCAAAAATACAGCAATGGCAGCTGAACAAGAGCATGTAAAATTAAGCAATGCAACAGTAAATTGATATTTCATTTATCAAGAAAAAGTATATTTACAAAGTTCAAAATAAAGATATACAACAAAATCAAACGCTCGTTGGAGGGATGTCCCCGCCGTCTTCCTCTGCGTCGCTCACCTCATCCTCTGATGGTCAAACAACCTCTTCATCCCCTTCAGGCATGAAAGACGTGTAATCCCGACCAGCAACAGGACCCAAATCGGGCTCGGCACCTGACCCCGTGAAACTCCCTTTTTGGCCAGAGTAATAAGTGCTAGAAGCGCATCTGGTGGGAATTTCAAGGTGCATAGGAAGAGGATCCACTCGGGTATAACGGCAGTGGGCCTTCCACAACTTCAGTTGGCTTTTAACCGAACGCACCACACCATCCATATGTCGCTGAATATTTCGGTCGTAACGCCTCAGGGCTTTCTCATTAGAATGGTCCTTCAGGGCGAAGAACTTCTTGGCCTGCCGCATGCCCCGTTCAAATATACGCAGGAGATCTTTTAAAGCGATCTACGGCTTCAACTTCTAAAACAGCCTTCAAATCATTCATAAGAAGGTCTTGAGTAGCTTGCTGATGCCGCAAATCCTCACATTCGCGTTCCGCCTTCTCCTTGGCCTCATTTGCCGAACTCTCTCTCTCTCCATGTGAGCCACTAAAGCATCCTGACTATCGGTGAGCTGCCCTTTGAGTAGCTTGATTTGTTACTCAGTGGCGAGAAGCTTTTCTTCGATAGCGAGCTGGGCGGCCAAAGAACTATCGGCGAACTCCTGCATTCGAGCAATTTGCTGTGCATGTGATTCTTCAGCCGATAGTTTCTCAGCCGCCGAGCGAGAAATTGTCTTCTGCAAGCGCTTGTTATCACTCAAAGCCTTATTCGCTCGCTGATAGGTGTTCGCCATCTCCGACATCATCTGCGAATCAAACATGTTAGGGAACAGAGAAGTAAAGGAGGACAGAAGTAAGGAACAAGTTCAAAAGAAATTACCAAAGAATGGCAGTTGAAGAAAAACTCCATCTTGCTGTTACACGTCTTTCCCTTCACCTGCTCCCAACCCTTTCCAAAATAAATATCATTGCTTATGAAGTGGTTAAGGAGCTCGACTGGAGAAAAATCGGACAAGTAGACAACTCCCGATCCCTCGCCCTGATCGGTAGGATCCACAGATGGCCCTTCACGAGAATCCCTGAAATCTGTAGCAGGGGTCGACGATGGGCCAGGAACGTCAGCCGGAGTAGCGGCATCCTCACCCGCTGCCATAATAGGGGACAAAGGCCTGGGGGTATCTTCTCCCACAGCAGTACCCCGCGCTCTAATATTCGCTGGGGGTACTGAGGGCCCAAACTTATCGGGAACAGGGCCTTGAGTTACCGGTGAAGGCACACTCCTCGCTTCACCACCTTCTTCTGACTGGGAGAGTGGACCCATAGGCTGAGGAGCATCAGTATTAGTCTCGCCAATGTTAGCACCCTCAGGGCGAGTAGGCTCGCCATCTCCCTCTTCATCCGAAGAAACTACGAATTGAACCACCTTCGATGCCCGTTTCAAAGGACAAGTGGTACCTTCGGGGGTAGTCTCTGCGAGGCGTTTACCCCGACCAGCCCTTGGGTGAAGGTCATTGGAAGGGTCTTCAAGGGGCTCAGGAACGTTCGCATCAAAAACCGGAACGTCCGTACTCGCTGCTGGAACCCCAACTTTCTCCTTGCCTTTGTGGCTAGGAACTTGAGGCGGCATATCCCTACCACCATCGCGAGGTTGCACAACAACCTCTGCAACGTCAGGAACGCCACCTGCTCCCGCATCCGGAGAATCATCACCCTCGGGTGGCGCAACCCCCTCCTTAGGCAAGCCCGCAGCATGCCTTTGACTTGCAGCTTCCGCGTTCTTCACTGCCAGGGCTTGCTCGTCACAAATAATATCAAACTCGCTCACTAAAAAAGTAAAACATAGTGTTATCCAAGGCAAAAACCAATGAGAAGTTTTAGAGAAGACAAGTTTTTAAGAGAAACTTACAGCGACGTCGCCGACCAGACAGGCGAGGGAAAACCCCACAAGTGACCATCCTGGCTTCATCGAGGAGGTGCTCCTGACCCCTCTTTACTAAACTGAGCACCGCAGCGTCAGTTACGTTTTTCACCTCATGAGGAGTTAAAGTAGGCGAGGCCTTCGTCCAGGCATCGGGAGACGTAAAATGTCTCGGGACCCTGCTCGCCTGCAGGTTTCGGCGAGGATCAGCGGGATTATTCCTTCCCCACTCGCCACCTGCGAAGAACTAGCTGTTCTTCCATCTCTTGTTTGAAGTGGGGAAACCCCAAATAAAACCTATCTTCTTCTTGTCACTTGAGATTTCCACCTGTCCTGCATTGGATACTCCCTCAGGTATCCAATTCTCCACAGCAGTCGATTGGAGATAGTAAGTCCCACCATGGCCAGACTGTCGCAGGACATAGAAATGACGGATTTCGCGAGGAGTTGGCGACCGTCGGCCCATTGATTTCCACATCACAGCCAGGGCCATCAAGATCCTATAACTGTTTGGCGAGAGCTGGGCAGGGGCAAGTTTGGCGTCAGCCAAAAATCTGGCTATAAACGGCTGAAGGGGGAGAGTCACCCCATAGCCAAACATCGATCCGTAGATAGCCACGGCGCCGCTCGGCGGATTCCATGTAGCCCGATCGCCGGATGGGATAAGAACAACTGAGCTCGGAATATCATATCTCTGCTTATATTTGCCAAGTTCCTGCTCGCCGACCACGTTCACTTCGGTATCAAAAGAACTTGGGCGATCAGCAGCAAAACATAAAGCATCTCGCCGGTGGTCCTCGACGTCTGAACCAATTACTGTCTGATCGCCAACAAGAGAGTCCCTGGGGGTTCTTGGCCCTCGTCGACCACTGCCAGAAGTTTTTGAAATCTTTGCCATATCTGGGGAATCACTGTCAGAAGTCGAAAGAAAAACAAAATCAGGAGCATCGGATCTGGAATTAAAAGAAGTATAGAGGGGAATAGGTGCAGGAGAAGCTGGGTTATAATCGCGTAAATAAGACTCAATTTTATCTGCAACCTCCTTATCACCAAGCTCAAGGGCTTGCATCATGATTAAAAAGAAAATGGCGTTGAGAGAAATCCATGGAAACTCACCAGAAATCGATGTTCCCGAAAAAGGAAGAAAAAAGATGAGTAATGGAACCACACTTCAAAGAAAACCACCGGAAGCTTGAACACGTCTGCGAATCGGAGACTTGGAAGATTTTCGAAGAGGAAGATTTTCTCTCAAAGAATATTTTCTGAGAAAAATAAACAGCAAAAAGAAATAAAGAAAGTGAAACGGAGTGGAGCAGTTTCGTTTTATAGAGGGAAACGCGAAATTCAAGAAAAGATAATAATCAAAAACGGCTGTGATAAAGTGTCGCCGCCTGTGAGTAAAGGCAGTGACGAAAGCATCCATTGAATGGGAGACGCGTGGCAACATGGGGTTTCACAACAGACGCTACATCATTGCAGGCGTGACAGCAATTGCAGCGCGTCACATCAATACATCCCGTTTGAAATTCTGTGGCTGAAAATGAAAGCTTGCCGTGGAAGATTTAATAATCAAATGGAACACGTGGCAAAAATGAAAAAGAGAGGGAAAAGACATCTGCAAAAAATTTCAGAAAATGAAGAAAGTCAGGAAATATAAGTAAATTATATAAACACTGCTCGCCGAACCAAAGAGACCATCCTACATTGGTTCAGCTCGAAGTATTTATGGGGGTATTGTTGTAGGTGTAAATTTGATAAAAGAACACGTCAGCAAAAAAGCAATAAAGACATAGACACGTCACCTATTGACTCGTCAACAAGAGGAACTCAATCAAAAGAAGTGCCAGTAGGCACGCTCGCCGATTCAAAGAAAAAGAGTGTTCGCCGCAACTGTTGTCCAGCGGAGAGGCGAAATGCGCTCGCCAATCTAAGGCGTTCGCCAAAGATGTACAGCTGGAAAGGGTGATCCAATTATCCAAATTCCAAGTATATTTCCACGACAAAAACGAGGGTTTAATCAGATACAAGACTCAAGGATTAAATCCTATTCCGGACAGAATACAATCTTCTTCAAACAAGGAAGAGTCCAAACAGGAAACAAACCCTAAAGAAGTTATCTGTAGACTCTAGATTCCTTATATAAACACAAAATAGGGAGTCCCCTACCAACACGGTATGGGCACGGGAAACCCTAGGAAAAACCAATATAAATAGAACCTTGACACCCATGAGAGAGGGTTCGAGATCAGAGAGAGAGAGAATAATCAAGCTTTTTGTATGAGAGATTGAGATTTGAGTGTGTAAACTATAAGTAATTCATAGTGATTTCTCTCGCCCTCAAGGGGCACCGTGGTTTTTTCCCATTCAAGGGTTTTTCCACGTAAAATTCATCTTGCATGTGTTGATTTATTTTCTTTGATTATTCGTTTTTATTAACATAATATTGTTGACCGAGTCAATCCAAAAATCACCGTCAGCAATTGGCGCTAGAAGGTTTCTTGGTGGTCAAGAGTTGTTCAAGAAAGGAAAAATGTGATGAATTTATAGGATTTTCAAGCTAGGTCTCGGGTGGCAAATTACCATAACATCCCCTGACCATGGTAAATTACCATTTAGTCCAACTTAGGGGGTCATTTTGTAATTTGCACATCCAATCAGATTTTTATAGAACATAGGTCGCTATTTTGGTTCATGGCGACCTTGGGGCGACCCAAATATCGAAGGAATGAATGCAAACCGCGACCTCGATTTACGTGATTTGGTCACGATTTGGGATAAAGGTTGACTAAGGGCATTTTAGGCGTGATTGGGGCTACCGGATTCCGACCAATTGGAGGCCTAGAAGTGGACTGATTGGGGAGCCGGTCCGTTGGCCGTGATTTTTGGTCAGTTTTCGACCGCCGGTAGGTTTGGGAAGGTGGTCTTCGTCCAAGCTAGGGTTTGGAGGAAGGGAGGCCATGGCTGCACGCGTGAACTGAAGAAAAAGATGAATAGTTGGGGTGCAATCAGTAGATGAGTGGGGTGCAATCAAACCTTGATAGTTTGTCTCTTTAAGGGATGCACTTAGAAGGGCCAGGGGGTGTGCACAACAAGGATCCATCTGATATGGACAAGGACTTGGGATTGCGCTTGGGCCAAACTAAGCCTACTAGCTTGATATAAAACGCATCGTTTCATTTAAATAAGTGGGCTGATGGGGCGCACTCAAAAATGGGCCGGGTTATGTTCAAAGGTCAAATGACCAACTAAAACGCACCGTTTCATGCGTCCTATGTGGCGCACTTGCCTGATTTGTGTGGCAATTTACGGATATCCCCCTGAACTCCTCTGTAATTACGAAAACTTCAAACCTTCTTTATAAATTACACATTTGCCCCTATTTTACTAAAATTACTCCAATGCCCCTGAACTTTATAAATACGTGAAAACACTTAATTTTTACAATTAAATCACAGGATATTACCCGAGAATCAAGCAAAAGGAGAAGGAAATGAGGGCCAAAATTATACCAACTTTGGTTCGATCAATATCATATCATATGTATATAAATTTAACTTATATATATATATATATTTAAATCTACTTTATTTTATAATAAGAATACTTTTATATTTAATTTTACTATTAAAATAAAATGTATTGGTTAAACAATGAATACAAAATTGAAAGTATTTCAATATCATACCCAATTTGGTCATTGTATACTTTCACAGCAGTTTGACAGTATAACTTACCAAACACATATACAGTACTTTTAAACCTTACAATAATTACAAAAGTATAGTTTGTCAAACGCCTACCTGCTTAACTTCACAGTTAATTATTTCTTCAACACAGCTAACAGTGATTATTTAAGAAGTTACATCAATACCAAACTAGCCCAGAGATTCGGAAAATGGGCTCGAAAACTATCAACAAGAACCCACATTCCATCATGGATAAAATTAGAAACCCTTGCCCTGATAGGGCTAGCCAAGTAATCAGGAATCCCTAGAAGCTCCAGAATGGGAACCAAATGCCCTATTTAAGAAATCTGAATAATGAGAACGAAAAGAAGGCCAAATCCACAAAGTGACATACCCCACGTGAGATTTCTGAACTGTGTGAGATACCGCTCCCTCAAAAACATAAAAGCAAAACCCTTAGAGGTCATAAACTTCCAGGTGAGCTTCTTTAAAAGAGAATCATTTAATAACCCAAAATCTTTCAAACCGAGACCAACTTGAGAGTAAGGCCTACAACAACGATCCCAAGCAACCATAATCAATTTAGTTTCCTTACAAGAATTTGTCCACAAAAAATTTCTCAACTTGCGATTAACCAACCGTAGTAAAGAAAAAGGTCATTTGTAGATCATAAAAGAATGCACAAAGGAGCCCGTAATGACCAACTTGATTAGAGTAGTGCGACCAGCCAAAGAAAGGGCTTTCCCCTTCCACTTAGCGAACTTACAAAGAATTTTATCCACAATAGGCTGTAACACAGACTTCTTGGGCTTTCCTCGAAATAACGGAACCCCCAAGTATGAGAAAGGCAACTGACCAATTTGCATACCAACCAAGGACTGCAATCTACCAATCCAGAATGGGGAAATAGAAGAATCAAAATAGATAGAAGACTTACCCCAATTAACCAGTTGACCAAAATTTTTACCATAAACCTCAAAAGCACGCATGATATTCTTTAGATTTCGAACTGTGCCTCTGTAAAAAATCAGAACATCATCCGCATAAAGTAAATACGTATAAGAAGAAAATCCCCTCAGAGAAGAAATAGGCAATAATTGAGAGAAATCCAATATCCTCGATAGAAACCTACTAAGGAAATCCTCTGCAATACCAAACAGGAGAGGGGATAGAGGGTCTCCCTGACGAGCCCCTTTAGAACAATGAAAATAACCCTCTAGAGACCCATTGATTAGAACCGAAAGCCTGAAGATCTTAGGATGCTGTCAATCCAATCCATGAAAACTAAAGAAAACCCAAAAGCCTAATGAACTCTATGAAGAAAAGACCAATCTAGAGTATCAAACGCTTTGCATATATCTATCTTCACGGCCAAATTGCCCCCATAACACTTATTATGCATCACATTCACACAATTAGAAGCTAAAGCGATGCAGTCCTCAATGTGACGATCCCGGATGAACCCCAACTATTGAGGAGAGATAATCCTAGCTGAACCAACTAATCCGCCAAAATTTTGGAAGAAATTTTGAACAAGAAGTTACTAAGCACAATCGGACAAAACTGATCTATCAAAATCGAATCCTTCAGCCTCGGAAGAAGAATGAAATTGGAGTTCAAACCCGAAAATATAACCCCTGTACGAAAACAAATCCTGAACTGCAAGAACCACATCACTACACACTATCTCCCAGCAACACTGATAAAACCCTCCAGAAAAGCCGTCCGACCCAGGGGCAGAGGCCGCATCCATAGCAAAAATCGCATCATGGATATCGTCCACCGAAGGAATGCCAATCAGGAAATAATTTTCCGCATCAGACACCAAAAAAGGAATCACATCCTCCACCACTAAGAAATTCGTCTCAACTTGAGAAGGATCCGAATAAAAGAGCTCCAAATAATAATCGATGATATGATCCTTGATAACCAAATGGTCATTCGTAAGCACCCTATTAATCAAGAGAGACAACAAAGCATTCTGGTACTACCTACGTTTAACAAAGCCATGAAAAAAGGAGGAATTATGGTCACCATCTTGAAGCCACTTCACTATTGACCGATCACAATAAAAACACTCCAGCCTACGTAACCAGACATCAATCTCATGATCAACATGAGACTCGACAAGAAAAACTCCTATGAAAAACCTAGATTAAACATCTAAATCTGAATAGACTGAAGCTTTGTTGATTTCCCAGTAATGTTGGAGTTCAGATCTCAAAAACCTCTCAATTCCAAGTCTTAAGAGCATTTCTCAACCTCTTCTGCTCGTTGATAACAACCTGACAAGGCCTACCCACAAAAGGGGAACTCCAAATACGATGAACTAAAGCCATAAAATCGGGGTAATCCAACCACATGCTCTGGAATTGGAAAGGCTTAGGACTAACGATCTCAATATCCGACAATCGAATCACCAATGGGCAATGATCCGAAAATCTAGGCGGGAGAGCCACACAAGAAATGTTTCGCCAACAAGAAATACAACCCTCGGAAACCAAAGCTCTATCTAACCTCCTCTCAATTCTAGTGTGGGAATAACGACCCCTAGCCCAAGTGAAACGAGCACCCTGGGAGCGAACACCAATCAAATCACAATCCTCAATAACTGACCTGAAATCCTCACAAGAGCTTCGAGTTGGAGAACGAAGGCCTAAAGACTCATAAACACCAAAAACTGAGTTGAAATCACCCATAACCAACCAAGAGGAAGATACCAAACTGACCAAATCCCGAAGTGACTGCTAAAGCGATCTTCGAACAACTGCCGATGTACTCGCATACAAGAAAGTGTAATAATACAGCTAAGAGTTAACCATGAGCGAAACAGTAAGCTGCTGCTCATGAAAAAGGACTATTTGAGAATCAGGAAAACAATCACTAGCAAAAACCCAAATCGTCAGTAAAAGACCACCCCTATCATTAAAACCCACTAAAAGAGAGGACTAGAAGCCAGAAGAGATGGAAGTAAAAACCACCATAGGCTCAGCAATACAAACCAAAGAAGGTTGGTGTAAACGACACAAATCTCCGAGAACACGCCTCATAGACCCGTTCCCAATATCGTGATAATTCCAGTAAAGAACACTAATCATCGAAAACCTCAGAAGAAGTCTGCATCTTGGACTTTATCTTAGTCAGCCTATGTGTAACCATCATCGTCCTCTGAGAAATACTGCTAGCATCCAATTCTTCCACCTTAACTTGGGAAGCCCATGAAGAATCAGCAATGAGACAGAGCTCAGCCTAAGAATCAGAGTCTAAAAGTCTGGAACTCTGAGTAGCACTTGCCACTGAAGAGGGAATCTGAGAAGACCCATAATAGTCATTCCTAACCCTATGAGCAGCATACGGAATCGGGGGACGTTGAAGAGAGGAAAGTCCCACAATAGTAGAAACTGTCTGAACCAACAATCTATGACCGGAATAGCCTAGATAGTGGAACGAACATCAGAAATCAATCCTGAAGTAGTAGAGGACTCCAATATTGTCTCTGATCTCGAAAAGGTTTGACCCATCGACAAATCTAAACTCAAATCAGACCCAATATCCATAGAAGAGTCTTGCAAAATCATGATAACAGCTGAGAATCTAGGAACTATCGGGATTGCATTAACAATCTCAAACTGCTGCTCACGCGAAGTCGTCAAAGAAATAGAATCGAAGAAAATAGCTAAAGCAACCGAATTTGAAGAAACTACTAATGCATTGGACACCAAAGAGTGGGGAACCGCCACATCCTCTAATACCAAATCATTACAAATAGCTAAAAAATCATTAGACACTGGAACCACGGACTGAGTCATAGAAACCGGTCGAAACTCCATTCGATTAACAGATTTACTATGTGGGACCTAAAACCCCCCCATTATTAGCAACCGTAGCTGACCCATCTCGTTTGGGAGCAACCTTACCAGCATTATAAGCAGCCAAATTGTTAGACTTGTTCCTCTACAAGCATGGGATAAATGCCCAATGAAGGAACAAGTAGAGCAAAAAATAGGGAGATTTTCATATTCAACAGAGATAAAAGAACTGTGAGCATCATGCCTTTCTAGCAATAGAGAAGTCGAAGGCGAGGAGGATACATCAATGTCCATAAGTACTCTAGCAAAATGCCCAAAATCACCGTCAATAGTGGCTCTATCCAGCCTCAAAGGCATACCAATACCTCTAGCTAAATCCAAAATAATCTTTGGATGCCAATATTCCCAAGAAAGATCATAAAATTAGACCCAAACCTGTGCATTAGTGGACTTCTGTGAAGGCAGATTAAAATCTGGAACCCAAGGCTAAAGGCGTAAAATACCCAGCTTGAGGTGAATAGATCCCGTACCCCACACAAAAGACTTGTCTACCCGAGAATGCAACATCACCTGACAGTACCTTTTTCCCAAGGAAATCAACCGCCACGAAGAACTCAACTTCCAGATGGATTGGAGCTTAGACTTAAGGTCAATTAACTTCCAAGGCTTCTCACCACTGGAAAGCACAACTCGACCAATGAGAGAATACTTACACTCATCAAGACGTGACTGGTAAGCCTTAGGATCAACTTGAATCGAAACATATCCTCCCTTTTTGGAGGGAACTATAAGCACCATCTCAACCTGAATGGGAGGAGCTTTGAAGAGATCAACATAAGACATACCTTTAATAGATGAAGGACCATTCATATGCGAAGGCATAACCGAATCTTCTTTGTCTTAATGCAAGCAAGTACCCACAAGAGGATCAACCCAAGTACAGACAAAAATAAACCTAGACGAAACCACAATAGGACCCACCTAACTAGAAGGCTCAGACCTAGGTACCTCTAAAGGAGTCACAAACAACGATGCCTCCATAAACATGGGGTCCATCACAGAACCTGCCTCACTAGTCAAATTCTTCTCACAATTACCAAGCATAATAACCATAACCAAAACAAGCAAACCACTAAAACTGGCCCACCACCAAAACAAACACAACACACCAAAATAACAATTGACTAAAATAAATCCATCAATCCATGTGCATCACAATTCCAATTGTAAAATCTTCTTTAATTAAAAAGAATTAAAACTGACATGCTTTTATGTTCAAAGAAATTGTATTAAAAAAATCAATCAAAGCATAAATCATGAAGTCATGTGGGCCACAAACATAATCAAAAGCAAAGATAAAACCTGGTTGGTCCTAAGAAAGCAAACAAAATTTTCCACAAGGCTGATGTTGTGTGAGTTTTCCTTGCGGCGACAGCTTCTAAAATTTCCCCTTGCGGCGGCGTGGTAAAAGAAAGTGAGACCAAACATGACAATAGAGTATAAACCAATAACTCGACTATATATGTTTTAAAAAATATAATTTTATAAAAAGTTTCAATAAATATATTTTTAATATATGTTTGTCGTAGAAATTAGAATTTTAATTAGTTGAATAAATTTAAATTTATCTGACAAGTTTTATTATTATTTTATTTCTAACAACTCATATAGGTTATATATAAATATTGTTCAATTATTAACAAATCAAATCTTGTAGTAAAGTGGTAAAGGCTTACAACTTTTGACTTGAGGTTTCAAGTTCAATTCCTCAGAAGTAGGCTGGGCCAGACAATGGGGGCGGCAGCAGAGCGGAACAGTAGGGGCGGCAGCGGCAGGAATGGAGGCGGGGACGACGGTGGTGTATAAATATAAAAAATATTAATGATATTTATGACAGTTTATTATAAATATAAATTCTTGACATTAGCATTCTTGTAGTGCGTGGTTCACCAAAATTGGCTACGTCCACGAAGGCATCTATTTTACTAGATAATGAGAATGACAAGTACAAGAGCTTACCTATAACCCACAAGCCTTCTCTCTTCCTTTAGGTCTAAATCCTTCAACCTCACAATCACTCTATGTTCTAGGTTTTTCTCTCTAGCTTTGTTGTCTTTGCACATTTGCACACACTTTGTTTAAAATCTCAACCAACAACTTACTTATATAGTGAGACTTTTAGCTAATTACAACATAGCCCAATAAAACCCAAATTACAAATATGCCCCAAATACAAATACATGTTACTTTGAGACAAACATCAAAAATCTCCACCTTGTCGAAAAGAAACTTCAACCTCGGAAACCATTGGATAATGTTGTGTTTATAACACCTCCACCTTGACAAGAAAATCCCTTGTCTCCACACACTTCAAGTGGTGAGGTGCCTGATGAGGTCGTTTTGTACTCTTCAAAAGAGTGTTTTATGTGATTATTTGAAAACCATGTTTTAACCACTTAGGAATCCTTTTAGGATGTAAATTCTTAGTCAATTGTAAGAAAAGATTCATTTCACAGGGAATTAGAGTAATACGTTAGATTGATTGACTAATCTATAATGCAACAAAATAAATCATAATAAATGGATAGTTGTGTGGTTTGATAAACCACCAAACACGCAAGTAAAGTAAAAGTAACAAAATGTGATAGGACAAATAGAATGCTCAACAATCTTGATAAGAGTAATAGATGTAAACAATTAAGATAGATACTAAGGAATTGATTGAGTTGCAAGTGGGTTATGTGCAATGCTTTTCAAGCCACTTTAATGGACCAATCTCTTATATGTTAACCATTTGTATTCTTAGATGTGTTTAGGTCATCACTATGAACCCTAAACATCTTCCCACAAAAATGTCTAACCGATTAAGGAAAGAGGGTCATGGTGGGATTGGTTGGTTACAAATAAAGGTTTAGATTATTATGGTTTATATACCCTCCAATAATCTATCATATTCACTATGTTCCTAATCAATCAAGGGTGTCAATCCAAGATTGATTTCGTAACAATTTATACTAGTGATATACAATGCAAATCATATAATGAATAGGATCTAGTTATCAAGTGAATATAACATAAATAGAGATTCAAATACAATAGCTTAAGCAAATACCCAAATCCACATGTTCCTCGCATCTATCCCCTAGACTAGGGGTTTAATTACACGTAGTTACAATCAAATAGAAAGAAAATAATAGATAAGGAAATCACTCTTCGGCCTTCTTCTTCAATGCTTGCTCTTTCCTTTCCTTAGATGCTCATAGTGCAAAGAGTGGTAGATGAGGATGTGTCTAGATAAGTGAGTGTCTAATGGTGAGTGACAAAGGTATTAGGATGTAAAGAATGGGAAGAGAGGGATGGTAGGGTGAAGTAATCAAGATTTAGTGTTGAGTTTTTGTGTGGAAAAGGTAGTTCATGATTAGGGATGAAGGAAGTTGAATGTGGGAAAAATGGAAGAGAATGCTAGGTTTCAAACTCAATTATTTTGTGCTTGAAAATATGCTTGGATCCCCATTCAACTTGGAAGAGAAGAATATATATAGTGGATCTCGGACTTGTATTGATAACTGCGAGATATGCTAATGTGGCAAGGTGTTGCGGTATATTGTTGTTGTGGTGACACCACTGAAGTAGACGGTTACAGATTCTTCGATTCGATTGTTGTGTCGATTTTGATCTTTTTCGCGGTGGCCACAATAGTGACACTTGTAAGGGCCTCTATTTTGTGATTGGCTTATTTCATGACATACCACATTGGGTAGCTTAGGTTCCATTGGCAAGCTTCCAAGCATCTCCGTGACTTCAAGATTAAGTGCAAGAGCGAAAGGTAATTCACTTGACTTGATTCTTGAAGAGATTAGGTGCACACACACACACACTTACATGCATTCTCATATTACTTTGCATTTGTGTTTCCATGATTGTGTGCATTTATGTTTCAACTCACACAAGCACTTTTGTGTTTGTGTTTGTTTTGGTATGGTTGGTAAAATTGATCAAGCAAAAATTGGTATGATTTTGGCCCTCATTTCCATTTCTTTTCGCTTGATTCTCGGGCATTTCCCAGTGTTTAATGTTGTTAAATTGAGTGTTTTAGGTTTTATCAGGTTTCAGAAGCAATTGAGATGAAGTGGAGAACTTGTGTGAAAAGGTCTCACAAATGGGAAGAAATTTTTTGCCACTTGGACATGAGAGGTCGCTACATGGGCGCCATGGCTACAGAGGATTCTCCAAGTCATCAGAAGGTCACCATTTGGGCGCCACGTGGTCGCCATGGCGACAGAAAGTCTCTAAATAAACCAGGTGGGTCGCCATGGCGACCACCCTTGCAAGTGGCGACCTATTTCAATCAAGGCATGGTCGCCATTTGGGGTCACCATGGTGACCTTGATGTTGCAAGTGGTGACCCATTTACATTTTGCAGGGTCACCACTTATGGTCGCCATGGCGACCTAGAGGTGCAAGTGGTGACCTCTACACAAATTGCCCATGGTCGCCACTTGCTAAATGGCGAAAAAGATGGTTCTCATGGCGACCCTTGCCTGTAACCGTTTTACGCACCAGGGTCGCCATAGCGACGAAATAGCGATCAAGGCGCCACATCAGTGAATCAAGCAGTTATCAGTATATGTCCAAGAGTGTGTATAAATAGAACGTCCCTTCATCTTCAAAGCATTGAAAATCTGAGAAAGAAAACAGAGAATACATTTGAGATCTAGCTCTTTATCCTTGGCACACAATTCCTCATCCTCCATTTCTCTCCTTGAACTCATCTAATCCATCCAACCCTCAACACAAAACCTTGATTACTTCACTACATCATTCCTTATCCCACCATTTCTCCACCAAAATCCTTAGTCACTTCCCACCAATACACCCACATTCCAATACATATCCTCTACTTCCATTCCTTGCATCTAGGAGCATAGAGGAGAAGAAGGATCAAGCTTAAAGAAGGTGACCCAAGGGTTATTTCCTTACTATTTACTTCTTTTCATTTATTACAAATATGTGTAACTAAACCCCTAATCTAGGGGATAGATTTGAGGATCAATTGGTTGTGGGTCTTAGCTTGTAATGAATCTCTTATGTGTTCTATTCATTCAAATTAATTAGATTCCTTTCATTATAATTGACTTGTATATCACTTGTTAATTGCCATCTTGAGTGGAGTAATTTGTTATATATTCATATGTGGATTGACACTCCTTGTGTGATTGAGAACCCATTGGATAGGATAGATTAGTGGTAGGTATATCAACCCCACTAATCTAAGCCTCTAAGTGGTTAACATAATGAGATTGACACATTAAAGTAGCTAGTTAGCTTACCCACATTCAATTGTTAATCGATCTATCCCTTAGCTATCTCTTTAATTGATTTTATCACTTTTCTTATCAAGGTGTTGAGTATTCTATTTTTCATAATATTTTTGTGTATTTTCATTTTAGTAGTTAGCATTGGTGGTTTTAGAAACCACACATCTATCAACACTATGATTTACTTTATTGTTCAAAGATTAGTCAGTTTATCTAATTAACACTCCATTCCCTGTGGAACGAACTTGCTCACTATTTTGCTATCAAATCACATTTTAAAAAGGATTAAGTGGCTTGAAAAGAGTTTTCAAGAATCAACCAAAAACACATATTACTATTTTGTTGAGTACACAAACGACACTCATCAAAAATCTCATTGTATTTTATAGAAATATTTTTTTGAGATTTTTCGTATTTTTACGAGTCCAACTATGTGTGGATTTGCCCCTAGATGTGTTCCGAGTGATTCGGAGACTTATCTATGTGTTTCGGATGATTTCCGAGATATTTTGGACATTCCGTGTTTTTATCGGAAACCGGAATTCAATTCTAAGCTTAGAGTGGAAAGTTATATAATTTTCCATATTGGTGATTGAGTCCGGATTCATATTCCGAAGACGGAATCGAATTCTAAGTTCCGAAATCAACTGGACCGAAGATCACTCGGATCGAGAACCGACTTAGTGTGGCATAAAAAAAAAAAAAAAAAAGGCTAGAGGTGGCATGTGAGGCCGTGCACCACACAGGCCAAAGTTGCCTCTGCCCCCGTGTGGCGCACGGCCCCTTCAACGCGCCCCAATTTCATTCAAATTCATTTTGTTTGTTGTTGTGCGTTAATTTATATATATATATATATATATATATACCTGATAGCTTTTTGTTTTTGCTTTGACTTTGATTTGTTTTTTTATAGGGAGAATCGCAAATACCCCCCCGACTTTTAACCAAATGGCAAATCAAACCCTCTGGTTTGAACAATCAGCAAACAACCCCCTACCGTTAAGTAACCCTTGCATTATTTGCTGCATGTAGGGGGTTATTTGCTGATTTGTAGGGGGTTATTTGCTGATTGTTCAAATTTGTAGGGTGTTATTTGCTGATTGTTCAAACCAGAGGGTTTGATTTGCCATTAGCTTAAAAGTCGGGGGGGTATTTACGATTCTCCCTTTTTTATATTATTGTTTTGATCTTTTTTGTTTGTTTGTGAGGGTTTGTGCGTGAATATAGATATATATATAATATTAACCTGATTGCCTTTTTTCATGTTTGTTTGTGTTAATATATATATATATAATCATGCCCATTTTGCCTTTAGTTAGTCTCCGGCCTGATTCATATATATATATATATATATTTCTTCTTCTCTTTGTGGAACACAAAAAATTGGAGAGCAAAAATCTACTCTAGAGAGAGAGAAATATTTTTACAAGAGAGAGTCTTCCAAGATCCCATCTTTTCTCATCCAAACCAAAAACCCATCATCTTCATGTATCATTAAGCATTCTTAGGCATGGGTCTCCATCATTAACTTGATTTGGTAAATTGAACAAAAACCCTATCTTTGTTATTTGTTCATACCTTTCAAGATTGTGTTTTTATTGCATTTTTAGTTGATTAAATGTTAGGATTCTATTTATTGCACATCTTTATGAGTTTCCTTGTATGATTGGGTTTGTATTGTGATAGCTAGCATTTAGAACCATTTTGCCCTCTAACTAAGTCTCTATGCTTTGCATTCAGACTTTGTTGATTATGACTCCTTGATTGCATTTCTTGTCCTTGCCTTGTTTAATGACAACTTATGTTGATTGGCTTTTTTTTTATGACTAGATTTTAGGTTTTCATATCTATCTAGTTAGGTCTTCATGAGCATTCATTTAGACATATTGATATCTAGGATTGATTTTATTACCATCATTTAATCTCTAGATAAGCATTTAGTATAGCCTAGCATTATTTGCATTTTTGGATATTGTCATATATTCACATAGATTATTGATCTCTTCATTGAGAATTAAATCTTGTGACTACCGGTGTGTAGTGCTCAAGCAACTTTGGTCTAGGTTCACTATTAAAGGCCTGCGGGTAGTAGTGGTGGGTTAGTGACTGTGTAGGGTTTGACGTGGTCAACCTAGGTTGTAAACACCATTACATGTAGTGCATTCGAGGATCGTGTGTGGCGCACATATCAGCCCGTGGTTTTTCCTTATTGAAGGTTTCCACGTAAAAATCAAGTGTTCTTTAAATTCCGCACTTTTACTTGATTTTTATTGTTTGTTGAAATGGGTTAATTGTGATTAATTTTGACTAATCGAAAAATTGGTAATAATCGATTAACAACCCATTCACCCCCCCCCCCCCCTCTAGGTTGTTTTAGACACACGTAATATATATTTTCAACATTGGAAAGGCGACAAGGAGATCTAAGAAAAGAGGGTGGTCGCTGATTGCACTCAAAATGTTCACATTTAGCGCCCCCTTTACTTGGTTTTTGTAATCGTTTTCCAAACATGTTATGTGTTTACTATTGTAAATATGTGTTTTTAGGTAATTACGGCATTTCGAAGGCATTTGGGTCCGAAAGGAAGAAAAGAAGGCAAAGAAGGCAGAAAAACCAAGGATGCCCTGTTCCCGCGAGTTTAGACACCAAATCCCAAGTGGGAAAGATTGCAGATGTCAACGATTTCATATCATCGGGCCCGCAAGAATAAAACCGCCAAACAAGGCAGTGAAAACCCATCAGCGGGTTCAGACATTCCAACCGGCAAGAATATTCCCGCGGAATAGATCCGCGAAGACAATGAAGAAGCATCTATGAGTTCAATCCATAGGAAAGAAGCTGCGAAACGTACCCGTGGGAGACTCCAACGAGCTGCCAGTGGATCTAATCCAGCCATCTCAAGTCCTTTTTACCATCCACTTTCAATTTTTAGCCTTGGTTATGTATCAAAGGACTCTCACTTGTCTTAGGAAGGCCTCCCCCTTATTGTTTTTTGCACCCTTTTTTGCTTCTATAGAGGTAATTAGAAATAATGATATTTTAGATAATTTTCTCTTAGAAAAGCCAAGTTAGTTTTCTTGACAATTTTCTAGGCAACCAAATACCCACATTGGTGCCTTAGTTTAGCTTATTTCAAGTTTCCATAGATGAAGTTGTTACTTAGATTGTAAAGAGGATCATTTCCACCTCCCAAGAGTTTCTAATCGGTGATGTTTCCTTCAATTGTATTTCTTAGTAGCTTTGACTCTATGTGTAACTAAATCCTCTTTGTTAGGGGATTAGATGTAGTTCTAGTAATTAACTTTACTACTTAATCAATCATGTTTATTTCACCTTCTCAAGTCATGTATGTGCTAATTATTCCATTTACGATTGGTACTTGTGACAACCAATCTTTCTTGAATGCACTATAGCCTTGATGAACGTGTATGCAGTAAAGACCACTTATGCATATACCTCTTATGCCATCTAAGTTGTAGAGATTTACTCACTTTGTGAATCTTTACTATCACCTTGAGTAAACCTCCTTTAATCACCCTCCTAGCCTTAGGTTGTGATTAAAGTTGAGGATTTAAAGCCTTATAATTTGACATGAATAGATGCATGTTAGGAACTTGTGATTGAGTTTAGTGAATGGTTGATTATATAGTAAGTTGTTACTTGAACTAATCTATTCCCTAGCAATCCTTTAATTTAGAATTTGAATCCAATAATTGAATTTGTTTACTAATCATTCAAATCTTAGCATAGTTCATGTGTTGATCATCTTAGTTAATTAAACAAGCAATACGTAGAGTTAATTTTAATTGTTACACTAGCTATCTAATTAAGTGTAAACTTGCTAATCTTTGTGGGAACGATAACCCTTACTCTGCACTATACTAGTTTTGCGACTTGTGCACTTGCAAAGGGTGAAACACTCGCACGTCCCATTAATATAACGAGGTAGATTTGCATAATTTGTAGTTGTAATTGTAGAACCGATTCGGGCGTGTTAATTGCCCGTTTGGTCTCATGGAGACACTACATAGCGATGCCACACCTAATGGATTTCCTTGATTTAATCCTCTAAAATTCCCTTAAAGCAATAGTATATAATATACCTAGAGGGGGGGGGGGGGGGGTGAATAGGTATAAGCTCAAATTCTTCCAATATTCAAAAATTGCAGAATACAAGAATGAAATGAACACTTGATATGATTTAACAATTGTATAATATGAATTAATACATGTGAACATCAATATACAAATGAATCAATACATGTGAATATATGGAAGATAAAGAAACTTAAAAAAAAAAAAAAATGAGACACAATGTTTTTACGTGGTAAAACCTCAAAGAGAAAACATCCACGGGTTGATACCACAACCACCGGCAAAGCAAATCCACTATATGAAAAGGACTTACACACTCAAGGCTATCAAGACAATGATATCAACCATAAGCTATCACCTCCTAATCTACCCTCGGGCTATTGATCCACTAAGCCTACTTCCTATCCAAGGTGTGTCCTACACCTCTAGGAAGCAATTTCCTGTCCAAGGCTCACAAGCCTCTAGGAAGATTTCCTTGCTTAGCAAACTAGATCAAGATATCCTAGTCAAGCTTCCCTAGCTCAACCATCCGGAGTACCAAACTCCTTGCTAAGACTTTTGCTTGGCTATCTAGAACTCATCCTAGCCAAGTCTTCTTGCTTAACACACTTCACTCACTTTGCAAGAGACTTCAACCTATCACAAGGAAATGATCTAAGTGATGCAAATGATGCAAATCACAATCAAATAAAGCAAGTTGATCAATCAAGCTCTATGAACATGCATAGAGATATTCTAGAATATGCTTTCAATAAACAATCACAAATGTAGCTAGAAATCAATGCATGTGAAACAGTAAGAACAAGTCAAGAATATTCAATATATCACACAAAAATTCTTTATTCGTATTGAAATTCCCTGTAAAGCAATAGCGTTTTACACCTAGAGGGGGGTGAATAGGTATAGTTCAAAATTCTTCCATTATTCAAAATTGCAGAATATAAGAGTGAAATGAATACTTGAAATGATATAGCAATTGTATAGAAAGAATCATTACATGTGAATCATCAATATACAAGAGAATCAATACAAGTAAAACATGGAAGATAACAAAAACTAAAAGCGAAAATGAGACACAAAGTTTTTACGTGGTAAAACCTCAAAGAGGAAACATCCATGGGTTGATATCACAACCACCGGCAAAGCAAATCCACTATATGAAAATGACTTACACACTCAAGGCTATCAAGAAAATGATATCAACCCTAAGCTATCACCTCCTAATTTACCCTTGGGCTACTGATCCACTAAGCCTACTTCCTATCCAAGGTGTGTCATACACCTCTAAGAAGCAACTTCTTGTCCAAGGCTCACAAGCCTTTAGGAAGATTTCCTTGCTTAGCAACCTAGATCAAGATATCCTAGTCAAGCTTCCCTAGCTCAACCATCCGAAGTACCAAACTCCTTGCAAAGACTTTTACTTGGCTATCTGGAACTCATCCTAGCCAAGTCTTCTTGCTCAATACACTTCACTCACTTTGCAAGAGACTTCAACCTATCACAAGGCAAAGATCTAAGTGATACAAATGATGCAAATCAGAATCTGTTACCGAAATATCGTCACTGGGGATGAAATTCCAGATGACGACTTTACAAGGACCAAGATCAAGATTGACCTTGGTCGGAGGGGTATCAAGTGGTTCGATACCGACTATCCTAAGCAAAGCAAATACAACGTAGGACACCAGAAAATAGATAAAATTGAGTTTCTTATTAATCGTCACTTTGTAGGGAAAAATACTGTAGTACACGCAGCGGAAGCGAGACTAAAAATAGATTTAGTAACTTTAAAATTTTTTCCTTTTTATGAACCTTAACCCTTTAATTAATTAAACATATATATAATCAACAAAAGAAGAATACCTTTTGTCGCGTGATCCGATTGACTGACGTCGATGGTAATCCGCAAGATCTTCAATCCTAGCACGAACGTGAATCACCTAGGAGCGTGGTCTCCCTTTTTCTTTGAATTGCAAACCTGAGAATGGACAAACAAACTTTGATTTTCTTTTGTTAGTCACAAAACAATCAAAAGAAGACTAAGATTATTCCAGTCACTTTTGAGTTCTCGATCTAATGACCGAAACTCGCGTGAACCTAAATCGATGTTGTACACAATAGCTTATTTATGAACAAGCAATTAGTGTACCATCAAAGAATAATCTATTCACTCTTTTTTTGTTTTTAATAGAATAAAATCCTTTCTATGAATTGAGAAGAAGAAGAAGAAAATTGAATCAGGCACCACACACACATTTTCACACATTGGCCGAATTCTCTCTCTCTTTTTCTTTTAGGGTGGCCGAAAATCCTCTTCCTAAAAGGACTAGGGTTGCCGCAAATCACACTACAAAATAGGAGTTTGTGTTGCACCCTAATTCACTTCTAGTTTTAAGACTTCAAACCCTAATCCAACTTATAGATCTTTTATTCTTTTATTTTTGACTAAATAAAAAGACTTCTTATTTGATTAAATAAATAAAATTAATTATTTATTTTCTTATCAAAAAAGTCTTTTAATTTAAGTATACTACTACCAATAGTATAACTCTAGGAATCATATTTCCTAATCAGAAAAGATTTGTTTCTTAATTAAACAATTAATTAATTAATTAATTAATTCTTATTTAATTAAAACAATGAAACAAAATAATATATTAGGTTAAAAAGACACCTTGCCGCCCCACTCTTATAAATGGGCCATATATTATTTTCTTATTTCATTTAATCCATTGGTCTTTAAATAAAAAGCCCACATGTGAACCAGACCCATTATTACTAAAAGAAACAAGCCCACATGCCTTTCATTAATATATTAATATAATTGAGCAGCCCATTAAATAAATAATGTGCAAATTATATTCTTAATATATTAAATGCAATTCTAAATGGACTCATAAATTGGTCCAGTAGAATATATCAAGTGATCCATACAAGTCCGTGTGGATTGGGGATCTTGGCAGGCTATCTAAATTTAAGCTTCAATAGACATAACCTAATCACAATCAACAAATGATTCACTTAGGTCCGATCCATTAATTTTAACTCATTCCACTAAAGAGCTAAAATTGAACTCTTAAATAAAGACAGAAAAGGAAGATGTTCCTCTTTCATACCCTAGACAATCATGTTGGAGATAATGTATCCTCGTGATTAATATCAGTAATCGCCAAGAGTTCATAGACCGCCTATAACTCTCCAAGTTACCATATTTACTCATATGACCACGTTATGAACTTGGATATTTTGACTTGTCCAGAAGCCATGTTTTCAATAGACACTATCGAAAACTCAACGTTGAGATTTAATATCCAATTACCTCAAAACATCCATATGATGATATTATACTCTCATTTAATAAATGGAGACACGATGTCCATATCTATAAATGAACTCCTCTATCGATTAACAAATGAATATCACCAAACTATCGAGGATAGACTATGCGATATAATCGTACTCATTGATAACTAAAATTATATCACTTGCAACCATAAGTCCATCATTTATCTCAGGATTAAGATAGACTCTCCGATTGTCCTGATAATGAAAAGACTTTTATCTACTGACGGTTATAGATAAAGTATTTCATTGTGATCCAGTTCAATGAACCCAGTGCACTAGATTCTTTTGCTCGAAGACACTCCGATGATTTTAGACTCATCATATCTCATTTGATCGCACTCAAATGCTAGTAAAAGAATTCTACAACTTTAACAAGATAAAGGTGCCCAACCTTTAACTTAAGTTGTGAGCAATATTCAAGACTAACTAAAGAATTGTGTCTACCACATATATATCCAGATGTATGAACAATTCTTCTTTTCTCATAGTCTTTAGACCTTATGATTATTTACTTTGACAATTATAATATTAAACTATAAATGCTATAAGATTTGTTTAAACCAGAAATCACTTTATTAATATGAAAAAGATTGTTAATTACAATATTACACTCTTGCTATTGAGCATAATCCTAACAATCTCCCACTTGCGCTATAGCAAATGTGTCATATCTCTGAAGCCCATATTCTTTAGATGCCAATTGAAACTCTTCTGAGGTAGAGCCTTTGTGAAGGGATCTGCTAGATTTTCTGCTGACGCGATTTTGGTAATCGTCACGTCACCTCTTTGAACAATCTCCCTTAAAAGATGATACTTTCTTTCAATGTGTTTACCTCTCTTGTGACTTCTTGGTTCTTTCAAATTAGCCACTGCTCCACTGTTGTCACAGTAGATAGTGATCTACTTATTCGCACTATGAACCACTTCCAAGTCAATCAAGAATTGGCGGAGCCAAACAGCCTCTTTGGCAGCCTCGCATGCAGCAACATACTCAGCTTCCATGGTGGAATCAGCAATACTGTTAGGATTATGCTCAATAGCAAGAGTGTAATAGTGTAATTAACAATCTTATTCATATTAATAAAGTGATTTCTGGTTTAAACAAATCTTATAGCATTTATAGTTTAATAATTGTTAAAGTAAATAATCATAAGGTCTAAAGACTATGAGAAAAAAAGAATTGTTCATACATCTGGATATGTATGTGGTAGACACAATTCTTTAGTTAGTCTTGAATATCGTTCACAACTTAAGTTAAAGGTTGGGCACCTTTATCTTGTTAAAGTTGTAGAATTCTTTTGCTAGCATTTGAGTGGGATCAAATGAGATATGATGAGTCTAAAATCATCGGAGTGTCTTCGAGCAAAAGGATCTAGTGCACTGGGTGCATTGAACAGGATCACAATGAAATACTTTATCTATAACCGTCAGTAGATAAAAGTAATTTCATTATCAGGACAATCGGAGAGTCTATCTTAATCCTGAGATAAATGATGGACTTATGGTTGCAGGTGATATCATTTGAGCTATCAATGAGTACGATTATATCGCATAGTCTATCCTCGATAGTTTGGTGATATTCATTTGTTAATCGATAGAGGACTTCATTTATAGATATGGACATCGTGACTCCATTTGTTAAATGAGAGTATAATATCATCATATGGATGTTTTGAGGTAATTGGATATTAAATCTCAACGTTGAGTTTTCAATAGTGTCTATTGAAAACATGGCTTCTGGACAAGTCAAAATATCCAAGTTCAAAATGTGGTCATATGAGTAAATATGGTAACTTGGAGAGTTATAGGCGGTCTATGAACTCTTGGCGATTACTGATATTAATCACGAGGATACACTATCTCCAATATGATTGTCTAGGGTATGAATGAGGAAGCATCTTCCTTTTCTGTCTTTATTTAAGAGTTCAATTTTAGCTCTTTAGTGGAATGAGCTAAAATTAATGGATAGGACCTAAGTGAATCATTTGTTGATTGTGATTAGGTTATGTCTATTGGAGCTTAAATTTAGATAGCCCGCCAAGATCCCCAATCCACACGGACTTGCATGGATCACTTGAAATATTCTACCGGACCAATTAGGGTCCATCTAGAATTGCAATTTAATATATTAAGAATATAATTTGCACATTATTTATGTAATGGGCTGCACAATTATATTTATATATTAATGGATAACATGTGGGCTTGTTTCTTTTAGTAAGAATGAGTCTAGTTCACATGTGGGCTTTTTATTTAAAGTCCTATGGATTTAATGAAATAAGAAAAATAATATTTAGCCCAATACACGTATGGGGCGGCAACATGCTATAATGGCATTTAATATTATTTTGTTTCATTATTTAATTAAATAAGAATTAATTAATTTATTAATTAATTGTTTAATTAAAGTAACAAATCTTTTCTAAATAGGAAATATGATTCCTATTTGTATACTATTGGTTGTAGTATAATTAAATAGAAAGACTTGTTTGACAAGGAAAATAAATAATTAATTTTATTTATTTAATCAAATAGGAAGTCTTTTTATTTTAGTCCAATAAGGAATAAAAGATTATTGAGTTGGATTAGGGTTTGGAAATCTTAAACTAAATAGGAATTAGGGTGCAACTAAATCTCCAATATTTTAGGAGTGAAATTGCGGCAACCCTAATTTGATTTGGTAGAGATTTCGGCCACCCTAGGGCAAAAAGGAAGAGAAAAATTCGGCCACCTATATAAGACCACATATAGATTTCGGCCACCCCCTAGTGCTAATGTGCAGAATTTTTCTTCTTCTTCTTCTTCTAAACTCATAGCTAGAAATCTATTATTCTACTAAGAACAAAAAGAACATAGATTATTCTTTGATTGTATTCTAGTTGCTTATTCATCTATGAGCTTGTGAATACTATGTCGATTAAGGTTCACGCGAGTTTCGATCATTAGATTGAGAACTCAAAAGTGACCGGAATAATCTTAGGTTCTTTTAGATTGTTTTTGGGACTAACGGATCAAGAAAAGTTTGTTGAATCCAATCACAGGTTTGCAATTCAAAGAAAGGGAGACCACGCTCTTAGGTGATCCACGTTCGTGCTAGGATTGAAGATCTTGCGGATTACCATCGACGCAAGTCAATCGGATCACGCTACAAGAGGTATTAATATATTTTATTACTTTCTTATATATATATGTTTGATTAATCAAAAGGGTTTAAGGTTCATAATTGGAAAAATTTTAAAAGCTACCCAAACATTTTTTTTTGTCTCGCTTCCGCTGCGGGTACGTATATTTTTCCCTACAAATACAAGATTGCTTGATACTCCTCCATATAACTGCTCCTCCTCCAATAGTAAACACAGCCCCTGATGTGGATTTTCTGGAGTCAGAATCTGATTGGAAATCAAAATCTGTATACCCAACGGGAATTAAATCCCCTCCAGAGTATACAAGCATATTATCTCTCGTTCTCTTAAGATACATGAAAATATGCTTGACTGCCGTCCAGTGATCAGGACCAGGTTTCGATTGAAACATGCTAACTATGCCAACAGCAAAACAAATATCTGGTCTAGTACAGAGCATTGCATACATGAGACTTCCAACTGCCAAGGCATATGGAACTCTAATCATGAATTGCTCTTCATGCTCATTCTTAGGAACTTGTTCCTTAGAAAGCTTGATTCCATGTCTGAAAGGTAACATACCTTTCTTGGAATCCTGCATGGAACCTAGACAAGATCTTGTCTATGTATGAAGCTTGGGATAATGCAATCGTTCTATTCTTTCTATCCCTTATTACTTGGATACCTAGAATAAAACTTGCTTCTCCTAAGTCCTTCATATCAAATTGTTTTGCTAACCATTCTTTTACTGATGTCAATACACCTACATCGTTTCCAATGAGTAGTATATCATCAACATAAAGAATCAGGAAAACCAACTTGTCGCCCTTAATCCTTTTGTATACACAAGGTTCGTCAAGATTCTGAATAAATCCAAAACCTTTGACAGCTTGATCGAACCTTATGTTCCAGGATCTGGATGCTTGCTTTAATCCATATATGGATTTCTGCAACTTGCATACCTTTTCCATTTGGCCCTTTTCAATGAATCCCTCTGGTTGCATCATGTAGATGCTTTCGTCAAGACTTCCATTAAGGAAAGTTGTCTTAACGTCCATTTGCCAAATCTCTAGATCTAAAGATGCTGCCATGGACAAGAGTATCCTAATGGATTTAAACATGGCCACAAGAGAGAAGGTTTCCTCGTAATCGATACCTTCTTTCTGTGTATACCCTTTAGCTACCAATCTAGCTTTAAAGGTTTCCACTTTTCCATCCATACCTCTTTTCCTCTTGTATACCCACTTGCACCCAATGGGTTTTATCCCTTTAGGCAAGTCTACAAGGGACTAGACTTTGTTATCGAACATAGATTCAATCTCAGATTGCATTGCCTTTTGCCAATGGTGACTATCAACATCCTCCATAGCTTCCTTGTACGTGTAGGGATCATTGTCGTCCGGGAGATTCTCCACTGATTCTCCCAGACCGATGTATCTTTCGGGTTGTGTTCTAACCCTCCCACTACGACGAGGAATGGTAGGTTGTTGATCTTGTGTTGGATCGGAACTTACATTTGGGTTTGGTTATGTAACCTTTCGTGGAATTGTATCTCCTGACATCTCATTCAGGACAATTCTACTTCTAGGCACAAAATCATTCATATAGTCCTTTTCCAGAAATTTAGCATCTATCGAAACAAATACTTTAAGATCTGAAGGACTATAAAAATAATATCCTTTAATTTCTTTTGGATACCCTACAAATATACATGTTTCCGAACGGGACTCTATCTTTTCTGTCTTTCCTTTTAACACATGTGCAGGACAACCAAATATCCTTAAGTGTTATAAACTAGGCTTGCGCCCAGTCCACAACTCATGCGGTGTTTTTGGAACAGATTTAGATGGTACATCGTTTAGAATGTATATAGCAGTTTGTAAAGCATATCCCCAAAAAGAAATAAGAAGTGTTGAATAACTCAACATAGACCTAACCATATCCAAAAGAGTTCCATTTCTCCTTTCTGCTATCCTATTTTGTTGAGGTGTACCTGGTGTAGAAAACTGAGAAACTATCCCATTATCAATAAGATATTGCTGAAACTTACCAGATAGATATTCTCCACCACGATCAGATCTTAAGTTTTTTATGTGTTTCTCAAGCTGATTTTCCACTTCAGCTTTGAATGCTTTGAACATGTCAAAAGCATCCGACTTATGTCGCATGAGATACACATAGCCAAATCTTGAGTAATCATCTGTGAAAGTGATGAAGTACTCATATCCACCTCTAGCTTGAATGCTCATAGGTCCATATACATCAGTGTGTATCAATCCTAAACATTCAGTAGCTCTGGCACCTTTGGCAGAGAACGTCCTTTTGGTCATTTTACCTACCAAACAAGATTCACAAGTTGGTAGATCATCAACCTTTAAGTCACTCAAAGGTTCGTCACTTACCAATCTTTTAATCCTATTAAGGTTAATATGACCTAGGCGTAAATGCCATAGGTAGGTTTCATCTTTTGATAATTTAACTCTTTTATGATTAGGTTCCGTTATTTCTGTGTCTAACGAGTGAGAGATATTTCTATGCAAAAAGTATAGACTGTTTTCCAATGTACCTTGGCAAATAATTTTGTCATTCTTACTAATAATAAAAACTTTATTAAAAGTAACCGAATATCCAAATTTATTCAAACAAGAAACTGAAATTAAATTCCTCTTGAATTGAGGTACATAATAAACGTCTATCAAATCTAAATGCCTTCTAGAATCCAAATAAACTCTAATATCTCCCACTGCACTTGCAGACACTAACGTTTCGTTGCCCAAGCGCAAATTGATTTCATTCTTACTCAGCCTTCTCCTTTCTTGGAACCCCTGCAAGGAATAACAAACATGATTAGTGGCTCCAGAGTCTATGATCCAAGAATCTGTAGAATCTGCCAAAAAACATGTTTCAAGATAATTCACATTACCTTCTTCCTTCTTGTTCTGGGACTTTGGGCAATTTCTTTTCCAATGTCCCTTTTCACCACAAAGGAAGCATTTCCCTTTGATCTTGGTTACTTTCTTGGTCTCCTTCTTGGTAGGCCCAAGTTGCTTTTTCTTCTGTTGTTTCTTGACCTTCTGACGGGTCTTAACAGTAGCAACTTTACCAACCACATGAATCTCTTGACCTTTGCTTTTCACAAGGATCTTTTCAGCACTTTGAACATCTTGCATCAGGCCTTGTAAGGTGTATTCCTTTTTGTTCAAAGTGTAGTCCAATTTGAACTGATCAAAGGAATCTAACAATGAATTGATAACCAGATCAATTTTTTGTCTCACCATCTATCTCAGCACCATGCAGTTCAACAATGTTGAGATGTGCTATGACTTTCATCATGTGATCCTTCACAGCCTGTCCAGGTTTCATCCTAAGATTCATAAAAGCAGTCACTGCCTCTCTCTTAGTCGTCCTGGACTTCATAGCAAACATCTCCTCTATAGACATCATTATATTAGCAGCAGACTCCATTCCTTCATGCTGCTGTTGCAACACGTCGGAGATAGTGGCCATAATATAACATTTGGCCATATCATCTGAAGTCTTTCACTGCTCATACTCATCTCTTTGCATTATGCTAGATTCATTATTAGAAGCAGGTGGTTTAGGAGTAGTTAGAACAAACTTATGTTTTTCACTTTGCAGCAACAACCCAATTTTCCTTCTCCATGTTACATAATTATCTCCAGTTAAAGTGTTATCTTTCAGGATGTTCATAAGTGATGGGGTCATGATTTCTGAATAAAAACAAAACATATATAAGTAAATAATCATTATAAAGCACTTTAAATATTTATCTTGAATTAAATAAATAACTCAATCATAAAAATTCAACGGTGATCCAACACCCATAAATGTTACGCCTCCTTTGGGAGTTCGCACCATTTACTAGTTAGACTAGGTCTCACCTAATTGTTAACATAACAATCAGCGTTTTCAATTTTAGCCTTGCAATTTTACTGACAAGAACTCTTAGGAGGATATCAATAAAATTACATTGAGTGTGTTACCAAGATATCGACCCTCAATTTTCTCTCACGAAAATCCCTCCTTAGGGAGTAGATCTCGTTTGAGTCCATTGTCTAGTCTATCCTTGTAAGGAAGTATATTGCTAAATTCCATTCATGGATGCCCCTTGGGGGGATTACCAATAAATAATTAAGCTCAACTAACCTTGGAGGCCATAGGTGTTACAAAAACACCTTCTCCCACTCAATTATTTAAGGCGTGTGATTAAATCCCATAGAATGATTTACCAAGTTATCTAGATGTCAATTTAGATACCTAAATCATTCAACGCATGTTCATACCAAAAGAGATATATGAGTGGCACTCCTATTCTATATGTCATGTTATCATACAATAACAAATATTGTAATATTTAAGCAAAAATTAAATAGCAACAATTTTGGCCCATCCTAGAAAAACAAGTAAATTACAATTGTTTAGAAATACAAGATCTTCAAGTGGCCCATCAACCATACGCTCATCCTTCAGCCTCCTCCCTTGGGCTTGCACAGCCCACAACCCCACAAAAAGGGGCTGCCATGCGCAGCCCATAAGGCAACACAAGGCTGCCGTGCGCAGCCCACCATGTAATGGGCTTGCCATGCGCAGCCCAATCCACTCCTAGGTTGCGCACGGTGCTCGTTCTTGGTTCCGGTTGCTTCACGTCTTCGATTCTTCGATGTAGAACGTATTACAACTTTATTTAAACAATAAAATACTGCAATTTTTTTAAAAAATTACTGCAATACTTTTTACAAAAAAAAAAAAAAAAAACTGCACAAAAAATAAAAAAAACTTGTTACAATTCCGAAACCAAAATTGCATTGAAAATCTAGGACCAAAATCGAGCAATAACAATCCACATAAACATATATAAATCCATACATACACATGTAATTATATATGCGAATACCTAGAGTGTCATCTCTTTCTAAACATGCATAATCACAATAAAAAGAAATAGATTCACGTATATATACGTTAATTAATTAAAAGGGTTCAACCAGGCTCTGATACCAATTGTAGGGAAAAATATCGTAGTACACGCAGCGGAAGCGAGACTAAAAAATAGATTTAGTAGCTTTTAAAATTTTTCCTTTTATGAACCTTAACCCTTTAATTAATTAAACATATATATATAATCAACAAAAAGAAGAATATCTTTTGTCGCGTGATCCGATTGACTTACGTCGATGGTAATCCGTAAGATCTTCAATCCTAGTGAAACAAATTATGGTGTGTTCAATATTAATCTAGAGGGGGGGTGAATAGATTTTACCCAATTTTACCAAATTTTCGTTAATGGTCAAGATTACGAAAATACCCTCCACTAGTCAAAATACAATAGCAAGTGTAATATGGTGCGGAAATTAAAAGACACTTGATATTTACGTGGAAACCCTCACGGGAAAAACCACGGGCTACGTAAGTGAGCCACACTTGAACCTCGAATCCACTAAATGTGTAAAACGATTACAACCTAATCCCGGTAGTAATCACACACCTACCTAATCCCGGTATAAGTGAACCTAGTCCCAATGCTTGTGATTTATGCAACCTAATCCCGGAAGCAACACAAGACTTAGTTCTCAATGAAGAGAAAACAACCTAAGTGAATATATGAAATACTCAAAATGCAACAAGAGCAAGGCAACTCTATATGCTTACCTAGAATGATGATATATCAATGAAATCAATCCTAGATATCAAAAGCTAAATGACATATCATAAAGCTTAGCTAGATGTTATCAATCACAAAACAATCCTAGCTATCAAACAATGTCAACATGTCCAAACATGTGAACTCAATTAGTTGTAGAGAATTTCTAACAACATAATTGTCAATTAAATCCACAAGAACATTCAATTAAGCTTGACTAGATAAATAAACATTAATCTATCAACCTAATCATCAACCAATTGTACAAGAATGTTCTAGGGTTAGCTATTTAGGGAAAATCATCCTAATCATGTAAGCTACCACAAACAAAACCCAATCATGTCATAACTTCACTAAATATGCAATAGAAGTGAAGATTTGCTAAACTAAGCAATAAAAGACATGTCTTGACTAAGATAGAACAATAAATGAAGATGTTGAGTTTGTTCTACTTACCAAGTCATAAATGAAGAAGACCCATGGAAGATTGATGCATGAAACATGTTAGATGCACATGGGTTTTGGGTTTGGAGAGTTAAAGAAGCAAGATTGAAGCTTTCTCTCTCTAGGGTTTGAGTTTCTCACTCTAAGGTCTGATTTTGAGCTCATAAAAACGAGCAAGGAAGAAGATGATACTTATATAGGACCCCTAGATGAAATGACGTCGTTTTGAAAAGTTTGCAACAGATCGCCCGATTCTGCGCCCTTGTTCTGCGCCCTTGGCCGCAGAACAAGGGCGCAAAAATGCACCTGACAAATTTTGCGGCCCCTAAACGCAAAAACCAAGGGCGCAGAAAAGAGGACAGTGAGTATGAATTTTGATCCTCATTCTGCGCCCTTATTTCTGCGGCCTTGACCGCAGAACAGGGCGCAAAAACGCACCTGATGGAGTTTCCTAAAAAGAAAAATATGATGTGTAATTCCAAGCAAGATGCACCCATATGGACAAGAATGAAGAGAGATTAAATGAGCAATTCATGCATACACACAATAAAGACACAACACATTCAAGAATAAGAATTATGCAAGTGTTGTGTGTGTGTGCATCTATTTCTCTTCATTACAAGAAACACTAAGAATTATACCTTTGGAGTGCTTCTTCCCTTGAGGTCTTGAAAAGGGCCTTTGAACATGATCTTCAATCACCTAACTACCCTTACAATTCAAACCCCCAATATGTGGTTTGTCTACGAAATAAGCCAATCAACAATGGGAATCCTTACAATCTCCCCCTTTGGCTATTTCGTGACAAAACCACCACTCACATTGATCCTCACAAGATAAATGAAACTTCGGGAAATTCTACATTACAAAGTACAAAGAGATAAGAAAATAAAACTTCAAGTCTTCAATCTCTTGTAGAATAACCAAACCTTCAAAACAATTAGAATACACTTCCAAAGCAAGTGTATGTGAGATGATCAAGTGAAAGAAAAACAAGCATTTGCATAAGAATCTTTTAACCACAATATCATGCAATGTATGAGTATGCAATGCTCCCCCTCAAAGGTTACTCTCTCTCAAACTTCTCCCCAAAGCATACACAATGCTCCCCCTATATCTCTCAAGACTTCTCCCCCTTTTTGTCATGAGATAGGCAAAGGAGCTCCCCCTATTGGATTGCTTTAGCAAAGAGAGCTATTTGCATAAAAGGCATTTGCATAATCATATAAACGAACTTTATGCAATTCAAGAATTGAGAGAGATTCAAGGAGATTTTATTCACAGAAAAGTGTGTGTGTGTAAAAGTTGCTTAGCATGTAATACAAGCACTATTGAGCTCATGCATAAGAATCAATCAAAGCAACAATCAACAGGTTTTCCAAATGAAGTCAAACCAATTAGAGCCCTGTTGTTATGACAAGAAGATATATATCCAAGCATTTGTGTGCAGAGTGTACTAATCACATCAAAAAATATATCATCTTTTCTACATTGCAAGACACATCATCAATCAACAATTTTGAGGTCTTTATTAAGCAATGCATCACACACATCATCAAACACATTTCAACTTTTCTGTTTTTCTCCTTTATCCTAGCAAGCATGTATTTCTGTTTATCATGCTAATGTAACTCTCTTGAAGGCTTTCACTCGGTTTCAAATGAGTAGCCATTTCCTACATTGGGCGGCTGCACGTCATATTGCCAGTAGCCCTTTTTCAAGAGAGAGCTTAAGAATGCATATCAAAGAATCATGAACATGGAGAATAATTTGAGGTCAATCACATGTACTAACAAGTAGAACATTCCTCAAATGGATAAGCATACTCAAGCAAAAATAGAAATCATGCAGTACATGCTAGGCAACCGTGCAAGGTGTTATTAAAAACATTATTAAAGCATTAATCAATGTTATTCACCAAGCATTCTCAAACAATCATAAAAGAGCATAAAAGAAGTTAACTTTTTGCATATGACAATTCATGCAAGTTTGCTCTCTTTGCTTGAGCTCCCCTTATAGGGGTCAAAAACTATAACTCATCACTCCACAAGACATATTCCAATAGATCTACTAAGAGTTTTAAATCGAGTAGCATCTAGAGGTTTTGTAAACAAGTCGGCTAGTTGATCATTTGTACCTACATGCTCAAGTACAATGCATTTATTTTCAACTAGTTCTCTAATGAAATGATGACGGATGTCAATATGCTTAGTTCTAGAATGTTGAACCGGATTCTTGGAAATATTAATAGCACTCATGTTATCACAAAAGAGAGTGAGTGTACCTTGGTTGAATCCGTAGTCTACTAGCATTTGCTTCATCCATAGGAGTTGTGTGCATCCACTCCCCGCGGCTATGTACTCGGCCTCCGCCGTGGACAAGGAGATTGAGTTTTGCTTCTTGCAAAACCAAGAGACAAGATTGTTTCCAAGGAAAAAGCAACCGCCCGATGTGCTTTTCCTATCATCACAATTTCCGGCCCAATCCGCGTCACTAAAGCCTACAAGACTAGCATTAGTGTCAAAAGAGTACCAAATCCCATAGTTAGAAGTCCCATTCACAAATCGAATGATTCTCTTGACACAAGAGAGATGGGACTCCTTGGGATCGGATTGGTACCTAGCACACACACCCACACTAAAGGATATGTCGGGCCTACTTGCGGTCAAATAAAGCAAGCTTCCTATCATACCCCTATAAAGTGTTTGTTCTACACTTTTACCACTAGCATCTTTGCTTAGTTTCAAAGTGGTGCTCATGGGTGTGTTACAATGTTTGGCTTTCTCAAGACCAAACTTCTTCACTAGGTTTTTGGCATATTTGGCTTGGGATATGAAGATCCCATCACTTAATTGCCTAATTTGCAAACCTAGGAAGTAACTAAGCTCACCAACAAGGCTCATCTCAAATTCATGAGACATAACATCAACAAATTGTTGGACTTTGGTGTTGTTGGTGGATCCAAACACTATATCATCAACATATATTTGAGCTATAAAAAGCTCATCATTGTCTTTCTTGATGAATAGTGTCTTGTCAACACTACCTCTTGTGTAGTCATTGTTGACAAGAAATTGAGTGAGGCGCTCATACCAAGCCCTCGGTGCTTGTTTCAACCCATAAAGAGCCTTCTTGAGGCGATAGACATGGTTGGGGTGGTGTGCATCCACAAACCCCTTGGGTTGCTCAACAAACACTTCCTCTTGCAAGAAGCCATTGAGGAAGGCACTCTTAACGTCCATTTGGTGCAATTTGAACTTGTGCACACAAGAGATGGACAAGAGAAGCCTAATGGACTCTAGGCGGGCAACGGGAGCAAAAGTCTCCTCAAAGTCGATACCCTCAATTTGAGAGTACCCTTGTGCAACAAGTCTTGCCTTGTTACGCACTACGTTGCCATCCTCATCGGATTTGTTCCTATATATCCATTTTGTGCCTATGACATTAGTGGTCTTAGGCCTAGGAACTAGAGTCCAAACCTCATTCCTTTCGAATTGGTTTAGCTCTTCTTGCATGGCAAGAACCCAAAACTCATCATTTAGAGCTTCATCAATCTTTTTGGGTTCTATTTGAGAGGTGTAGCATGTGAAGCTAATAAGATTAGCTATTTGCCTTCTAGTTCTAACACCCTCATTCACATCTCCAATAACATCCTCTTTGTTATGGAGTCTTCTAACCCATGGAGCGGGTTCATTAGAGTCCAAGTTAGGAACTCTATCAATAGGTTGTGTGTCATTTTCAACAACATTGGATGTCCCCACATTAGGAGTCACAACAACCTTCTCCAAAGGAGAATCATCACTAAGAATAACCTCCTCCTCATGATTACTACACTTGAGCCTTTCATCATCAAATACAACATTAGATGACTCCATGACACTTAGAGTTTTCTTATTGAAGACTCTATAGGCTCTACTATTTAAGGCATAGCCAATAAATATACCCTCATCACTTTTGGCATCAAATTTGCCAAGTTGATCTCGGTCATTTAAAATGAAGCATTTGCTTCCAAATGTGTGGAAGTAGCTAACATTTGGCCTCTTGCCTTTCCATAACTCATAGGAGGTATTCCTAGTACCGGGCCTTAGAAAAACTCTATTTCCTATATAACAAGCCGTGTTGATGGCTTCGGCCCATAGATTCCTAGGCACATTGTTGCTAAGCAACATCACACGGGCCATCTCTTGAAGGACCCTATTTTTCCTCTCAACAACTCCATTTTGTTGAGGTGTCCTAGGAGCCGAAAACTCATGGGAGATACCTATACTATCACAATAGGTTTCAAACGAAGCATTCTCAAATTCCCTCCCATGGTCACTTCTAATCCGTTTTATGCTTTTAATGTTGGAATTCATTTCATTTTGAAGTTTAGTACAAAGCATTTTAAACTTATCAAAAGTTTCGGATTTTTCTCTAAGAAAATATGTCCATGTGAACCTAGAGAAATCATCTACACAAACAAAAATGTATCTCTTTCCACCCAAGCTCTCGGTTTGCATAGGACCCATAAGATCCATATGGAGAAGCTCTAGAGGCTCCTTGGTGGAGAGATACTTGCCCTTTTTATGCATGCTTTTAGTTTGTTTTCCTTGTTGACAAGGTCCACAAATACCATTGGCTTTCTTCCCAAGCTTAGGGAGGCCACGCACACATTCAAACTTTCCAAGGGTCCGTAGATCCCGAAAGTTCATGTGGCCAAGTCTTTCATGCCACAACTCAATTTGCTCATCCTTGGACACATTGTTTGAGACTATTCTAGCTTCAAGACAATAGCAATTGTCGCTAGATCTCATACCTTTCAATAAGGTTTGTCCATCGGGCTTTAAGATAGAGCAATTCTCTTTGTTAAACAAGACGGAATATCCTTCATCACTAAGATGAGAAATGCTAATCAAATTGGCTTTCAAGCCATCAACAAGTAAAGCATTGGATAAGGAGGGCAATCCGGGAACGGAGATGGTTCCTTTCCCTATGACATTCCTTTTGGATCCATCACCAAAGGTGACATTTCCTCCTTCCTCCATAACAAGAGTCTCGAAGAAACTCTTGTTTCTCGTCATGTGCCTAGAGCACCCACTATCAAGATACCAAAGATTAGAAGAATTTGCCTTCAAGGCAATTTGTGCAACATGGCAAACATTTTCATTCTTTCTAATCCATTTAAGAACAACATTTTCTTTCTTAATGGTCTTTGGTACATGGGCTCTAGATGTCCTAGGATCATGCAAATTAGTCATATCATTCCTAGGAACATGCATCTTGGCTCTAGTCTTTCTCTTCTCAATCATGCTTCTAGTTCTACACATTTTAATATATCGAAAGCAATTTGGTCTTATGTGACCATTAAAACCACAAAAGTGACAAATTGGAATGAATTGAGGAATCATACCTTGTCTTTGAGCTTGCATGGAAGTCTTCCTATGTCTTTGTGGTTGAGAGGGTTCAATCCATCTTCTTTGTTGAACCGGTCTATCTTGCTTCCCTTTTTGAGCCAATAGATGAGGAATGTTGGCTTGAGGTTGTCTCCTTGGTGCAACCTTCACTTGTGCACTTTTTGAGCTTTGTCCTAGATCTATTTTCTTCCTAGGAGTGTGCACCGGAGAAGCTTCTATGTTGCCCAAGCTCTTAACAAACACGGTCTTCTTAGAGGAGGTGGTCTCTTGACAATCTTCAAACCCAAGACCTCTCTTGTCACATGGACTCTTTCCAACACCAAGCATGTGATCTAATTTTTTGGTGCTAGAGTCCATCCTAGTAAGTGACTTCTTAGCTTCAACAAGCTCCCTCTTCAAACCTTCTTCATTCCTCCTAGATAAAGCTAACTCCTCTTTTAGCTTATCTTCTCTCTTCTTAAGTCTTTCCACTTCTTCACTTAGGAGATCATTGTGAGATGAAAGCTCAAGATTTTCTTCTCTCAACATCTTGATCTTCTTAGTTGTTTTCATCTCTAAGCTCCTAAACTCCTTAAGATATTCAACTAACACTTCTTTCTCCACATATCCATTAGTGGAGTTAGCATCGGAGTCTTCTTCACTAGAGTCACTTTCCCTTTGACTCTCTTCCTCTTTTTCACTACCACTTTTGCTCTTGTGAGAAGAGGCAAAAGCTAGGAAGTTAGCCATGATGTCTTCATCATCCGAAGAATCATCTTCTTCATTTGAGTCATCACTACTTCCACTCCAAGTGGCGGCCATCACTTTTCCCTTCTTCTTTTCCTTGTGATTAGCACATTCGGGAGCAAAGTGACCAATCCCACCACACTCAAAGCAACGGACCCCTTTCCTTTCGGTCCTCTCTTGCCTTGGTTCAAACTTCTTGAAGGGAACCTTTTTCTTGTCTTGGCCTCTAAAACCAAATCCCTTCTTTCCAAACTTCATAACCTTGTTGAATCTTTTCACAAACAAGGCCATGTCTTCATCCGAGTCATTCTTCACCTCCTTTTCATCCTTAGAAGCTTTCAAAGCAATACCCTTTTGCTTTTTAGGAGGAGTAGTGCTAGGACCCTTCCTAGACTCATAGGCTAGAAGTCTTCCAATGACTTCACTCGGCTTCATATCCTTATATCCACTATTTTCTTCTAAAGCCGTCACCTTTGACTCAAACCTATCCGGTAAGGATCTCATAATCTTTTGTTTAATCCTCCTATCCGAATAAGGATCACCAAGTTGATGACTTTGGTTGACTATGTCCATCAACTTGATCTCGAAGTCGTTGAAGCACTCATTCTCCTCCATCTTGAGCATCTCAAATTGAGTTTGGAGAACTTGAAGCTTGGAGTCCTTCACAACTTCGGTTCCCTCATGAGCAACTTCTAGGATTGTCCATGCCTCCTTAGCAACCCTAGTGTTTTGAATCAACTTGTATTGATTCTCATCCATGGCACATAGGATGGCATGCATAGCCTTCCTATTCCATTTTGACGCCTCAAATTCTTGTGCACTCCATTGTGCCTTAGGCTTCAAAACTTCTTCTCCTCCACCCGTAGGAGTCATCATGGGAAGATCATATCCATCTTCAACCGACATCCATGCTCGGTCATGAAGTTGACATATGTAGGATTCCATCTTCCCTTTCCATGAGGAGTAATTCAATCCGGTGAGAAGAGGAGGACGTGTGCTAGAAGCCCCCTCGTTGCTACCACCGTTTCCACTCATTGTGTTTATGAATGAAATGAAATGAATGCACAATGTATGAATGAACAAAAATCACACAAATGCAAAACACACCAAAATGAGCAAGGATCACCTATGTATATCTAGGAACCCGCTCTGATACCAATTGAAACAAATTATGGTGTGTTCAATATTAATCTAGAGGGGGGGTGAATAGATTTTACCCAATTTTACCAAATTTTCGTTAATGGTCAAGATTACGAAAATACCCTCCACTAGTCAAAATACAATAGCAAGTGTAATATGGTGCGGAAATTAAAAGACACTTGATATTTACGTGGAAACCCTCACGGGAAAAACCACGGGCTACGTAAGTGAGCCACACTTGAACCTCGAATCCACTAAATGTGTAAAACGATTACAACCTAATCCCGGTAGTAATCACACACCTACCTAATCCCGGTATAAGTGAACCTAGTCCCAATGCTTGTGATTTATGCAACCTAATCCCGGAAGCAACACAAGACTTAGTTCTCAATGAAGAGAAAACAACCTAAGTGAATATATGAAATACTCAAAATGCAACAAGAGCAAGGCAACTCTATATGCTTACCTAGAATGATGATATATCAATGAAATCAATCCTAGATATCAAAAGCTAAATGACATATCATAAAGCTTAGCTAGATGTTATCAATCACAAAACAATCCTAGCTATCAAACAATGTCAACATGTCCAAACATGTGAACTCAATTAGTTGTAGAGAATTTCTAACAACATAATTGTCAATTAAATCCACAAGAACATTCAATTAAGCTTGACTAGATAAATAAACATTAATCTATCAACCTAATCATCAACCAATTGTACAAGAATGTTCTAGGGTTATCTATTTAGGGAAAATCATCCTAATCATGTAAGCTACCACAAACAAAACCCAATCATGTCATAACTTCACTAAATATGCAATAGAAGTGAAGATTTGCTAAACTAAGCAATAAAAGACATGTCTTGACTAAGATAGAACAATAAATGAAGATGTTGAGTTTGTTCTACTTACCAAGTCATAAATGAAGAAGACCCATGGAAGATTGATGCATGAAACATGTTAGATGCACATGGGTTTTGGGTTTGGAGAGTTAAAGAAGCAAGATTGAAGCTTTCTCTCTCTAGGGTTTGAGTTTCTCACTCTAAGGTCTGATTTTGAGCTCATAAAAACGAGCAAGGAAGAAGATGATACTTATATAGGACCCCTAGATGAAATGACGTCGTTTTGAAAAGTTTGCAACAGATCGCCCGATTCTGCGCCCTTGTTCTGCGCCCTTGGCCGCAGAACAAGGGCGCAAAAATGCACCTGACAAATTTTGCGGCCCCTAAACGCAAAAACCAAGGGCGCAGAAAAGAGGACAGTGAGTATGAATTTTGATCCTCATTCTGCGCCCTTATTTCTGCGGCCTTGACCGCAGAACAGGGCGCAAAAACGCACCTGATGGAGTTTCCTAAAAAGAAAAATATGATGTGTAATTCCAAGCAAGATGCACCCATATGGACAAGAATGAAGAGAGATTAAATGAGCAATTCATGCATACACACAATAAAGACACAACACATTCAAGAATAAGAATTATGCAAGTGTTGTGTGTGTGTGCATCTATTTCTCTTCATTACAAGAAACACTAAGAATTATACCTTTGGAGTGCTTCTTCCCTTGAGGTCTTGAAAAGGGCCTTTGAACATGATCTTCAATCACCTAACTACCCTTACAATTCAAACCCCCAATATGTGGTTTGTCTACGAAATAAGCCAATCAACAATGGGAATCCTTACACCTAGCACGAATGTGAATCACCTAGGAGCGTGGTCTCCCTTTTTCTTTGAATTGCAAACCTGAGAATGGACAAACAAACTTTTCTTTTCTTTTGTTAGTCACAAAAAAATCAAAAGAAGACTAAGATTATTCCGGTCACTTTTGAGTTCTCAATCTAATGATCGAAACTCGCGTGACCCTAAATCGATGTTGTAAACACAAGCTTATTGATGAACAAGCAATTAGTGTACCTTCAAAGGATAATCTATTCACTCTTTTTTTTTTAGTAGAATAAAAATTCCTTTCTATGAGTTGAGAAGAAGAAGAAGAAGAATTGTATCAAGCACCACAACACACAATACTTGGTGGCCGAATTCTCCTTCTCTTTTCTTTTTAGGGTGGCCGAAATCCTTCTACCAAAAGCACTAGGGTTGCCGCAAATTACACTCCAAAAAATATAGGAGTTTTAGTTGCACCTTAATTCACTTCTAGTTTTAAGACTTCAAACCCTAATCCAACTCATAGATATTTTATTCTTTTATTTTGACTAAATAAAAAGACTTCTTATTTGATTAAATAAATAAAATTAATTATTTATTTTCTTGTCAAACAAGTCTTTTAATTTTAGTATACTACTACCAATAGTATAACTTTAGGAATCATATTTCCAAACCAGAAAAGATTTGTTTCTTAATTAAACAATTAATCAATAAATTAATTAATTCTTATTTAATTAAAACAATGAAACAAAATAATATATATTAGGTTAAACAAGACCTAGCCGCCCCACTCAAATAAAATGAGCCATATATTATTTTCTTATTTCATTTAATCCATTGGACTTTAAATAAAAAAGCCCACATGTGAACCAGACCCATTCTTACTAAAAGAAATAAGCCAACATGTCTTTCATTAATATATTAATATAATTAAGCAGCCCATTAAATAAATAATGTGCAAATTATATTCTTAATATATTAAATGCAATTCTAAATGGACCCATAAATTGGTCCGGTAGAATATATCAAGTGATCCATACAAGTCCGTATGGATTGGGGATCTTGGCGGGCTATCTAAATTTAAGATTCAATAGACATAACCTAATCACAATCAATAAATGATTCACTTAGGTCCAATCCATTAATTTTAACTCATTCCACTAAAGAGCTAAAATTGAACTCTTAAATAAAGACAGAAAAGGAAGATGTTCCTCATTCATACCCTAGACAATCATGTTGGAGATAGTGTATCCTTGTGATTAATATCAGTAATCGCCAAGAGTTCATAGACCGCCTATAACTCTCCAAGTTACCATATTTACTTATATGACCACGTTTTGAACTTGGATATTTTGACTTGTCCAGAAGCCATGTTTTCAATAGACACTATCGAAAACTCAACGTTGAGATTTAATATCCAATTACCTCAAAACATCCATATGATGATATTATACTCTCATTTAATAAATGGAGCCACGATGTCCATATCTATAAATGAAGTCCTCTATCGATTAACAAATGAATATCACCAAACTATCGAGGATAGACTATTCGATATAATCGTACTCATTGATAACTCAAATGATATCACTTGCAACCATAAGTCCATCATTTATCTCAAGATTAAGATAGACTCTCTGATTGTCCTACTATTGAAAAGACTTTTATCTACTGACGGTTATAGATAAAGTATTTCATTGTGATCCAGTTCAATGCACCCAGTGCACTAGATTCTTTTGCTCGAAGACACTCCGATGATTTTAGACTTATCATATCTCATTTGATCCCACTCAAATGCTAGCAAAAGAATTCTACAACTTTAACAAGATAAAGGTGCCCAACCTTTAACTTAAGTTGTGAACAATATTCAAGACTAACTAAAGAATTGCGTCTACCACATACATATCCAGATGTACGAAAAATTCTTCTTTTCTCATAGTCTTTAGACCTTATGATTATTTACTTTAACAATTATAATATTAAACTATAAATGTTATAAGATTTGTTTAAACTAGAAATCACTTTATTAATATGAAAAAGATTGTTAATTACAATATTACACTCTTGCTATTGAGCATAATCCTAACAGTATAATGGTAAAATTATTATACACTTTCAGGATGCTTAGTGGAACTCCTTGTCGAGGTGCTACGGGGTTCACAGGAGGCCAGGGTATGACTGGGTTGGATCCCGCTGTAGATTTTAACGAGTACTCCGGCTCGGGACAATGCTTATGACTCAAGATGCTAGCGGGGTCCGTGAGAAGCTGGAGAAAGACTGGGCCGGACCCCAATGGAGGTGGTATGCACTCGGATCAGTCGGGGTCTCTCTCTATCGGAGTAGCTGGCTGGTGTCTGGACTCTTATGTCCTCCTAGTGTTGAGGTGAAAAATTCTTCTTTGATCCTTCGCCAATTTTGGTGGTTAACACACATCTTAGACAAAATTTCCAATAACAAGTCTTGAACTTCATCTTGGTCTTCTCTTGATATCACCTAAAAATAACTTAAATGCACAAAACTATCCAAGAGAGAACACATATGGCAATATACATTTATTGGCAAGAAAGTAAAACAGTTAAAGATCAAATGGATCATATATGCTCCTCCTTAATACATGTTATCCACCAAAATATTCTAACCAATATTAATCAAAAATATTACGTGCCATAGAGTTCAAACTTGATACCAAAAATACACCAAAACATAAAAAATTGAGAATTAAGAAAGCTAGAACTAACATATATCTCTCTATAATTCTTCCCCTTTTTGACATAATATGAAGCCAAAAAGAAAGAATAAGAAAATAAACCTCGAAGCCATTCTAGCCCCATGTGCCACCAAAGAAAATTGAGCGATTGGTTGATCTTGCATAATGCTTTGAAGTAGATGCATTCCTTTCCAATTCCTTGATCTTCTCATCTTGAAGCTCTACTCTAGCATTTAGCTCTTCAATCTTCCTATGTGACTCATCAATTTGCCTCCTTAACTCTTCAACCTTTTTCTTCAAATGCAAAGTCCAAGTAGGAAGAATTGGTGCACTAGATACATGGCTTGGATCATATGATTCATCAAAAAGCCTAAATGTATCATTAGACTCTCTCTTTCCCTTGTATGACATGCTTGCCACACGTTTATCATAGAACTTGTCCAAGGGAGGTAAAAGCACATCATTGTCTTGATTCTTCAACCCTATGGCTAAACAATAATGAGAAATAAAACCCGGAAATGCCAATTTCTTATCCAACCGAGTTGAACAAGCAGCAATCTTTATGAGTTCAATTAGCATTTTTCCAAGGTTAATGGGTTTGCAGGTCACTAAAGCATACATGATCTTAATCTTTTCTTTATTAAGTTCAGTAGCATTAGTAGAGACAACAAGATTTGCACAAACAAACAAGTGCCAAAACACAGTAATCTTGGTCAACTCACTTTGCCTAATAAAGGCATGTTTAACCCACTCAAAGTTAATGTCATCACAAAGAATCTTACCTATCAAATCAAGGTTTTCCACAACATCAACATCTAGGAAATCCGATTCAATATCATCGGGCAATTTTAGGAACTCATTCAATTTCCAAGAATTTACTCTAAAGGCAACTCCACTCATATTCATAACGGCATCTTCAATAATAGTACTCTCTTTGTACTCATAATAGAATTCCCTAACCATTGTCTCATTCACAACTCCTATTGAGTCAATCCATGAATTCCACTTTCTTTCACAAATGGCCTTATGAACATAAGAATCAATACAAGAGTTCAAATCTATACCTTTCTCTTGAATAATCTTTTTGCACCCAAAGATTCTCAAACTCTTTAACTTGTTAGCTTTGGTAACTTTGGAAGAAGATGTAGGCTTAGACTTGTCCACGGAAATAGAAGAATTGTTACCAAAACTTTCTTAGCTTTTCCCATGACCTTGTATCACAAAAAAACTAAAAACAAATATGAGTGGAAACATCAAAGCAAGTTAGGGACTAATAAACATATACAAAGGCAAAAACATTATTTTTGAACAAATCAATATGCACATCAATAATAAGCATAGCATCTTAATATTTATCAAAAACAAGAATAATGCCAACAAACAACAATCTTGAAGAATCATGTGAACAAATCATAAAAGAGAACAAAAACAAAGCATATTATGTTCCCCCTTGATAAATGCCCTATCACTACAAGAAAATAGGGCATTTGTTGACAATTAAAAACTGTCAAGAAAAGGATTCTTGACAGTTTTTAAAACTGTCAACAATGCCAATGTCAAGAAAAGTCTTGACAGTTTTTATTTTATTATTATTATTTTTTTCTTGACAGTTTTTGATTGTCGAGATGTTTATATAATTTTTTTTAATTTCTCATTATTTAATATTTAATTATAATATGTAAGGATTCCCGTTATTGATTGGTTTATTTCGTGGACAAACCACATATTGGGGTTTGAATTGTAAGGGTAGATTAGGTGTTTGAAGATCAAGCTCAAAGGCTCTTTTCAAGACCTCAAGGTGACAAGCACTCTAAAGGTATATTCTTTAGTGCTTTGTTTTCTTTGAAGAGATTTAGAAGCACACACACACTTAGCATACTTGCATATGTGTGCATATATGTCACATTTCACACTAGCACTTTGACTGTATATCCTGTTGTGTGTTTATGTGTCTTGCAATTCGTTTCCCGAATATGTTCGAAAACGTCTGCGCGTGCACGATATTGTGCTTGGTTTTGCGCGAAGACCGCTCACAGAGAATGCCCTTGGCTTCTCCTTGGTTTCAACTCTTTTGGTGAATCGGCGGTCTGGCCGCCAAATCGAAACCGCCGATCAGACCTGATGCATTTATTATCTCGGGTCTAATTCTGCGGTTATATCGGCGGTTACGAAACCGCCGAATGAAACCGCCGTTGCTCCCCTGTTTCTCTCGGGACCAATTCTGCAGTTATGATTGGCGGCCTGGCCGCCGAATGAAACCGTCGATCCTACGTTTTCAGGGGCAAACTTGTCTTTTCACATGTCCTATTCTTGATGTCTATAAATATCACACTTTCTCTCTCTAACTTAGTTCTCTGACTCTAAGAACCCTAAAATTCAAAGAGAGATATTTGAGAGAAAATCAAATCAAGAACTCATTTTTATACACTCAAAACCACATACATGTGCATCAAAGATCATCTAAGCATTTTCTAGCATAGTTAGTTTGCTTATTTGAATGGGTTTTGCTCAACACACATCCTTTGGTATGTTCTTCACTAATCTCATCTAAGTTTAATGTTTTATTTATCAAAGAACTCTATTATATTATTTGTATGCTCTTAGAATATATTCAAGATACAAAATAGAGATTATTGTGTTGACATGATTGAGTGTTGTATTTTGATAGCAACATCTAGGTTATTTAATGTATGATTTGCTAAGCTTTATGACATGTCATTTAGCCATTGATATCTAGAATTGCATTTGTTGCCTTCTAATCATCCTAGATAAGCATATAGAGTTGCCTAGCTCTCATTGCATTTGTTGAGTATTATATATATATTCACATAGGTTGTAATCTCTTCATTGAGAAGTAAGTTTTGCGTGTAGCTTCCGGGATTAGGTTGTTTAGATCGCAAGCAATTGAAGTCTTGTGTGATAGACCGGGATTAGGTCGGATACCGGGATTAGGTGGTCACACAAGCAAATTGGACTATAACCACTTTTAAAGGCCCGCGTGGTAGAAGTGAGGGGTTATAGACCGGAGTGTTAGACGAGGTCTACATAGGTTGTAAACTCCATTTCAATTAGTGGATTTCGAGGTTCGAGTGTGGCGCACTATACAGCCTGTGGTTTTTCCCGTGAGGGTTTCCACGTAAATATCAAGTGTCATTTATAATTCCGCACCATATTACACTTGTTATTATTATTGACTAGATTGGGGTATTTTCGTAAATTGACTAAACGCGAAAATTGGGTAAAATCGGATAAAATCTATTCACCCCCTCTCTAGATTAACATTAGAACACACCGAGTTATTTGTTTCATAATATTTAAATAAACAATATTTTTTACTTTTATAAACCAACCACACCACCGCTGGACCTCCACCGCTGTCGCTACCCCACCGTCCACCCGCTGCCGTCGCCGGACCTCCACCTCCGCTGTCGTAGCCCACGATCCGGCCATGCCCTCATCTGATAATTGAACAATATTAATTGTCATCAGTATGGATTGAACTTGAGACATCAAACCAAAAATTGTAGGCCTTTACCACTTGACTAAAACATTAAATGTGTTAATAATTGAACAATATTTATATATAACCTATATGAGTTGTTAGAAATAAATAAAAAATAAATAAAAAATAAAAAAACCTTATTAGATAAATTTAAATTTATTCAACTAATCAAAATTCTAATTTCTACAATAAACATATATTAAAAAAAATTAATTGAAACTTTAATAAAATTATATTTTTTAAAACATATATAGTTGAGTTATTGGTCAATACTCTATAGTCACGTTTGGTTATATAGTGTAATAGTAATCGGAATGAGAATGAGAATGAAAGGAAAGGAAAACTAAGTTTTTTGTTTGGTTGAAACTTTATAATTAGTCTTTGAATCAATATTATTTTGTTTGGTTAACAACATAATGGAATGATGTTAACTGTATTTTGACCAAAATACCCCTAATTATAAAACATTCATAATAACATGATATATTATGGATAATAATAATAATAAAATATAAAAGTATATTATATAGAAAAAATGTTCAAGTCAGTGCATCATGATATAACTTTGTGAGGAAATTGAATATGAGTCACTCGTTTTACATACTTTAACTCAAGTGTGTATGCATTTGTCAAAACTAGTGGCTCACATTCAATATCCAGATAAAATAATATCAGGATGCATTGACCAGATCGGGACCAATATTATATAGATATAATTATATATTATTTAATATAATAATATATATATATAATATATAATACATGTAATAACATATATATCTATATAATATAATATAATATAATATATATGTAATAATATATAATATATATATATAATAGTATAATATATATTATATTATTTTTGGAAAGGAGGGTATTTTTGGAATGGGGTTTGGGCATATGAAGGTATTTATGGAATATAAATTTTAGTTTGAAATGGAAGGGCATTCCATTGGTTTTTGGATGAAATACCCATTCAACCAAAATGGTGGAATCCCCATTCTAATGGAATAACTATTATAATATATTATTATAATAGTATATAATGTATAAATATTATAAATATGTATTATGAATATATTATTAGATGTGATTTGCTATAAATATATATATATATATTATACTATATATTATATAAATAGTATAAATATATATTAATTAATAAATATATTTTATATATATTATATTATATTATATTATATATTATAAAACATTCATAATATATATATTTTTTTATCTTTAATAATTTTTTTAAACTTTTACTTCCTATTTTCGACACCAAACCAAATCCCGATATGGATTTATTTTACAGTAAGATATCAGTTTTAAAGCAAACCGATATTGGATAAGTAAAATTTAAAATTTAAAATATTTACTTTTAAATCATTTATTTTTAAAAAATTCAAAAAAAATAATTTTATTATTATTATTTATATAATACATATAATAATATATATAATATAATATATTATATTATATTATATTATATATATTTATAGATTTATATATATTATATTATATATATTATTATATGTATTATATAAATAATAATAACATATTTATATAATACAATATAGTGTGTATATATTAATAATTAATATTATACGTATATATTATATATATTATATATATTATTTAATATATTAATAATATACATAAAAAAAATGTTAGTTATTTGTTGACAGTTTTTAACTGTCATAAATCCTTGATAGTTAAAAACTGTTAACAAATACAAAAACTGTCAACAATTTATGACAGTTAAAAACTGTCAATAATTAACTGTCAACAAAACCTTATTTTTTTGTAGTGTATCTTAAATCTAGATAGACAATTGTTCACAAGAATTGCCACACATTCATATCTCAAGCAATTTTTATAGTTTTTCAAATAAGTTCCATATAGCAAAGAGAGTTACACTTAGATTTTCAATTACTTTCATATATCTTTAAAAATTGCTAGAGTATCAAAATACTAAATAAACAAATGTGAGTGTGTGAAGATTTTGCTTCAAGAATATGAAATGAAGTAGTTTAGTAATCAAACATGCAAACATTTTCAACAACTATCAATCCTTAAACTTTCCATAAAAAGGTCAAACTGGTTTTCATCCGTATTTTGCTTTTAAAGAGAATAGTTTTCAACATGTAAGTGTTGTGTGTGCATGTGACTCATTTAACCGTTTCTATTTGTCAACCCGAGCTCATTTGATTATTCAACTATATTTCATATAGCCTTTTTGTTTTGTTTTAGACTTGAATCATAGTATTTTTTTTTAATTGATTCTATTCAACTTTACTTTGATTTTTCTTACGAAAACTTATACACCTCTTGGCAGCTTTCACTCATAACAAAGGTGTAGCCCTTTCTAACATTGGGCAGCTTCACAACCAATGTATGTAGCCCTTTCCAAGAGGCTGTTCGTTGAGTATTATATTGCCAAAGCAAATAGATACAAACCAAATGTCATTTTTAAATATACTAATTTTAGAACATCAAGAGTATCTAAAACTCACACATATATCAAACTCAACGACATAATGAAACATATAAAAGAAGTAAAGTGCATTTTTGAAACCAAATTTTAAGGCTTAAAAGCACATGATCAAAAAGCAAGTAAATAGACTTAATTAAGATCTCTACTTCTTAAGAGAGTAGCTTTCAAAGAATATGAAGCATATTTTTCAAAACTTGCCACTCAACAATCATACAAACAATAACACACATCATGATTAAGATCAATGTGAATAATTATCACCAAAAGATCTTAGACTAGAAAATGTCAACAAGGACCATATAAACACTATATTAGTTCTCAAGTATGACATGCTTCATGAAGTGATAAAACAATGAGTTGAGAGATGAAATATAGATAAGCAAGCAATGTGATATTAGAGATACCTACGCAAGCTATTTTCATCAAATGCAAGGCCTTCACCCTTTTTATGAGTCATCTTGGCTTGTATGTCCTCATGACTGCAAGTTATAGGTGTGTCGATTCCAAGAGACTAAAGTCTAAGCATATCAACTCAAACAAACAAAAATGACTTTCTTTAAAAGTCTTAACAAAAATTATCACCATATAGATATCATAAAAACAACTTCTCAAAAAGTTAATCAATAGATTTCGACTACCACAACAAAGAATGTGAGATAGTTAAGTTCATGTCAAGTTGTATAGATACAAAGCAAACAAGCTAAACTTCTTAACAACAAGACACTAATTTTAAAGCTAACTCATATGTGCAACTTCACTATTCGTAAGAGCACTCACCCTTGACAAACTTTGTCTTGGGTGAACTTACACAAACATCATCAAGATCCTTATTGACAACAATGTTGAATCTAGAGTAAAGTTCTTCCACAACTTGATTCACAAAAATATCATTGATACTCTTCTTTTCAACATTCCTAGCAACATATACATTGTCAATCTTAGCAATGTTTCTATTCTTCACATTTTGGAAATTCTTAACATGCTTTGTAACATTAACATGCTTTCCATATTTAAAATGAAGTTCAATCTCTCTATCCCTAGATGCATTTTCCATGTTGCAATAATTAATGAATTTATAGCACTTGGGCTTAATATGAACTACGATATTGCAAAAATGAAATATGGGAACAAAAGAAGAGATTTTACCTTCTGGGATGGGAGAAGTACAAATGAGAGTTTCAAGGGGTACCTTGTTCTTCAATTTGTTCTTGATCTTGGAACGTCTCTTCTTAGGAGCTTTCTTGTCAACTATGACCTCGTTTGTAGGAAATGATGCTTCTATGAGCTTCTCCTCAACTGCCGCGTCACTTGAGCCTCTAGAGTCAAACTAGAGATGATCCTATCCCTTTCAAGAAAAAACCCTTTAACTTCTCTAAGCTTCTTGGAAATAGCATTCTTTTCATCCAAGAGCCTCCGAGTTGTTGAAACAAGCTCATCCACTTGTATCTTGATCAAATCATTCTTCTCATCTACCTCACTTAAGGCTATCTTCAAACTATCTTCAAGACACTTCACCTTAGCCAAAAGTTCACCATAGGTAGGATTCTCACTAAAGCACACTTGATGATTTGTATTAACCTCCTTGTCCAATGAATCTTGACTAACATCATTTAGAGAAGAGTAAAAGACCATGAAGCCAACAAAGTTGCTCACTAGCTCTTCTTCACTTGAAGACTCATCACTTGAGCACTTCTCATCACTAGATTCATCATCTTCACTCCATGTGGCTGCCATAGCTTTTCCATTCTTGTCCTTCTTAGAATCACCATTTGGACAATCCGAAGCATAATGCCCTAACTTCTTACACCTAAAGCATTGGACCTTTCTATTGCTTTTAATTTAACCACTCCTCTCATAAGGTGGAGTAAAGGATTTCTTGACTTCCTTGTCTCTTGAGTACTTGCCACTTGGCTTGCTCCTTTCCTCAAAAACTTCCTAAACTTTCTAACCAATAATGTCATCTCCTCGTCATCTTCGCTACTACTAGCTTCTTTGACAACCTTGAGAGCTAAGCCCTTGTTCTTAGCCTTCGGTTTCATGCACACCTCAAAGGTTTGAAGAGATCCTAATAGTTCATCTAAGCTCATGACGTCAACATTTTTGCTCTCTTCAATGGCGGTAACCTTGGCATTGAACCTCTTTGGCAAAGATTTTAGAATCTTCCAATTTAGCCTCTCACTGGAGATAGGAGTACCAAGAGCTTGGCACTTGTTGGCGATGTCTAGTAGGTAATCTTAGAAGTCAACAAACTTGTCTTCCTCACCTATTTGCAAAACCTCAAATTGGGAAGTGACCAATTGTAGACGAGACTTCTTCACCGCTTTAGTCCCATCATTGGTGACCCGGAGTGCATCCCACACCTCTTTTGCGGTTTTTAGATTTTGGATGTAGCTAAATTGTCTACTATCCACACCTCTGAAAATAGCATTCACCACAAGATGATGCCATTTTGCTAACTCGAACTCATTGGTAGTCTACTCACTCCTAGGCTTGGAAACGGTCACTCCATTCTCAATCTTATTGGGAGCAAGGTAACATTCTTCAACGGTCATCCAAGCTCTCTCATCAATATAGTGAATGTAAGTCTTTATCCTTGATGTGTAGGGAAAAATATACCCGCAGCGGAAGTGAGACTAAAAAAAAATAGTTTAGTAACTTTTAAAATTTTTCCTTTTATGAACCTTAAACCCTTTTAATCAATTAAAGATATATAATATATATAACAAAAGATGAATACCTCTTGTCGCGTGATCCGATTGACTTACGTCGATGGTAATCCGCAAGATCTTCAATCCTAGCACGAACGTGGATCACCTAGGAGCGTGGTCTCCCTCTTCTTTGAATTGCAAGCCTGTGATTGGATAAAACAAACTTTTCTCTTATTCGTTAGTCACAAAAACAATCAAGTGAAACCTAAGATTATTCCGGTCACTTTTGAGTTCTCAATCTTGTGATCGAAACTCGCGTGAACCTTGATCGATGTAGTATTCACAAGCTTGTTGAAGAATAAGCAACTAGAATACCATCAAAGAATAATCTATGTTTCCCTTTTGTTTTTAGTAGAATAAAAGCTCTCTATCTATGAGTTAAGAAGAAGAAGAAAAATAAAATTCTGCACATTAAAACCTTAGTCTGGCCGAAAATTATAAGTGGCCTTATATATGTGGCAAAATTTCTTTCCTCTTTTTTAACTAGGGTGGCCGAAATCTTTAGTCAATTAGGGTTAGGGTTGCCGCAATTCTCAATCAAAAAGGGAGTTTGAATTGCACCATAATTCCTATTTTGTTTAAGATTTCCCAATCCTAATCAAACTTATAAATCTTTTATTCCTTATTTGACTAAAATAAAAAGACTTCTTATTCGATTAAATAAATAAAATTAATTATTTATTTCCTTGTCAAACAAGTCTTTTAATTTAAGTATACTACTACCAATAGTATACCAATAGGAATCATATTTCCTAATCAGAAAAGATTTGTTTCTTAATTAAACAATTAATTAATAAATTAATTAATTCTTATTTAATTAAACAATGAAAACAAAATAATATTTAAGGTTATTAAGTCACCTTGCCGCCCCATATAAAATATTGGGTCAAATATTATTTTCTTATTTCATTTAATCCATAGGACTTTAAATAAAAAGCCCACATGTGAACTAGACCCATTCTTACTAAAAGAAACAAGCCCACATGTCATCCATTAATATATAAATATAATTGAGCAGCCCATTACATAAATAATGTGCAAATTATATTCTTAATATATTAAATGCAATTCTAGATGGACCCTAAATTGGTCAGGTAGAATATATCAAGTGATCCATGCAAGTCCGTGTGGATTGGGGATCTTGGCGGGCTATCTAAATTTAAGCTTCAATAGACATAACCTAATCACAATCAACAAATGATTCACTTAGGTCCGATCCATTAATTTTAACTCATTCCACTAAAGAGCTAAAATTGAACTCTTAAATAAAGACAGAAAAGGAAGATGTTTTCTCATTCATACCCTAGACAATCATATTGGAGATAGTGTATCCTTGTGATTAATATCAGTAATCGCCAAGAGTTCATAGACCGCCTATAACTCTCCAAGTTACCATATTTACTCATATGACCACGTTTTGAACTTGGATATTTTGACTTGTCCAGAAGCCATGTTTTCAATAGACACTATCGAAAACTCAACGTTGAGATTTAATATCCAATTACCTCAAAACATCCATATGATGATATTATACTCTCATTTGATAAATGGAGCCACGATGTCCATATCTATAAATGAAGTCCTCTATCGATTAACAAATGAATATTGAAACAAATTACGGTGTGTTCAATATTAATCTAGAGTGGGGGTGAATAGATTTTATCCGATTTTACCCAATTTTCGTTAATAGGCAAGATTACGAAAATACCCTTTACTAGTCAATACAAATATAGCAAGTAATATGGTGCGGAAATTAAAAGGCACTTGATATTTACGTGGAAACCCTCATGGGAAAAACCACGGGCTATGTAAGTGAGCCACACTTGAACCTCGAATCCACTAAATGTGTAAAACGATTACAACCTAATCCCGGAAGTAATCACACACCTACCTAATCCCGGTATAAGTGAACCTAGTCCTAATGCTTGTGATTTATGCAACCTAATCCCGGAAGCAACACAAGGCTTAGTTCTCAATGAAGAGAATACAACCTAAGTGAATATATGAAATACTCAAAATGCAACAAGAGCAAGGCAACTCTATATGCTTACCTAGAATGATGATATATCAATGAAATCAATCCTAGATATCAAAAGCTAAATGACATATCATAAAGCTTAGCTAATCAAGATTCAACAAAACCTAGATAGCTATCACAATACAACACTCAATCATATTCATCACAAACAATCTCTATCTTATATCTAGCATGTGAACATAAAGCATACAATAAGATAAAGAGATAACTTGACAAGAAAGAAACTAAAATTAGATGAAGTTAGTCAAAATCTTACCAAGAAAGATGTGATGATGCAAAACCATACATGGATGAGTCCTAAATGGTCATGAATGATCCTAGATGAACTTTGATGATCAAAGGAAATGGTTTGAGTGTTTAAAGGTGAGTTCTTGATGATTTTTCTCTTGAAATATGTTCTAAGTGAAAAATATGATATTTGGAACTCTTAAAAAACGACCTAGAAATGAAAGTGGCATATATATAGTATGCCAAAGTGAAGTGGTGCCGTTTTGTAAATTTTGCAAAAGACCGTCGATTCTGCGCCCTTTATTCTGCGGCCTTGACTGCAGAACATAAGGCGCAGAATCACACTTGACGCTTTTGCGGCATGATTCTGCGGCCACGGACCGCAGAACACAAGGGCGCAGAAATGCACCTGACAATTTTGCGGCACCTAAACGCAAAAAACAAGGGCGCAAAAAAGGGACCAGAGAGTATGAATTCTGGTCCTGATTCTGCGGCCTCATTTATGCCGCCTTGGCCGCATAACAAGGCGCAAAATCGCACCTGATGCATCATCCTAAAATGACAAGTATGATGTGCAATACCAAGCAAGATGCACCCATATGGACAAGAATGAAGAGAGATTAAATGAGCAATTTATGATACACACAATAAAGACACAACACATTCAAGAATAAGAATTATGCAAGTGTTGTGTGTGTGTGCATCTATTTCTCTTCATTGCAAGAAACACTAAGTATTATACCTTTGAAGTGCTTCTTCCCTTGAGGTCTTGAAAAAGGGCCTTTGAGCTTGATCTTCAATCACTTAACTACCCTTACAATTCAAATCCCCAATATGTGGTTTGTCCACAAAATAAGCCAATCAATAATGGGAATCCTTACAAATATCACCAAATTATCGAGGATAGACTATGCTATATAATCGTACTCATTGATAACTCAAATGATATCACTTGCAACCATAAGTCCATCATTTATCTCAGGATTAAGATAGACTCTCCGATTGTCCTGATAATGAAATTACTTTTATCTACTGACGGTTATAGATAAAGTATTTCATTGTGATCCAGTTCAATGCACCCAGTGCACTAGATTCTTTTGCTCGAAGACACTCCGATGATTTTAGACTCATCATATCTCATTTGATCCCACTCAAATGCTAGCAAAAGAATTCTACAACTTTAACAAGATAAAGGTGCCCAACCTTTAACTTAAGTTGTTAACAATATTCAAGACTAACTAAAGAATTGTGTCTACCTCATACATATCCAGATGTACGAACAATTCTTCTTTTCTCATAGTCTTTAGACCTTATGATTATTTACTTTGACAATTATTAAACTATAAATGCTATAAGATTTGTTTAAACCAGAAATCACTTTATTAATATGAAAAAGATTGTTAATTACAATATTACACTCTTGCTATTGAGCATAATACTAACATGATATGCACTCAAATGAGAGTTTTATAAACTTTGGTAAATGATTGTGCATGCAAGTGTTTTTACCCTTTCTCAAGTATACGAATCGTTTGCCACGTATAGTGGTTACGAGTAAGGGTATCGTTCCCACGAGGAGACAGGATCCGTTAACTGTTTCTAGTTCTAGAGTTTATTAAAGCAATATAAATGAATGTTGTATGGTGTGTGTGGAGAAGCAAACTACCTAACTAACTAAAGTTATAAATGTAGCCAGGTGTCTTGGCTATCTAATTAATCTAATCCTAATTATGTTATTCTACTCCTAAAGGCAAGACACCCGAACTACGAAAACAATGGTGGCTAGGAGATAAACAAGATATGAGACACACGTGGGATATCGGTTTACCAAACACAAGATGCAAATCATATGGATTGTTTAACTTGTGAATTCAATTAATCGAGTAAAGGGTTCGTTCTCTTGATTAGGGAATTACTGAAATCATGTCATCACTCTCCAAATCGGAAGAGTGATTGTGTCTAGGATTTAGACCCATTAAGCACAAGAACATATGAACCAAAGCTAAAGTGGCAAGTCATGCACACACAAGCTATTTCCATTCCATAGAGCTAATAGCCAAGATTATGCAAGGAATGGTTATCCAAGCATAATCTCAACTCGTAATCACTCTAATCATTCTAAACATATACATAGTAAATCATATATCAATATACATATATAAATGAGATATTTGATGAAAACTACTCCTAATCATTTAGTTAATCTACTCCTAATCTCATCCATACATACATATCAATATCTAACTCTCCATAAATATAAATATCACAATAAGAGATTAATCAATGGCTAGCAATAGAATAGAACAATACGAAGTCAAATCTAATAACAATACAAACATATATTAGCATAAGTGTTGGTTACAATACTCCCAAATGGGTTACACATCAATAGAAATACAAAGAGTTGAGAAGTAATAAATCACCCTTAAAGACAAGTCCTTCAAAGATCTTTCCCTATCTATGAAACTCCTATGGCTTGACACACAAGCCCTCCTATCTCTGCATATCTACTCTCTATGGAGGAAAATCCCCCATGGAAGGCTTGGAGTTGCTCTCTCTCTCTTTTGTTATGTAAGAGCTAAGCTCTAAGTGTTTGGTTGGTTGGTCACCTTAGAAAGAGAGACAAAAGGATGTATTTATGGGTTGGCAAGTTTTGGGCATGAATGGGGTGTGAAAAGACCAAAATTCCCCAGAAAAATATCATCATTTTAGCTTGGACGGGGGTCTGGCTAGTTCAGTCAGCGGGTTCTTGCTTGCGGGATGAACTAGCCAGATTTCCAACTAGTTTAGCTCGTAAGAAAATGTCTAGTGCCATGAACTAGCAAGATTCCCGCTACTTTGTCCCGTTGGAATATTCTTGCTACACGAAGTAGCCAGATTTCCAGCCAGTTTGTCCAGCAAGCAATTGTTTGCCAACCAGGGAGTACAAACTAGCAGGATGGCTCCGCGACTTCATTCCGTGGGCATTTTCTAGCGGGCCAGAAGGCTTGTTTCTCGTGCATAAGTCTTGTCTTTTGGCGCTGCTTCATTCCCTTTTCTTTGCGGCTTCATTCCAGCGGACGTAATCCGCAGGTTCTTCTGAAATTCTTCCCCGCAGCTTCATGATCTTCTGTTCCGTGGGTTCTTTCTCGCGGTGGAAACCCGCGGTGGTCTTCTTCATACATATATTTGCCCTATTTTGCCCACATTTGGTACAAACACCATCTTTGTGGGACATTAACCTGCATATAGCTAAAACACATATTATATACACAAAAGTGCTCGGAAACGAACACAAAAGATACGAAAAAGGAGCGCTAAATCAGAACATTTGTAGCGCGATGATGAGGTCGTTTGTGTACTCAACAAAATAATATAGTTTTTGGTTGATTCTTGAAAACTCTTTTAAGCCACTTAATCCTTTTTTTTTTTAAATGTGATTTGATAGCAAAATAGTGAGCAAGTTCGTTCCACGGGGAATGGAGTGTTAATTAGATAAATTGACTAATCTTTGAACAATAAAGTAAATCATAGTGTTTGATAGATGTGTGGTTTCTAAAACCACCAATGCTAAATACTAAAATGAAAATACACAAAAATGTTATGAAAAATAGAATACTCAACACCTTGATAAGAATAGTGATAAAATCAATTAATGAGATAGCTAGGGAATAGATCGATTAACAATTGAATGTGGGTAAGCTAACTAGCAACTTTAATGTACCAATCTCATTATGTTAACCACTTAGAGGCTTAGATTAGTGGGGTTGATATACCCACCACTAATCTATCCTATCCAATGGGTTCTTAATCACACAAGGATTGTCAATCCACATATGAATATATAACAAATTACTCCACTCAAGATAGCAATCAACAAGTGATATACAAGTCAATTATAATGAATGGAATCTAATTAATTTGAATGAATAGAACACATAAGAGATTCATTACAAGCTAAGCTAAACCCATAACCAATTGATCCTCAAATCTATCCCCCAGATTAGGGGTTTAGTTACACATATTTGTAATAAATGAAAAGAAGTAAATAGTAAGGAAATAACCCTTAGGTCACCTTCTTTAAGCTTGATCCTTCTTCTCCTCTATGCTCCTAGATGCAAGGAATGGAAGTAGAGGATATGTCTTGGAATATGGGTGTTTTGGTGGGAAGTGACTAAGGATTTTGGTGGAGAAATGGTGGGATGAGGAATGATGTAGTGAAGTAATCAAGGTTTTGTGTTGAGGGTTGGATGGATTAGATGAGTTCAATGAGAGAAATGGAGGGATGAGAAATAGTGTGCCATGGATGAAGAGCTAGATCTCAAATGTGTTCTCTGATCTCTTTCTCGGATTTTCGATGCCTTTGAAGAAGAATGGCCGTCCTATTTATATACACTCTTGGACATGTACTGATAACCGCTTGATTCGCTGATGTGGCGCCTTGTTCGCTATTTCGTCGCTATGGTGACCATGGTACGTAAAACGGTTACAGGCAAGGGTCGTTATGAGAACCATCTTTTTCGCCATTTAGCAAGTGGCGACCATGACCAATTTGTGTAGAGGTCGCCACTTGCACCTCTAGGTCGCCATGGCGACCATATGTGGTGACCCTGCAAAATGTAAAAGGGTCGCCACTTGCAACATCAAGGTCGCCATGGCGACCCTAAATGGCGACCATGCCTTGATTGAAGAAGGTCGCCACTTGCAAGGGTGGTCGCCATGGCGACCCCAAGTGGTGACCCCACCTGGTTCATTTGGAGACTTTTTGTCGCCATGGCGACCAAGTGACGCCCAAATAGCGACCTTCTGATGACTTTGGAGAATCCTCTGTCGCCATGGCGCCCATGTAGCGACCTCTCATGCCTAAGTGGCGAAAATGCCCTGTTCCTTCCCATTTGTGAGGCATTTTTCACACAAGTCCTCCACTTCATCTCCATTGCTCTTGAAACCTGATAAAACCTGAAACACTCATTTTAACAACATTAAACACCGGGAAATGCCCGAGAAACAAGCGAAAAGAAATGGAAATGAGGGCCCAAAATCATACCAATTTTGGCTTGATCACGCGATCAATCCTCAATTTCCAAAACCCATAATTGTGACCCTTGAGAAGAAGAGGCTTAGAATTCAAAGCGCCTTCGATCATCACATCATCTTAGAAAACCATACTTCAAAAATCTAAGCAATTCACTAGTAAGTATAACCTGGATATCGTCTAGTGTCGTCCGACGACCCACTCTGATACCAATTGAAAGTATACAAACAAGGTTAAATTGCTTAAATCGTATCTAGATGGGGGTGAATAGGTTTTTCGCCTAATTTTAATCCCTTGAACAAACTTACGTTTGTCCCTCAAGGTAGCTTTACATACAACATATAAACGGAACATTCATACATATACAAGATAAGCATTTTGTCATTTAGGCATTGTCTACATAAATCAAGTTGTTGTATGAGGTATAATAGCACTAAAACACAATATCAAAGAATACTTTGTTTATCAATATTGTTTAAAGAATTACAAGAGTAAGCAAATATATCTATACATAAGGAAACAATATATGAAGAATTACAAATACAAAAATGATATTAAAGTGGATTGTTCTACAAATCATACTTTACAAATACTTGTTCAAATATACAACTCAAGTGAATGATATTCAACAAAATAAAACATACACATATACAAAATAAAATAGATAGAGAAAGAGACAACCCTTGAAGAAAACCTCCTACAAGTCCTCCATGAGCCCTAGCTCGAAATTAGTCCAAAGACCCTCCTTTCTCCTTGCAATCTACTCCTAAATGGGTGGATAATGGGTAGAAGATGAAATGGAAGGCATCCATGGAGGAAAAACTTCCATGGATGCCCTTGAAAGCTTCTCTCTCTCTTTTGGTGTGGAAGAAGATGAAGAAGAAGAAGTGTGAGGTGTGGATTCTGTTGGGAGAGAAGAGAATAAGGTGTATATATAGTGTTGGGAGGTTAGAGCTGAAGGTTGGGGTGAAAGGACAAAACAGTCCCTGAAATTCACCCAAAAAACGACTTTCTGGAGTGATTTGGCAGTTTGGTTCAGCGGCTTGGCCGCCATTTGAAGTAGCCGTTTAGACTTGACAGCATTTCAGCATTTTAGCATCGTGCACCGTTACGAAAATGGGCATAACTTCCTATAGAAAGCTCGAAATTGCAATCCGTAAAATGTTCTGGAAACTAAACTTCTGGGGCTTTCCGAATATATAAAGATATCAACTTGGTTTGATCTGAATAGGAAGATATGACCCCCACAAGTTGTACGTTCTGCACGAGCATATACAATTTCTTCCATTTTTGGCTCATTTTGCCTCCCAAACTAATCTTTAAGCTCAAAACATTATTGTAGGGAATTGGACCTACACAAGGCTCAAACAAAACATTATATACAAAAATACGCTCAAAAACGAGACAAACGATCGAAAATGGGGGACCTCAAATAGGTATAAAATAGTCCGATCACAGACATATGTGGCACCTACATTGTCGCAGTAGATGACAGGAGTGCCAGACACCTGTATCTGAAGTTCTTGGAGGAGGTGGCCGATCCAATTAAGCTCCGTAGTTGCTGAGGCGATGGCACGATATTTAGCTTCAGTAGATCAACGGGCAACTGTATGTTGTTTCTTGGAGCTCCAGCTAATGGGTGTAGAGCCTAGGAACACAATGTATGCCGTAGTGGAACGCTGATCGTCAGGATCACTCGCCCAGTTAGCATCAGCAAATGCATGAAGGCGAAGTGGGGAGCTGCGAGAGATGAGCATGTCGTGGTCAATGGAGCCCTTGAAATACCTAAGCACATGCTTGATAGCATTCCAGTGGTTTGAGGTTGACCGATGCATAAACTGAGAGAGCTTGTTCACGGCAAAGGAGACATCTAGACGAGTTGGGGAAAGGTATTGCAAGGAACCGAGCACCTGCCTATACTAAGTGGGATCCGTTGGCGCACTGCCATCAATTAATTTTAGGGATTCAGTGAGTGAGAGTGGTGTCAAAACTAGCTTCGCTTCAGACATGCTAGTCTTAGCTAGGAGATCTCGAATGTATTGTTGTTGAGAGAGATATAACCAATGTGGAGAATGGTGAGCCTCAACACCAAGGAAGAAGGAGAGTAGTCCAAGGTCTTTCAGGGAGAACCGATGAGCTAGAATGGTGACAAAATCACGGAGCTGGGAGTCAGACGAGCCAGTGACAATAATGTCATCAATAGATACAGTGTGTGACTAGGGCGATGGTGAATGAAGAGAGAAGCATCACTTATGGAGCTAGTGAACCTGGCAGTCAGCAAAAAAGTACGAAGTTCTGTGTACCATGTGCACGGAGCTTAACGAAGACCATAGATCGCCTTTCGTAGTTTGCACACATACTGCGGTTTGGTGGAATGAGTGAAGTCAGGTGGTTGTATCATATAGACATCATCAGATAGTGATCCCTGCAAAAAAGCATTATTGATATTTAGTTGGCGTAGAGGCTAACTGTTAGTGATAGCAATCATTAGAATAATTCGAACCGTGACAGGTTTCACCACAGAGCTAAATGTTTCATTAAAGTCGACTCTAGGACGCTAATGGAAGCCTTTCGCCACTAGTCTGGCTTTGTACAGTGCCACCGTACCATCAGGGTGGCGTTTGATCCAAAAGATCCACTTGCAGCCTACTACATTTTGAGATGAATGAGGCGGAACCAAATCCCACGTGGCATTTTTCACAAAAGCATCATATTCTGCACTCATGGCCTGTCGCCATTCCAAGTGCTTTCGGGCCTATGTCAAGGATGTTGGTTCGGTTTAAGGTGGGGTGTGAGCAGTAGTGTAAGTGCCTCATTTTTGATTGGCTTATTTCGTTGACAAAACCACAATGGGGTTCATTCTTGTAAGGGTAGCTTAGGTTTGAAGATTCTCTTCTCAATTGCTTATAGACCTCTTTGTGGATTTCAAGAGCTTCATGGAAGGTAGTTTCTTGATCTTGACTCTTTATGTGAAGAGATTTAGCTTGTACACACTCACAACTCTTGCTAGCATGTGTGTTTATTGCTTTTTGAGTTTTTGATATTCACTCACATACACTTGCACAATTGCATGTGTTCTTCATGTGAGAAGCTGCATGAGAAGGCTCAGCCCTTCTCTGCCGGGGTTGTGCCGCTGTCTTGGTGGACCGCAGCACTCAAGCGACAGAGATGTATTATCTCTGTCGCGGCTCCTGCCGCGGCTGGCCAACCGCGTCAGTCGAGCGACAAAGATGTTTTGTCTCTGCCGTGGTGCATCTGCCGCGGTTGAACAACTGCGTCAGTCGAGCGACAGAGATGTTTTCTCTCTACCGCGGTGCATCTGCCGAGGTTGAACAACCGCGACAGTCGGGACCGCGGCAGTACGTCAGCAAGTAACTGAAGCGTTTTCTTTACTCAAAACGACACCACTTTACTTGGATCTCATATATATATATGTTGATAGCCTTTGGTCTTCTAGAGAGAGCAAATATTACACTTTTGAGAGTCTTTTGAGTTGCTTCTAAGCTAAGGTATCAAGAACACTTTTTTATCTCTCAAAACATCAAAACCCATCATTCTTGCATGATTCATTCATCATATAGCATGTTCTAATATGATTCTCTTAGGGTTTTCATCTTTGCTTACATGACTTGTAGTTAGAACATCTCTTGCATCATGTCACATGTTCTCTCTCTACA